>VZTD01002192.1:137129-349187 GCA_013397725.1 Rhagologus leucostigma | reverse complement strand
TGTTTTCAAACTAGTACAGTGAGTTGCCAGAGATGTTTTGGGTACTTTGATTCAGCAGCTGAGATGGCCTGGCAAGCAATGACCTCTGGGATATTCAGAGCTGAATGTTAACTTCCATCATTTCTGTATCTGCCTCCTACTTTTCACTGTGAAGAACAGAAAGCTCAGGCAGCACCGTATGTATCACACTGTAGCAGTCTGAAACAGCTCAGTTTGGCTTGGGGGCTCTCATGCAAATTCTTTCATTATGTTTGCTGAGGGAGTGTGGGTTTGCAATCAAGACTACAACCTTCAAGATACAAGTTTAGGGCTTGAATAAATTCAAACTCTTTAAGCGCAACTTGTTCATAACTGTGAAGTTTCACTTTGCTCCCAAACCATGTAGAACTGCGGGTTGTGTATGGTTAGGATGCAGCAATAGGAACTACGAATCATTTGCTTCAGTTTTTTTGAGTCTTTGAAGATTATAGATATAAGGCTTTTATTGGCTATGATGTGCTTTATATAGTTTCTGGGTCTCTTCCAAGCTGTCCATGTGAAAAGGCCTGGCTTCAGATCAGTATAACTTTTCTAAAAGACAAGTACCTGTGTCAGTTCTAGCTACCTTTAAGCACATGGTGTGATTCCTTCCTTCAGAAGGGACCCAGTCAGATCTACGAAGATCCCATTCCAGGGGACAGATTCTCCTTGGATGCACTTGTCTTCATTGTCTGGAACCAGGTGCCTTAGTGTTACTGGATAGCTGGGATGCTGCACACAGTTGCGAGTTATTTTCAATCAGCTCATTAACAGGAAGTCTCATTTATTAATAACCATTAAATGCAGAAAATTGCTGCTGAACCATTGGTGTCTGATGGAGGATCTCCCATTATGGTCAGTGAACAATTTGTGCGTCCTCTGACTGCCTTTGGCATAGGAAATTTGTTTATCAGAACTTGGACTCTTCACTGTAGATTTTCCTATTACCTTATGTTATGTCTGAATGCTAAATAGAAACCAATGCTATTTCACACATAGCTAATCTCTTGTGAGATTTAAAGAAAGTATCTTCAGCTAAAGAGGGGAAACTTTCTGAATGATATCAGTAATTAAGAGAAAAAAAATGCAAAAATGATGTTAATTGGAGGGGCTTTAAATTTAAATTTAGCTTTTAGGACCCTACCAATTGTTTTCCTCCCCAGTCAATTACACGGATATGAGCAATTTTTTCTGTTTTCCATTCCAAGATCATATGATCTCATAGGTTTTGACAACTCTACCTCAGTTTAGTAAATGTCTCTTGTTTCTGAAAATATATTCACAACCAGGAGTGTCAAGGAAAGAGTTCATTGCAGAGATTAATTCCAGAAGGTGACAACAAAGGTGATGTTAAATATTTTTGATTACTGGAAATATATTTTGAAAACTTTATCAACTTAAGCCATTTGATTTTGACTTTATCTGCAAACCCAGATGGCCTGTTTGGGCAGCCAAACAGAGCAATTGGTTGAGAATTGTAATTTTGCAAACTTGTTAAATATGAGAATATTTTTTCAGGGCTGGCTGCAGCTGCAGTGAAAAATTGCAGAATTGTTTGCCAGTCATGATGGGGTGCAGGTGGGAGCCTAAATTCTTGCAGCTTCCCAGTCCCCATTCAGAGCAATATGGAATATTTCCTTTACCTTTCATTTATGACAGTACCACCACTACATGTTTTATTTTCAGTTAGAAAGTAAAGATACAGTTTAGGGTCCACTGCCATTAGGAAAAGACTTCCATTACCTTGGCATGGGAACCTTAGTTCATCTCATTGAGGAACAACATACTCTGAGTTAGAGCAACATAATTTCTTCCATATAACTCAGATGAAGGAGGTTCCTAATCTAGGGATGAAGCACTCTTTGGTGAACCAGTGCAAAGCACAGGCACGGTGGCATTATAGAGTGAAGCACTAAGCTGTTGTGATTTTGAACTCTGTATAAGAACGCCTATAGATTAGGATAGAAAAATATAAGGATTATATTAAGATGTGCCATGCTTATGGTTTGCATAGGAATTATAATTTAAAAGAACTAAGAAAAAAATGCTTTTAGCATGTAGTTATTACATGGATACTATTTCAGACTGTTTTTAATTTGTATACTGTCTATCACTGCATTTATTTCTAACTGTATTTTAGCATACTGCTAAAACCTTGTATAATGTGTATATTATTAGCAGTGTGTTGCTTTTAAGAAAAGGATAAAACCAGTTATAAGTTTTCAGTGCTTCTGAGTACTCTGTTTATTGTGAAATTGGAACGCAAAATGTCCATTCTGCTTTGATCAAGAATATCATGTTGTCTCTCTCTATATTTTGTCCCTATTTTGTTGTTGTTTGGATTTTTTTGGTTTTGTTTTTCTAATTTTCTGTATGTGGTTGCCTCCAGGGTAGTAAAGACAGTAGTAGACAGTTGGCAACCATCAAAGAAATAATAAAGCATTTCCTTTAGAGGCTGTAGAGCTGTTCAGAATATCACTTGAAGACTAAGAATAGTACAGAGAATTTAAATTACATTTCAGTGTTGGATTTTTGTGTTACCTTTACAGTGTGAACTTTTTTTTCCTCCATTTAGGAAGATCCTATGATTATTTGAATCTATGGAAAACAGTTACTGAAGTATGAACTCAAGAAGATGTTATTTGGGGACAAGGAAGAATAAGGCCCCAGGAATCAGAAAGACAATGTTTCTTTCTCATTATTTTGGGTCACTGAAGATTACATCTGAAAAGGATAATCTCAGATAGGTATTTCTAGGCTCACATATGGAGAAGTAGGACAAGAGATTATTTAACAGCTCAACACAAAATTTGTTGGTTAGGGTAGCTGGTGCCAAATACTCAGTGTACTTGGCAATAAATTGCTTTTTATCTAGCTTAATCTCTTTGCTAAAAACTAGCGTAACTAATGCATACTCAAAAAAATAAAAAAAGGGGGAAATGTTCCTTCTTGGATTAAGGCATGAAAACTGATTAAAAGTAGGATCTCTTTACAGACTCTGGAGTCCAGAAAGCAGGAAACCAGAGGAGAGGGCTACCTGTAAAGGCCTCTGCTTTTTCAGCGTCAGAAAGTTCCCTAGGACCTTGTAAGGCACTGTTGTTTCAGTAAATGGAAATTCAGCTAACAAACATGCCAGTCCACTTCAATAATGGTCCTATTCCTGTAGGCAAAACAACAGTGTTAAGAAAGATACATTTTTGAAGAAACGGATTTTAAGATTTAAGAATTAATATGTCATTGGCTCAATAAGAGGCATTTTAAGAAAAGTCATTTGTCTTCCAAAATGGTATTGATGTTGCCTCTGGAAGTGTTTTGCAATAGGGTTGTAGTTAGAGTATACCTCGGTTTGTGCCAGCATAGCGTAAAAGACAACAGCCTCAGAAATCTGGCTTTGACTCTCATATAATGTGGTTTTAATGTGTTTTTTGTTAAAAAGTCCTGTACAGTTAACCAAACTCACTAGAACTCAGTGACTGCATAATAGAAATTATGCTCTCTTTTGTATTTTGACATGTACGAAGAGAGTTAAAAGGTGTGATGCTGTGCAAACCAGACTAACATAGAATAAGAAAATATTCAGCAAATTTAACAAATAACATTCTACTGGTTCTGTAGGTGTTCTGTTTTATTTACCTAATATGATATATTCAAGATTTTTCCTTGAAACCAGTAAACAGATCTATCCCAAACGTGCCTGAAATCAAAGTGTAAGTTTTCTCTCAGGGTGAGCAAGAAATCTTAACTTTTGCTATACTGTCTTCCTGAAATGGTAGAAATTGGTGTGCAATACAAAGGCAAAAGTTTAAATAAAGTGAGTAGCTCAGTAGGCTCATGAACAACCCCACTTCCAGCAGCTGGCATATTCTTAACAGAAAAGAATTTCAGTGAGATATTTTTTCATTAGTGCTTTTGTCCTGGCAAACAAAGAGGTAAATTGCTTAGTGACTCACCCTGCAGCTTGATAACTTCTGAGTGAGGTGTGAGGTCATGTTCTGCCATCCTTAAAGTCAATAGCTAACCTCATAGGCATTTATTTGCTCTCTGAAGGTGATTATGATCTGCATTACAGCACCAACACTGATGGTTTTAAAACAGCAAATTAAATTATTAATTTATTATATACAGGTAAAAGACTCACTACACAGTCTGTCCAAGAAGAGAGCACTTCAGGAGCTCAGATGTTTCAACTAAAGATGAGATGTGAAAGTTCCTGCATCTTTAGTTTAAAAAAGAAGCTTTTGAAGCAGTTTTCATAGTGCCATAGTTGTATGAAAGATTCAGAGAAAAGTTTTATAATTTGCAAGTCTTAAATGCCTGGAAAATGTATGTGGAGCTTACAGGCATCTCCATGAAGAATACTCAAGCTGAAAGGAGATTTTCATCTCCCTGTGGCACGCACAGATAGAGCTGTGATTCTCACTGAATATTTGTTGTGCTGGTTTCATTTTGTTTGGAAGGGTGTGGATGGATAGCAAAACAATGTTCCAAAATTAAAAGCTCAGAAGACCTTAAACTGACCTCTTAAGTCCACATAATAACAAAGCAACATTGAAGGCCTGACCTCACAAACTCAGAAAACACAGTGCCAAATAATCTTGTACAGTATAGGAAAGCCAAAATATTGAACCTTATTTTAGCTCTGCTCTGACAGATGCACTGCAGCCTTAGGCTCAGGAGCTTTATGTGATTTTCTGCTCATGAGCAACATTCAGATCAAGCTTGTGGAAAAAAAAAAGAAAAAGAAATCCTGCATGTCCACAAGTGGAGGTCCCCTTGCTGCAGGGCTGAGGACATGGGGAGTGCAGACTCTTGCACAGCTGGGGTAGGAGGTGCAGAGTGCATTGCCTTTTGGGTTTTTTCTTTGCTTGCTTGGGAAAGGATCGCAGGAACTACATACAATCGAGTAGTGAAGTGGCAGTCCAGGAAATACCAGTGCTTTGCTGGTGAGGGTTGACCAGAGGTCCATGCCCCTCCTCTGGCATTTGTTGTTTACAACAAGTCAGGGTGGAACTCTATCACTTTAAGTGACTGTGTCTACGTGAGTTGTGTCGATGCACGATTATATGCAGTGGAGAATAGAAACCTATACTAGACCTAGGGACAAAGATCTCTGAGGGTTTAATTCCAGATCCCTTCAGACAAAGGTCCTTCTTAGCTCAACCCTGAGTCTGGGTACCATGGTACGTGCCACTCTCAGCACAAATGTAACAGCTAGAAATTTTATTTTGGGATTTAGATACATTTGATGAATTGCTAAGGCTGTTTTCTGAACTATGGAGTCAGTCCTAAGGATTTTATTACCTAAATGCACTCTCATGTCTCTCAGATGGAGAGACAATTTAAATGCTGCTGGACCAAGTTATCTGCAGAGAACTTCATCTGAGTGCCGTCTCTTCACTTTGAGGATACTTGACTTGAAATAAGTCTTCATAACAAAGTGTTAACTGCAAAGCATGTAGTGACATAAATGTGTCTGTTTAGGGCTCTAATGTGGGAAATATTCCTACTCAAAAAAGCTCTTATGCTAGGAAGTTTGTGTTCTGACAGTGTGGTGCTTTTATGAGGATAAAAGTACAATGGACATGCTTGTCTGCTCCTCTGTAAGTTATGCAGCATGCATAATGCTTTTATTGTAAACTATTTCATTTTTCTTTCTGTAATAAAATTGCTAAAAAAAGTGAAGTCAGCAGATACAATAGAAGTGCTGCAAATTAACTGTTTAGTCTTCTGCCTTGTCAGTCCATGCATAACTTTCTGCTTTACACTTTGTAATTGGATTTCTGTTTATTTAGTTAAAGGGTTTTTTTCAGTTTGGAGTGGATAGTAATGTTTTGATCTTAGTTTAAAATTAAGGAAATAATATAAAAACTCTGAACTTTTTAAATAATGAAATGGGGACGCTTAAGTTAAAAAATGAATTTATATTTGGAAATCAGATATCAGAAATTTATTTAGAGTTTCATATTGGTATTAAAAATTATCACAATGACAAATGACAAATATAGTATGCAGGAGTCCAGTATATCTTCTATATGATGAAATTCAAGTGCAATTACTTAAGAATACCTTGGTACTTGAAATTTGTCAGACAGTTTGTGGGACAGAGCAAGAGGAAGGTTTGCATTCTTTTCAGAGTGAAGATGGATTATAATGCCTGGTGGGATTTTTATCCAGAGACACTTGCAGTCATTACCCTTGTCAGGATTTTTTTTTAATCTGAGCAGCAGGAACTGTGACTAACAGTGTATACAGTTACTAACAACATTCTGATGGCAGAACTAGGTGCTGTCAGTATTATCTCTTATAATACAGATATTTCTTGAGCTGTGGGTACAGAGGGTGGTGTGTGATCGATGAAGGATGAGAAGACCTGAGAGGGATGTGGATTTTTTTTTCGGTTGAGGCAGGGAGACATCTCCTCACAGACCTTCCGCACTGTCTGTGATTGTTTTCCCTAGGTTTTTGGCACAGCCTTGTCCAGGCAGCAGAACCATTTGCACCATGAAGAACTGAAAGGGCTTGGCATTATCACAGTGTTTTATGGATGCAAAAGTCACTGCCACTTTGTCTGGGTATAGCACAGAGCCTGTAAAAGGTGGCCCCAGATAAACTGAACTGATGAGAAGCTGAGAGCTCATCTATTCTCATACACATCTGAAATTCCAGGAATGTTATATCAGTGTGCTCCACCTTGCTTGAGAGGGCAGCAGCTGCAGGAAATGTTGCGGATTTTGTCAAGCCTATGAAAGGATATACTGAGTTTGGATGGTGTACAGCTTTATCTTTTCATGTTCTTGTGAAAGGGTAACTTGCAGTGCTGAGAGATTTCAGGCCTGGGGCATTACATAAAATACCTGACAAAGAACGTTAATAGTTGTCTTTTCTGTTCTGGTCAGTTGTCCTTAAAGTAAGTCCTGCAGACTCCATCTGGCCTTCCTTATGTGACTTTGAAAAAGTCAGCACTATAAACTTCTTCTGACTGTTAATTTATTATGGTGGGGTTTTTTTCTCCTCCAGACAGGTGGAATAGTAAGAAAATTTTCTTTGCTGCCAAGAAACAAGAAAAATGATGATATCATATTCAGGTGCTTTCCTCTACTCCATTTACTCTGCATTGCAATGATGTTATGGAGGGAAGGGGTAAACACACATATTCTCTGCCAAAGTTTCCCTGCATGTGGAAGAATGAAGAAAAATAAGGGAAAAAGTGTTAGAGGTTTTTTTGTTTTGGTTTGGTTTTTTGTCCAGAAGGATGCATTAGCAGGACTTTCATGTATAAGATGCAAAGGTGGTTGTTCTGTTATTCTTGCTTGTGACCCTTCAGATGGACAAATATGTTGGAGATGGATCTTAACATGGTTATTCCTTCCTTCTTGTTGGAAGGTTAAGTGATCAGTTTGTCATTCCCTCTAATTCTGCCCTTTCTATGATTTTCACCTTGCACTTAGGTATCTCTACCTAGTCTTTTTAAGTGGGATGATACTTCCTCTATGATAGGATAATCCTCCATTTCTTATGCTTTTGAGGTGACCTTCCATAATGTATATTTCTGCATCTCTCAGAAACTAGCCATCAGGCTTCCATTTAGGAGCTCGAGAGCTGACTGTTAATTGCTTTTAGTTAAAAAAAGATGAAATCCATGGACTAGAGAAGCCAGTGCAAGACATACAAGGAGTTAAACACACATGCTGGTAGATGAGTGGCCACATGTGGAAATGCTGGTAGATTTTGAGAAGTTGGATTTTGTGCAGAGCCTCAACTTTGCTATAAGCCTAAGGCAAAAACAATTTCCAATTTTTGCAAAAGAACAATCTTTTTAGCATTCTATATTGAATTAGATGCTTCCATATTTAGGTATATCCATATAGATATATCAACTCTTACCTCTGTTCGGTGGCTCTTTATGGGACTGCTACAGATGGGAAACGAATGTAACCAGCTTCCTTCCCGTGCCCCTTGTATCCCAACAAAGAATGGAATAGTAGTAGTGAGGGTAAGTTGTCAGAAACTACATGTTCAGGAAATCACAGTAGCTGCTGCTGCTGCTTCTTGAGAGCCAGTGTAGTCAACTGCAGCTCAGAGGAGCCACGGTTTAATACCAAACAGTTCTCCAGAGAGTGTGTTTCTGAAAAAAGTTTTAATCTAAATTAAAATATTGGTGATTTGACTTGACTAATGCGAACTATTTCAGCTTGTTCTTCATGTCCTTGATAGTAATTATATTATGCAGTGCTCAATCTACCATTGCATTTTCACTTAAACTCTGAAACTAAAAAAATGCCCTCATTGTCTGGTAGATGACTTAACAACCCTCTTTATTGTTTTTTTTCTAAGGAAATGGTTTCTCAACAACTTTTCAGTCCATCTGGAGCAGAATAATTTCCTAAAGGTACCCACTGACTTCATTTTGATTTTTAGTAATTGCTCCTTCCACAAAAAAATTGGAATTGATATCTCTATTTATCAGAAGGTTGGCAGGCAAGAAATGCAGGCAAATATGTATGAATAAAATGTAAAATCTCCTGAAAACCATCATACATTCAAAAATTTATGAATAGATTTGGAAATGCCCAAAATGCTCTGGTATTCTTAAGGATTCCTACCCCAGTTCATTGAGCATTTTGGAAAACTTTTCCAAAGCCTTCCACTGATGAAAGCTCCAGACCTCTCATTAGAATTATATTCCATGTTTATATTGGAAAGTTTGTGTAATACCTCACTTTGTCTTCTTTGAGTCTTGTCTTCAGTAAACTTGGAGACCCACACATCTGCACTTTAGTGGTGTCTTCTTTAAAACATCTTATTGCTTATAACTGAAAACATTTTTTTCTACTATTTTTCTGTATGTCTGGTTTTCTTGACTCCATCAAAATTTTCTCAATATCATTTTTGAAATATGTGGCCTAGGGCTGGACCCTAAAATCATAATTTATAGCACTTGGAAGGGTTACTTGATCAATCCCGCATATAATACTCGAGTATATATGTATATATTTTATCCCTAAGAAGATGGCAACACTGATTTATGTTTAACTTTGATTTGTTCAAATATTGGTGGGTTTTTTCCTTTCCTTTTTCTTTTTCTTTTTTAGAACTGCTGTCTCTTCATTTACTTTCAGTCTTCTATTTGTCATGGCAGTTTCTGCTGAAATGGTATATGTGCTATTTGTCCTCAACTAAACTACAACTTTTTTCTAGCTCTTTCTGCAGTTTGTCTGGGTATTTTACAATTCTTAAAATTTTAATCTCCAAAGTATTTTCAGTCTTTCATAGAATCGTAGGATTTTTAAAGTTGGGAAAAACTAGATTGAGTTCAGCCATTGACCTAGTTCTGTCCTGATCACCACTGAGCTGTGTCCCCAAGTGCCACGCCCACATTATTTTTAACTCTTCCAGGGATGCTGACTCCACCACCCCACTGGGCAGCCTGTTGCAATGGTTGCCCTCTAAAGATGTTCTATGGTTCATCACGTCTGTCTCTGATGAAAATATTTATCACGGTCCAAGCCCACAACAGAACACAAACTTTCACAACAAATTATTTGTAGCTCTTGAGGACGCTTTTTAGTTTACTTATAAAAATATCAGGTCATGCAGTGCCAGACTCCTGACTAAATTCACAAGCTCTATTTTCCCACTGGGTCTTTTGGCATAAGTTGCTTACCTGTTCATATCATAAGTACATAGAAATAATATAAATAAATACTTTGTTGGATGCTCTTTTCCTGTATTTTTTCCTGAGAACTCAGTTACAGATCACTGAGTCTAAAATTCCTAATTTTTGCTAAACTGTAATAATAATAATAATTCTTTCTCCTTTTTTTCCCCTCCTGATTCACCTAGATTCCATTGTTTAATGGAACAGTCTTCATCTTCTGGAATTTCCCAGCCTCCCTTATGCAGACATTCAGAAGAGATAACTGAAATGGTTCTGCCTGGCCTTGAAATACAGGGATCTACATTTTTGATGCTATCCCTGTTCACTCCAGACTGAAATGTACTTTGGCTCCAGATAAGATTAAATATACCTAGACTGTCTCCAGTGGTTGTTCATTTTGTAATGTTTTGGAAGCAGTCACTGAAGATCCTACTATTTTCCAAGCTGACCAGTTCTAGTATTTAACTATAATTCCGGACGGAGATTTTTCCTAATGTCCTATGCAGACTTCTATTTTTAAAAATAAAGGATTTGCTACCTGCCTGGTCATTGGTTCATATGGGGGACAATTTAATTCTTTATTTCACTTTTCTTCATGTTTGAACTTTATTGTTATGCTCTCCCTAGTCTTGCCTAAACTATGAAAACCTGAATCCTTCTTTTTGTGTTCTGTACTTCAAGCCTCTTAACTGTTGCTGGTCTTTCTTGTGTTCTCTTCAGCTTGTCTTATAGATGGTGCCCAAAACACTGAAATGATCCATTTCTTGTAAGTGGTACAAAAGGAAAAACAAATCAGTACTATGCACCGTAGTATAGTCCATAACATAGTCCACCAAGACCACAGTCTTTTTATTACTTCGTAGATTGGCAGTTCTTTTCAACCAGACTGTATACTTGCATACACTTAAAAAATAACCTTACAAAATATTCCTTTAGCCCTGTTTTATTCATCTATGTTAGGAGTTCACTGACAAAGTGTAATTCCATTAAAACAGTGTGAGACTTCAAGGAAGGCAAAAACTCTGTACTCAGTTTAAAAGAATGAAAAAATAAAAAGCAAGCACTAATGAAGCCAAAACCCTAACTGTAAGCTCTGCAAAGACAACTTGGTTAAATCAAATTTGCTCTTCCCTGATGTACTCACACAACGGCCAGCTAGCTCACAGCTTTTCAGAATTTAATTTGCTGCACCTAACAGGAAGGGAAATTCCCTCTGCGGGCAATTTGACTTCCCCAGCAATACAAGCAGAACCTAATTTCCCTACTAGAAAGCACTAGTTATTAAGCACTAGTGCTTTCCAGTTTGCAGTTTGGATTTCAAGCCACTCCTTCTCTCAGTATAACAAGTCTCACCACATTTTCACAGCAAAGCTTTCCAATGTTGAATAAAAAGGATGAGTGCATAAGGTGGAGGCAAGCACAAAGCAGGGTCGGATACTCAGGCAGGAGAGGTTAGCTGCTCATTCCGAGGATCTTCCTACAGCCAACATTAATGTGCTTTTATAGACGATCCGTTGCCTGCTTTGCCCATACCTAAAGCTATCTCTCCCTTTTTCAAGTGAAGTTACTGGCAATTCTGCTCAGTGCTTCTCCATGAGCTCTAAGCCAAAGCTTAGATACTTGTGTGATGCTCCAAACCTAACTATCCTGGTCTGACACATGACTCTGAAATGTAATTTGTAGGACTCTATCTACAGGTAAAACAAATGTAAATTTTTGTGTAAATGTTAAATCAACAGTTGGAAGTCTCCTAAATCAAGGTTTTTGATTCTTTCCCACTTCTCATTCTTTATGTGAAGACGAGAGATTTGGTAATCCATGCTAAGGTCTCTGGCGCATAAGTTGCCAAAAGGTAATTAGAAGGACTGTGTCTGATTTAGCACACTGACACAGGGGCAGTGCTAGAGTTCAGACAGTATCATCAGCAGGCCTGGCCAGCTCTGTCAGGTCTGAAGTGGGAGGTCCCCCAAGCATGAGAACTTAATTTCTATCTTCAGCAGCACTAATAAATAATGAACAAGAGACACAGGCTTGTGGGGGAAATTTAGTCCCTTTAACCCCTGGGCTTCACTAAGCACAAATGTCAGGTAAGAGAGATGCTTTCCTTGAGGACCGTGTTTCACAGACACATTGGGAGTTTGTAGCAAGGCAGTGGAGGAGATCGTAGTGCTACAGCCCAGGTACCCATCCTACCCACATTTTAACAAGAGGTCTTGTTCAAAAAATTGAAGCTACGAATAATTAGGTTTGCTTGTAGAGAGGTTGTACAGGAAGTGGAAACCTGTAGCACAGGCCACCTGATCATGTTGAAGGGAGTCTGCTGGCACTGGTCCCTACTTAGCAAACCTGTGAACATGAGGGTCTGTAGTCACTTCTTTTCCTTCTGTGTTGTACAGAGCTGTTTTCTCTAGCATTGTGTCCTTTCTCCCACCACCTCTTCCACTGATGCAAGTGAGAGGCTTTGGATTTTGTGTTCTATGACAGGATTTGGTTTGCCTCAGCAAAACTGATGACTGAAATCTGAAATACAGCTGGGGTGAGTATCAGACCCTTATAATGTTTGGAGCATAGAAGAAGAGTTCGGCATCCTCCTGCAAAAATTATGGTCTTTGCCCTCAGAGACAACTGGCAGGTCTCTTGCTAGTTTGAATTGACTACAGGTACTCAGTATGAAGTTGTTGGTTGTGCTTCAGGCAACACACAAGTGGTCAAATATTCCTGATGACTATCATTTCCCTGGATATATGAATGACACCATTTTAGGAATAAGTATCTTTTCCTTTTATGACTGGTTAGTATTACTGTGCATATGTGAAATATGGGTAGAATAATAGATAATTTTAATTTTTTTTTAACTGAGAGTGCAATAGCAGAACAGACTGGTAGTCTGCTTAGCTTAGTATCCTTGCTTTTGGAGGGGTCAGTAGCAGATGGTTAGGGAAAACTGTGAGAAATTATACAAATTGTAAATTATTCTTCCTCTTGTGATTTTCTCAGGCTCCAGCAGTCAGTATTTTAAAAAATTCCTGGAAATTGTATCTGTTCTATTTATGTACTCATTAGTCCTGAAGTCAGTTAACATATTTTTTTAATCTAGAACTTGTTGACACTGTCATGATCAGTGACATCTCATGGCAATGAATATAATAGTAATAGTCATAGTAGTTGTAGTAATAGTAGTAGTATAATAACAATAACAATAACAATAACAATAACAATAACAATAACAATAATAATAATAATAATAATAATAATAATAATAACAATAACAACAACCCCCTTGAAAATTATTCTAAAATCTCCTTTTGTTTTAAACCCACAATGCCAAAATCTCATAGTGGAAAACTGCTTTTCACAGTTAATTTGCAGTGACATTTCCAGTTTGACAGCTGGACCCTAACTACTCAGTCATCTGTTTCCCTATGAAGAGCTCCTGCCTACTTACCTCCAATGGAAGTTACTCATAAATTGTCCTGTACACATCACTCGCTACCCACACAAAACCTTGGTTTCCTCAAAAGACCACAAAAACCAAACAAAAAAACCACCCCAAAAACCAAAAAACAACAGACCAACCAAACAAAAAAAATTTAATTTTTTTCCTTGGGGAAGGTCGTGAGTATGATGTAACTAGAGCTAAAGCCTCATGAAACTGGGAAATTGCCATTTTAAGAAGCTCACTGGGTTGAAAGCCTGCTGGGCTTTTTGCCTGGCTGTTGGGGTACCTTTTCCACAGTAAAAGCGATGAATAAGTGTATTGTTTAATGGAGAAGGAGAAAATGCATGCACCCTTATCTGCCAGCATCAGAAGCCTTCAGAAATAAGGTTAACCTAGATCTGAGTTTTGAAGATTCCATTTCCTCACAAGTGACTGGTCCTTAAGTCTAATAATGAGATAACTTTTGGCCACTGACCGCACAAATCTGACTGACCGAGGGCAATATGGAATGATGAGGGTAGGAAGGAAGCAAGTGACCTGCCACTGTCATGCTGATGAGTCTGAAATCTCCTGATTCTAATTAGTTTCTTAGAAGCATTATCTTTAGCAAACTCCAAAGGGTGTGTACATACTACTTCTTATAACAATCATTTGAAACAGTGTAACAAACGAGGTTAATGGCCTAACCTTCCATTCCGCTAAAACTACTTTTTTTCTTAAAGAAGGGGATGGCCATATTTCCCAACTGACCTTTAGACCCATGAACCAGAATATTTGTCTGGCTGGGAGTCTCATCACCTTCTCTGTGGAAGAGAGCCAAGGAGATGGAGAGCTCCAGGAACAGCAGGACAAATAACAGTTCTATCACTGCATTACATGTAAGTGAGTCATGTAGCTGTATCAGCCTGAGCAGTTTTGCTACTTTACTTTATGCCATAGCTGAGATTTGGACTACCTGGCCACTCCTTCTTGGCTGCAGTTTCACTGGGACACTTGGCCCGAGTGACACAAGGTTGATTGCATCCGATTAAGGAAGACCTGCTTGTAGATAAGCTCAGGGAGCCAACTGAGTGCACCTACACCACAGACATGAAACTGACTGAACTACAAAAGGAATAATCTGAATAGCCTTTATGGAGCGGTACAGTGGTCAGGGCACTGGTGAAGACTAGGTTCAACGTCAGTGGTCAAACCCATGATTTGGAAAAATTTATTTGTGAAATGGCAGATATGTATGTGGTCATCTCTCTCTATGTGAAGTCACAACTAACTGAAGAATGATAAGTAATCTCTGTCACATATTAGATGTTTTTTCTTAGAGAATAGATTTCTTAACTCCTACGTAAATATCGTGTACTCACATATCTATAAAGTATTTTAAAATTGTGCTCGTATAGCTGACAGGGTAGAGCAGATTGACGCATCTTTCATGTGATGGGAAAGAGCATTTTCTAATGGATAGTCAAGAATTTAGTGTAAAATTTACATTTGGAGCTCAGCTGCTGGAAACTGCGGGTCATAATAATGGCTTTCTTCTGGTGACTGGTAATACCATGACTCTTTTTTGTAGCATCTTGGCATTGTTCTAATTTTAGTCAAAACTGTTTCCACTTTTAATGGAGTCTAAAGTTCAGTTAGCTATTGAATTTCACTACCATATTTTTCAAATTGCTGCTGTTTGTTATTTGAATCATAAATTCTTCAGGATATATAACCACTTATTATTATGAAAAGGTCCATTTCTGACATCTGATTCCAGTTTATCAGTCAAACCAGTGAACCGATGGCCCTGGTCAGCACAATAGGATGATAAAACCCAGCTTTGAAGTATATAATCCTCTTATTAGTTATATAAGACAGGCTAGCAGGAAATTTCCCAAATGAGGTCTTAAACTGTGTTGTTTTCCTGTCATTTCAAACCATCCTAGATTCTCAGTAATGCCATTTCAAATGTACCTTTGGGTGGAAAGGAATCATCGTAATTTTTGGCATATTTTATTACTCAGAAATAATCCCATCCTTTCTGTTCCCTGTGATTTTTCAGTTGATTATATATATGATTATATATATATTTGCTATTTGCTGCCAATTCTATTGGCAACCACTCTTTAATAACTCTATGAAAATACATTGAAGCCTTAAAGAGTTATTTTTCCTTTTCTCCTGGGCACTGCTTTCAGTGGGAAGAGGGTTTGAGAAAGTATTAGGAATACATCCACCAGCATCTTTGTTCCTTCCTTAATTTTTTGAACTTGCTTCAAAGACAGAAACTCTGTGGCCATGTACTGAGTGTGCTCCTAGTTTGCAGAAAATTGTTGGATTTAGCTGTTAGAGAGCTCCATTCTCTCATTTAGTATTCTAAATATGCAACATATTTTAATTCACAGAAGAGTCATGCTGATTTAGCCGATAATGATTTCTATTAATTCCATATGCTGTACCAATTAAAATCTGGGCATGCAAATTAAAATGTTTATTCTGGATGAATGGGAGATAGGGGAGGTTATAAAACCCCAAATACTTTTTTGAAGCATGGTTCTATTTGAACAGAAAGAGCTTCTAAATATTATACTCTGGGATTCTGTGTGTATTGTGTCTCAATCAATCCTTATCAAATGCTCCCAGGTTACAATAAACAAGGTTTTTATTTCCTTAGCTGCTAGCTTTGACAAGCCGATGCAGTCTGTCAGAGTCAGACTGGGATCTTTCCATCACACATTACATGACCAGTAAGAAAGATTCTGTGAGCCAAAATCTGTCCTCAGTTGCACTTCTGCAATCCTGTTACCTCTGTAGCTTGTCCTCAGTGACACCAGAGCAAATCCCTCCTGTGGAAGAGAGCTCTTCTGTGGGAGATGCAGGAAGGGTGTTAGAGGAAGCAAAGAGATATGAGGAGGCAACTGGTGGATTTTCCCTTTGTAAAGTTTGTTCTTTATCTTTATCATGTTTCTTTAAAGCACGCATTTTTATTGAAAACATAGACCCTTTCTACTGGACATCAGAACTAACAAACATTTAATAGGATCACAGAATATGCTGAGTTGGAAGGGACACACAAAGATCATCGAGTCCAGCACCTGGCCCTGCACAGCACAAACCCAAGGTCTCCACCATGTGTATTCCTGAGAGCATTGTCCAAACGCTTGAACTCTGTCAGGCTGGTGCTGTGACCACTTCCCTGGGGACCCTGTTCTAGAGCCCAACCACCCTCTGAGTGAAGAACCTTTTCCTGATATCCAACCTAAACCTCACCTGACATAGATTCATGCCATTCCCTCTAAAATACCCTAGGCCTAACCAACATTTAGTGAACAATTTTGTAAAAGATAAGATGAACCAGAAGAGCCAGAATACAAGTTCATCCCTTAGTTTCACTCTCTCAGCTATGTTCTTTGTATTTCCGTTGTTTTATTAAACGGAAAATTACTTTCAGAAAAAAAAAAATTAATTGTATTTTAACATTAGAGTTGCACTATCAGATGTTCCACTTTCTTTATGGAATACAATATACATTCCTCAATTAGTTTCTTCCATATAAACAAAGAACTTTTATAGTAACAGCTTTTTGTCCTGTAGTTTTTGACAAATGCTAGTTAGTTAACACATTGAACATATTCAATTACTCCCTTTATATCATAGAATCATAGAATGGTTTGAGTTGGAAGGGACCTTAAAAATCACCAAGCCACCTGCCATGGGCAGGGACCTTTCACTAGACCAGGTTGCTAAGAGCTCCATCCAAACTGGCTTTGAACACTTCCAGGGATGCAGCATCCACAGTGTCTCTGGGCAACCTGTTCCAGTGCCTGACCACCCTCACAGTGAAAAATTTCTACCTAATGTCATATTTAAACCTCTCCTCTTTCAGTCTGAAGTCATTTCCCCTTGTCTTGGCAATACAGGCCTTGTAAATAGTCTCCCTCCATCTTTTTTAGAGGCTCCCTTCAGGTGCTGGAAGGACACAATCAGGTCACTCTGGAGCCTTCTCTTCTCATAACTGAAAAAACCTAATTCTCTCAGCCTTTCTTTATAGGAAAGGTGTTCCATCTCTCTGATTGTCTTGGTGTCCTTCTCTGGACTCACTCCAAGAGGTCCCTGCCTTTCCTGTGCTGGATGCAGTGCTCCAGGTGGATCTCACCAGAGCAGAGCAGAGGGGCAGAATCCCCTCCCTCCCCTGCTGCCCACAATGCCCTGGATGCAGCCCAGGACACGTTTGGCTCTCTGGGCTGTGAGTGCCACGGCTGGGTCATGTCCAGCCTCTCACCCACCAGCACCCCCAAGTCCTTCTGGGCAGGGCTGCTCTCGGCCTGCTCATGCCCAGCCTGTGCTGATACCAGGGGTTGTCCCTACCCAGGTGCAGCACTTTACACTTGGTCTTGTTAAACCTCATCAGATTCCCATGGGGCACTTCTCGAGCTTGTCCAGGTCCCTCTGGATGGCATCTCATCCTTCAGGTGTGTCATCAGCACCACTCAGCTTGGTGTCATCTGCTGATTTGCTGAGGGTGCACTCAATTCCTTTGTCTATGTCATTAATGAAGATATTAAATAACACTTGAGGGACACCACGTCACTGATGTCCATCAGGAGTCTGAGCCATGGACCATTAACCTCTGGATGTGACCATCCAACCACTTTCTTATTCATCTAACAGTCCACCCATCAATCCAACTCTCTCTGTAATGCATTGTGAAAAAGCTAGACACGTATATTTAACTTAAATACAGGCCTTGGTGGTGGTTCGTAGAATTTGCTTTTCAAAAGGGATGTTGTTTCTATAAAATGTGTTTGTTCAGAAGAACTGCAGTTGTAGGAGAAGAAGGAATTTTTCTTGAAATAAGTTAACTGTTCTTTTAAATCATGGAAATTAAAAAGAAGATTGCTTTAAAGAAAATCTAATTAGAGATTCTCTGGGGTCATGAAACACCAGCAAATCCAGTAGACTTAAAGTCTTCTAGTGTGCATGCCTAGGATATCATAAAAATACTAGCTGTCACTCAGCTTGTGACGTTTGTAAGTCATGTCTTTAGTTGTCTGTGTGTCAAAAATTACCTGATTTTGATCACTATGTCTATGCTAAGAAGTGTTACATGCTTAAAGTAAACCGTAAATCTTTGCATTCTTAATATACTGACAGTATCATCATCTAATAATAATTTTAATGATTTTTGTTTTACTGTAACTAATAATTTTTGCTCACTATTTGATGACTTCCTAAAAATCCTCATTTCAATATCCTGTGTTTATAACTGTTTTTGAACTTTGTATTTATTACATCTATACAGAACAAAACCTGTCTGACAGTTTGGCAAAATTAAAAAAAAATTGGCTTTGAAAAATGGGAAAGAAGTGGCCTTTTAAAGAAAATTATTTCTCATTGAAAGAACAAATAGACATTTTTGTCTATTTGGAGTATATATGGTCAGGAATAAACTTGAAAAATCAGAGGTTTGTATTTGTTAGAGTCTGGAATTTCTTCTAGTGGATTGGCAGGCTAAACTTGAACTCTTTGTGAATGGAAAGATGTTAAGCAGTTGCCTGAAAACAGAACATGTAAGTGAACCCAAAGTCCTTTCAGTTGAACATCCTTACAGAGCTGCTGGCACCTATGTATTCAAACTGAAAAATCTTGCTGCTGAATGTAAAAATTCAACCAAGTTAAAATATGCTGTCTACACTTCTGTACAGCGAGTTTTTATTTATCCTCTAATATACCTTCAGAAATTAAAGGTGACTTCTAGTTTCTTAATGTCCTTCCAGTGGTTCACTTCAATAACCTTGTGATGAACTTGGATTCTGAAAGTCTGTGTGAAAACCGAGAAAACAATAGGAAGGTTTTGTTGTTCATAGGTTTTAGGTTGTGGGTTTTTTTTCTCTTATCTTGTTGTGTTCTACTTCCACTGCTTAATGTCGGTCTAGAAGGAGACAAAGTTAAATGGCTTTCAATTCAGTAGTATGCTCACCAAAGGACATTCAAACCTAAAATTTATGAATAAAATAATAAGACATACTTAAAATTTCATTGTATTTTAGTTCTAGAGACATAGTACATGTCTGCTTCTCTGCTGAAGAGTTATTCTGAACCTGTGTGATTGAGAATAACTGCAGCTATTTTCTTCAAGTTTATTTGGCACAGATTCATTTAAAGCAAATAAACTGTCTTACATCTTGCCTTTTGGTTGGAGTAATTGTCCATTGCTTGTGCTACCTTGCGCTTTCAAATAGGTTAACCAGCATGAAAAAAAACATGGTCTTACCCAGCAGAAAATAATTTAGAAAACAAGAACACCCAAACTCCACCTGAAAGAAATCAAAAGAAACCACCCTTTTGTCTGGCTTTGTATTTGTCCATAATTGGCCATCTATATGCCACTTAGTAGTATTCAAGATACTTATCTTGCTTGCTTCCCCTGAATATCTGTAATTCAGAAGTATTAACAAAATCAGGACTTCTGAAAATCATTTATATTCGTAATGTTACTGTTGCTGACAGTTCCTCCTGGCAGAAACTTTGTGAAAGAGAGAAAGAATTTTATATTATGAAATTCAGCAGTATCCAACATTTTCCTGGAAAGATGTTTTTAAAAGATTTCTCCTTTCCTTTGTGTAGACTATTAATAAAGCTAAAAGTCCATTTATATATACTGCTATTAAAAGAATAGCCTCCTAAAACTTGGAGCAAGGGCACTGATCATTTTATGTAATAACATTTCTGCCAGTTCCGGAATTTAGTTACTAAATAGGGAAGGGAAATTACAAAAGAACATAATAAAAGCTAAATTTTCTTTTTTCAGCCCTGTTTAGAAGCTTAGCAGGATAACTCTGATTAAACACTTGGAAGAAGAAAAATGGGTGTGCCTGGGTGCAAAATAGCCATATGTTTGCCATGAATCACTTCAAAGGCCTTTTAAGTTGGGAACTCATTTTTCCTTGCATGCACATGCACTCATTAGGCTGAAAGCTAGATGCTCAGAGGCCTTACCATAGCTGACTTAGACTGGAAACAGCAACAAAAAACTATCCACAAACCTCAAAAAGACACATGCATTTTGGAAGAACAACTGAAACGCACTTTCTGTGCTTGCAATTACTAGACAGTCTGTGTAATAGTGAAAGAGTAGTATTACTGTATTTTCCACAGTAAGGAAAGCATTCACATGCCTTTTTTTTTTTTTTTTCTTTTTTTACCTATTTCAGGATTAAGTGTTAAACACTACACTTAGATGCAGAGACTCCCAATTTGAATTTATACATCAAACTGTAAGCAGTCTCATCCTGCTTGGTGCAGTTGAGAGGAGCAGGTGCATCCACCCACAGACCTCTGTGATTTCCTCTCCAGCCTGTGATGGAAGTGCAGGAGATTGCACTGGCCTGCAGGAATTGCTGGGGGACCCAAGGCTAACCTGGCTCACCAGGCACTTGCAGCTTGTGCCTTTATCTCTCCACCATCTGTCTCAAATACCTGACTTGCCTTTCCTCGTGGCTAATTCCAGCAAGGATTAGAAAGGAATATTATTGTCTAGACTCCACATGGCTCCCAGTGCTACCACCTCTTCTAAGGTGAGCTTACCAGAAGTGGGTGGAAGCAGTGCTAAATCTGGTAACATGTAAAAGTGTATCTTGCACTTAGGCTTTCTTCTTCATTAAAAGGAAGAAAAATATGTAACTATCTAAGCAGAATGGAGCTTTTCTCTTGTGTTTGGAAGTTGCTTCTTAGGGGGTCCCAGCAGACAGCCCTGTGGTGTGAAGTCCCTCCTGGCAGTCTGCTGCAGCACAGCAGGGCCCATCCTGCCTCCTCCTCTCTTCAATACAGCAACTTTGCTTAATAAATGCAAAGTAAAATACCTTTTTTTTTTTTTTCCTCCACAGATTACTCCAATTTAATTTTCTGGTTTCTATCAGCAGTGGTTTGTGATTACTTTTCAGGTGACTCTGAATCCAGACAAAATTGAAATGGCCTTTATTTTAGGAGATTCAGCTAATACGTAGCTACTCCGCTTATTCCCAATGCATTCTTACTGAACTCCTAGTATATTTTCCAAACTCTTTCCTGCTTTGTTCCTTTCTACAGCTGTCATCCTACACCATAAAAGACTTTTCTGTAATAGCCACTTTGCTATGAAACTGCAATGGCATGAAACACAATGCCTCAGACTAAAAGTGGTAAAGAACTAAACACTCAATTGGATTAGACTCTTGAATCAGAGTTAGTAAAGTCTAAGGAAGTAATTAAAAAATACCAGGGTGCTTACTATAGGAGGAAACATGACTTAGAGGCTGCTGTAGAAAATGGAATTTAACATCAGGTACAATATCCAAGGAAAAGTGTCACAATCAGTCAAGTAGCTGATGTAAAGCTTAAAAAATACTATAAAAAAATTTAAAAATCCCCACTGGCTTTTTTCCTGTTGTTGATGCACCTGTTAACCCCTTTTCTGTCTAGAAGGATGATTTAAAAAAAAATACTGGTTGTTACTTATTATTATTTTAATGTGCTCAGAATTTTATTAAGCAGTTTTGAAATAATATTTTTGAGAAAATGTGTCTGCCCTGATTGCCTCCATCAGATAAATGTATCACAGTAAATATGACAACAGCATGGGATTGCTTTTCATCTCCTTTCACCTCTCCAGGTTCTTGGCCTTGAAAAAGTCCTGGCCACCTCCACATAACCTTGTGCAGTTGTATTTGTCTGACTAACTCCCTGCATTCACACATTTCTGCAACACATTAATACTTTATCCCTTCCTCTCCACATGGTCCCTTCCCCTTCCCTTGCATCAGCCAGGTCAGTTTTACCACAAAGAAGTTGCTTACAAACAAAATAATACCAGCACCTGGAGCTCCAGTTCTGAGGGATGACTCCCCTACACTGCAATTACTGTTCTTAACAGAGTGTTTGGCATTATATTATTGCACACCAACTCAAACGGTGTCTTAATGTGTAGATTTTGTCAGCTATCTGGATTCAATCTATTGCAAATGTTACTGACTCCCATGGTACAGTAAAGTGTATGTAAATAACAACACTCTTGAGGCCTTATTAAATTAAAATAATTTACTAATGCTGTGTAGGAGGAGAAGCAGAGGAAAGAAAAGTGGAAATTAAATAGGGTGGTACTAGAAAGATTTTAAATGACAGTTTCAGATTCAGGCCTTGCAATGCATAGATACCAAGCTAACTGAATATATTAGTCAAGAACAGAATTTGCAGGTACGTACTCCTGCTTTTTTTTTTAAAATAACTCTCATCTGGATCTTTCTTACATGATTTAGGTGACAGGATTTCTGGCTCCAGCTATAAAGTCTCAGTGTTTTAGAAGAGATTGCTTGTGCCTGTGACACCCTCTTGTTGCTGTCGTTATTATCGGAGAAATTTTACCCTCTGCCAAAGCTGATACCCTTTAATGACCTATCACAGGCTAACATTAAGCATTGAAATCAGGCTTGTTGATTTAGGTTGTTCTGGTTTTTTTACATTGTATAAATGCATATGCATTATCCTTTAATGAGTCAAGTTATTTAAATTTCAGATCAGACTAGGGATACAGCGAGTGTGATGGTTCTATATTCCTCTACCATCTGTCACTGAGAAGCTTCTGAAAGTTGCAGCCTCGGTTAGAAGAACAGCTTGGTCCTATAATCTTTCTGCTGCTGTTTCTAAACAAAGACTAGAGACAGGCTTCTCATCTACTGAGAACGGTTGTTTTGAGTGAAACCTAGTGGACGCAATAAGCCTATGTGGAATAGTCAAAGGCTGTTGTGTTGGTGCTACAAATATGTGTACCTCGGGTTCAGACCACTAGCTCACATCACAAAGCACTATTTTAATGGAAGTTCCTGGTGCTGAGGCAAGTAGGTGAGTGGTTTTAAGTTGCACTCCCACAGGGAAGTGAGGCATCTGCTCTCACTGTTTTTACTCCTTTTTGGTAGCCTTCATTCAGATCAGACAAGACTAGCTGAAGCAGTGGAGTCGCTAAATAATTTTGGAAGTGGAACAGGACTGACCGATACAGACACTATGCAGAGATGGTCTGAAGTACTTCAGCCCTAGAGCCTCTTTGTGGAATTTGGATGACAGCCTGGAATTTGGATGACAGTCAGGATTGTTTTCTGAGTGTTTTTCCCTGTCACGTTTTTGTTCTGAGTATGTGGTACTTTACAAAGCTGCTGGGTGTTGATTCAGGCTGCCCTTAGTCTCAGAAGACAGTGGTTTTGCAGGCGCTGAGTTAAGTCAGTCGTGCTCGTATGGATTGTAGTGGACTGCAGGCATCAGTCAAGAGAAGGAGCAGGGACAGTTTGGTGGTCTGCAACCAAGGTGGAATGTCCTTCGGGAGCCCCTGATGGCACCAGAGGCAGAAGCATGAGTGCTGACAGCAAACAAGAGTGCTTGACGTAAAGGAAAAGGAACTGGCCTTCAGTTAGCCCTGTTTCAGCCACAACAGTACAGAAAGTACAGAAGGACTTCTTTTTTTTGCCCTGAAAACACCTATAATCCTTCTCCTCTTCTGCATGTTATCTGGTTGAGTAGTGCTGGTCTTGCTCAGGAAGACGCCCAAGGGTATAGCTGATAAGGGCTCAGGAGACACAGTCCTGTACGTCCTGCCATGAACATTAATGTTTTCTGCTATCCCATTTTCTGTTATACAGTTAGTAAAGTCTCCAGGAAAATCTTGCGCAAGGCACCTGGATATTTGTTAGGGCTTTTGTAAAAAAAAACGCAAACCAAAGCCAAACAAATATAACTTGCATTAAGATATCTGAGAGCAGAAGAAGGAAAGCTGTTGTGGGCAGAGTGGCAGCTTCAGACAAAGTTTATTAGAGCAGCCCTCCCATTGAATCACGAGGTGCAGAAAGGACCCCCTTACCTTCCAAACTCCTTGTCAGAGAGAAGCCTGTGTGTGGCTGGATCCAATCTTAGCGTCAAACTTTGTGGATGGTTTATGTCTAAAGGATCATACAAGTGTAATTGAACCTTTATACAGCTTTTTCCTGCAGAATTAAGGATGGCGAACCAGATACATTTATATATATATATATAAATATATATAATGAGAAGGATTAGACAAAAAGATTTTAATCAGAAGTATTTTCTAAAAGTATAGGAACTATAACAACTGTTATAGTGCAATATGAAGCAATATTGAAGCAATTACATTAAAACAATTTTATTAAAGGTAGGAAAAAACTATTATGAAGTAGAGATTGATGTTACCCAACCATAATGATGACTTTGGGCAAATCTTTTACTCTCAGCCTCAAGAAGTAACCAGGATAAATGACACACATCAACTCTAACTACAAGGCTACTATATATATGAAAAAGTCACATGCACAAATTAAACATGATATTTGCTCACAAGAAGGTCTTGGAGTACTGACTTGAAGCGCAGCACTGATATGACAAATCAGAACCATGAGCGAAGTCGTGATCTTCCTCTTACATGCATATTCATTATATGGACAAAAAAGATGCCACTTTCTACTCTCCATCCTTACTCATGTTTCAATAATGTTCAAATTACATTTCTACTTGGCTTCATGCTGCTGTTGAAATTCTGTCATCATATGAAGCTTGCTAACTATTTCCTATGGAACTTGTCCTGAGTTGTTAAAAGAAAGCATTTTCACGTGTTCCTAAGTCTTTGACTTCTTTCATTCTTTGGATGATTTTCTTCTCTTCAAAATTAATTTGCTTAGTAATATTGACTTTCCAAACAAAATGACGTTTTCTGCAGAACAAGTAGGACATCAATGCTGTAATTGAGTATATGTCACTAATCACAGCTGTGACTTCCCTGCTAGTATTTAAAATTAATAACATTTTAAATTACTTTTTTTCACTTCTCTGTTCAATTTCAAAATATAGTCTCTAGCATATAGATCTTTTCCATTGGTACACTTGTATTTCTGGAAATTATGAGATGAAAAATATGTGCTAGATTACAGTCTTGCACAGTGAACATGACTTAAATCATGTACATCAGAATTTTTTTTGTGTCAATACACATTGACAAAATTAAGTCAAGGAAAAGAAGGAGATTATTAGAATACTCTAAAGGCAAGACTCTTTTTTTTTAAAGTACTTCTTATTATTGAGATAAATAAATTAAATCCCATTATAGTTACCATAATGTGGTTTTACCTAAACTGCCATTAGTTCTCAGTACTGTGAGTGTAGAAAGTACTGTATACAATTGTATATAGTTATTTCTAAAGTCTTTGTAGTGCTCCAACATGACATACAACCCCTGCTGGGCTTTGAAACAGAACCTTGAACAGCCTGGCTTAATGGAGAAGAACGGGTGTTATTGCTGTGTGAAGTGAAAGAAGGATGATGTAAATTCCTAAGATGATTACAGAAGTGTAAAAGAAATTTCAAAAATATGAAACAGCATATGAAGGAAACTCTAGGAATAGATTAAAACATAAGAGAGGAGAAGTGAAATATGTGTGATCATTGAAAACCCGCCTGAATGTTTGTGGTGAATATTGCCTGCCATTTCCCTTGGGCAATGTAAAATTGCAGATTTTAAGTGCCTCATGAAAGTGCCATTGCTGCCAGTCCTACCTGCTGTGGCAGACACCTGCAGTTTGGGAATCTGCCTTGCTAACACAAAAGGCAGCCAACGGTGATATAAAGAGTCATCTCACCTACCCTGCTGCAGTTCTAATGCATTTAGGTCAATGTTACACAGGCATTGTTTTCATAGTTTAAAGAACTTTAAAGAAACAGTGTGGATGCTCACTCAAGTGGCTGTTGCAGTGTGCCCAAATCATTCAGGTCTGCTCTCAGAGCAACAAGACAGCTCTCTAAGGCACAAAGCAATGCCTTCCTCCCTGCCTGCAGCACTAACATTGTATCTGCTCTGAGGCAGCAAAATTTCTGCACCTAGAAATAATCTTTCTTCATCTCAAGAATGATGTGTCATGTATATGATCCAAACATTTCCCAAACCTTTTTCTAATTCTTCCAGCACCTGTAGAGAAAGGTGCACTATCACTTTTTAAAGGACAGGGAGATGGAGGTATTGGAAGAATGAATTCATTCCTAATCGGAGAAATGATGTAGCTACTGCAGTTTCTTCTTTGTTCATCCAGATCTACCTTCAACAACTGTCTCATGCGGTGCTCCCATTCCAGTTTAATTCCCTTAACTTTGTTGAACTGACACAGCTGCAGGAAAAAGCTGTGGCCTCTGTGCCTCCTAAGTGCCATTAGCAGAACTCCTTATTGAGGTCATGTCCATCACAAGGCAGGCATTGGGGCTGCACTACTGCCGTCAGGGGACTATTTGTTTGGCAGATACCTTGTGCAGACCCCAGTGCTCAACAAGGGCAAAGCTCAGCTTGACGTAGGAGTAGAGAAAAACGACCCCATTTTATTTTATTAACAGACTGAATAAAACTTTGAAGATATATGCAGATGATTATAATGGTAAACTAATTCCTATTTTTCAGAGCAAGTTCATGATAACCAGGTAAATGCTTTCATGATAACCAGGTAGATGTTTATTTCTCCCCTAAGTATTAAGAAAGAGAGTGACAGATAGGCAAAGTGTTACAGGAGAACTGACACAGAAACAATTTTTTTGAAGTCAGACAAAGAATGGGTCAAAAACCAGGTGAAACTCACTTTGTTTCTAACAGCTGGGTGCTTGCGAAGAATGGATCAGTGGCTGTGCCCTCGTATGGATACTCACCTTGCTGTATGTAGCTAAAAATCCTAAACTCCTATTAAAGATATAAGGGAGAAGTAGGCATATTCAGAGCACAGTCCTAAAACAGATGTCTAAATCAGATAACTCATGCCCTAAAAGTTCCTGTGCATGCCTTAATGACAAAAATAGCTCTGTGTGAGCAGTTCAGCTCTAGATGCTGGATTACTAGATGTCTTAAGTCATAAGAAGCAGAATTGGTCCATTTAATTAAAAAAAAAATCATCAGCCTGGTATGTTGGACTTTTCTGTAATTTTTTTTTCTATCTTGCATTTGGGAAATGAACTCTCACCTCCCCTATTTTCCTCTTCTCTGTCCTGTCTTCTCCTTTCCTTGTCCTTAAGTAAAGTAGTCATACATATAGGCTTGCTAGGAAGTGTCTTCTTTCGGAAATTTGATGTAAACAGTTTTTTGGTTAGTTACCCAATATCTCTGATTGCAAATTTCAGACTGATGACAGCTTGACATGGTCAGGTGAAATGTACTGCATATGTGGAAAAACTAACATCCATCTTGCATGGATCTCCATGAGTATGCATCTTCAACAGAAAGATGGTAATCCTCATCTCGTTCAAGTGCTAAAAACGGAAGTGGAAAAGAGGCAATGAGTGCATAGATAAGGAAGTGAAGGTAAAAGGGGGCAATAGGCAAGGCTGGTGGAAAGCAGAATATTTTCATACCTGAAAGTTCTGACTTCATCATCCTATTCAGATAAGTTTTGAGCTACAGATTTTATACGTAAGCTAAATCAGTTTTTTGTTGCGGAGCTCTTCAAAGGTGCAACTTATGGCTATGTTCACGTTGTCTGTCGTCACTGTGGCAGTGTGTGGGATTAATACCCTAACCTGGCGTGACACTTGGGCACAGACCCTGCTGCTTCCCAGCAGCATCCTCTGCCAGCCTGGCAGCACAGCCTTGTCCTTTGCTCTGCGAGCCCTGAGGCTCCTCTCCATTATGTTGTCCTGCTTTGCACTTATTTTGCCCTATTTTCCTTTCTTTTCCCTGCTATTGTATATTCCTTCTCCTCCTTCTCTTTCTTACCATCTTTAGGTAAGTTTTAGTTCTCGGTGCTGGTAACTATTTATTTATTTTGCTGCACTGCAAGTTTTTAAATATTTTGAAAAGTAGTTGAGTGTTACCTGTATCTTGAAAATGGTAAGGTGACTTCCCATACCTGTGAGGGGATTGATGAGAATTAGCACTTACTTTAGGGGCATCTCTACTTCCTTCTCTCCCACTGTTTGCTGAGTCCCTATAGCCATCTGCTCTTTCAGTAGGCAGTTGAGGAGCACTGGCTATTGCATATCTTGTGTGACTGTACTGCCATTTCACAACATGTCTCTGGCTGCAGTGATAAAACTGGCTTTGAGGGAGAATGCTCGTATTGGTCCAAGTCCTCTCCTCCTTTTCCACCCAACTCCCTTCCCCTCTGCCTTTCACTTAGCTGTGTTGTTATGGGTAGTTGTGAGGCTGTACAGCAAATGTTATCAAGTGAAATGAAATGGTTGAAAAAAGTAAACCTCATTTCTATCGTCAAGCAGAGAGTACAATAAACAATGGTGCAGGGGAAAAGCAGCAGACAGGAAACTAAAATTGGCCTGCCTACCAAAGGAGGGCTTTTTAATGAGTACATTCTGTGTCACCCAAGAGGTTCTTGGGCCGGGATGACAGATTCACTGTAAATATTGCCCTCTGCAATGAAATTGTGTGGAGATATGATTCAAGGTCAGCTTTGCCAGTAATCAGCTTGCCTTCCTCTGAGTATGAATGGAGACTCCTCTCATGAAATTTGTACAGTGGCTGGGGGAAGGTTAAACCTGTGCATCCCTCCTCTGCAGCAGCTGCTCCTGGAGATGGAGTGGTTCTTAATGCCTTAGCTATTCACAAACTCTTTCTGAGCTTCTCCTCAGACAAGGACTAATCATGCTGTCCTCAAGAAAAGATGTCAGCTTAGTCAGGCTATGGTTTGCAAAGATGTCTAAGTGATTTGGGCACCCAAATCAATTTATTTGAAATTAAAAGTACATCTTCAAGTTTAGATGGCTTTGAAAAGTCCCAGCTGGAGTCTGCTTGCTGGTAGAAAAGGGACAGATCGATAAAGCAACCTTGGCCATGACACTGAAACATAACTCAGTACTACAATTCAGCCCATAGCCTCTGTTGCATTTAAAAGTATTTATTCATTACTTGTTGTAAAATTTTTTTTGCTTCCTTTCTTCCACTTGCTTATCAGAGACAGATTTCTTTCAGATCTAGTGGAGAGAACGTTTCTTTCAAAGACATTCTGGAGGAGTTGTTTGCACAAAGCTGATCAAAAACTGGAAAACTGAATTTAAAAAAAAACCACCACAAAGTTCTCTATTTATTTTGAAAAATTCTTATAGCAAACTTTTAACAATAACAACCCAAACTTCAAATAAGACATGCAACCTTTTAAGAATAATTTATTTAACGCATGGGTTGCTTTTCAACGCTGCAGACTATCTTAAATCTGAACCACAATGGTTGAGAAGTAGCAGTCTTTGTTGTGAGTGGAAAGGTGACAGTATACTTGTTTCAGGAGGGTGATTTGTTTGAGTGTCTGGGATGTCCCCAGTGCACAATGCTGTGTGGCACAGAGACGTCTAAGCTAGTCGCACGTGCAATAGTCTTGCTATCAGAAGTAGGGTAGCCGGAAGTTCACGCAGATGCATTTGTTCCAGTTTTCACTGTTCAATCATCTGCAATGCAGACTTGCTTTATGAATCATGGAACAAAATGTTCTACCTCCTTGCTTCCAGCCTATATTATCAGATAAAAGCTTTACAAATACTCTGTGAACTGTGTTCATGCCATTTGTTAACAAATTTCTGGCTCTTTACTCTGGTGAACAGCTTTGTGTTGCAAAACCAAACCCTAGAAGATGAGTTTTTCAGAAAATAAAGCAATGCCAAACTGTATGTTAGGTAAACATTATACTCTTCATGGCAGTGAAATCCATTGAGTATGCAACTGACATAATCTAGGTCTTCTCAACCTCTAGTCCAACTTTTGGTGCTTATTTTAAAACTACCTAATAATTTTTAAAGCATCCAAGTAGTTACTTCACAAAGATATTAAACAGCATATCATTCTTTAACCTAAAATTTTCCTGTGGGCTTCACATTTTTGTTAGACTCAGTTGTGTAGGAGGCTGTAAATTTCATATGGGTGCATTTAATTAGTTGTTTTCGTATATGCACTTGTGTCTGCTCTGAATGTCAGACCAGAATGGCAGCTGATCCAAAAGAGTATTCTTCTATTCCATCCGAAGAAAGCACTTGCATTTGCATCCTCTGATTAATGGGAGCTCTAGTTATATTGCAAGTGGCTATATAGAAATCCAGAACACACATCCAAATGATTGCTGAAAACCTGACTATTGAAAGAAATCACCACTTATACTCCAGAGTCTGAGGGTCTTCACATGATCATGTGGTTGGTGACTTCATGCTTCCTGTAATCTACCCCAGGCTGGAAAGGAAAGCCATTTTATGGCACCTATAAATCCAACACTCATCTTTTTAAGATCTGTTTTCTTAATTTCTTTCTGCTTTTTTCTGATTTCCTGTGACCTCCTGAAAACCATTTTGATGTAACCAGAGTGTTTTTTGCATTTTCCATGGTGCACCAAAAAAACCCAAAACCAAACAAAAGACTGAATAATTTACACACAAATTTTAAAGTAAAGGGGGAGACTTTTGAAAAGTACTCATATCCTTTCTTGTTGTTACCAGAAGAAAAATTGCAAGACTTTCCTAGGTGACTAGTTAATCACGTTATTTTTAAAATGTATCTCTCTTTGAACCCCACTTACAGCAAGTATTTGTGTACACAGTTCCAAGGTACCAAGGTGTCCACTAGAACTCCTCCTACAGCATTGCTTAACTGGGACCTGGAGGTGCAGAACAGTGTCCAAACTCCTGATCCTGCACAGTGAGACTTTGCATAAAATGAATAAAACAAGAATCAGGGATGGCCTGAACTTACCCTACCCACTCCACACAGCAGGTTGAAAAGTCAGAGGGAAGCTATCCCTGCCCTGCTTCACCTGGGTGCTCGGGGGTGCAGCTTTGGGTTCTGATTTGTAATGAAGAGAATCTGCCTTGGGCTGCATTGAGCTTTTCTCCAAGATCCTTCAGCTTAAGGCTAAAGAAAGATATTTCTCAACTCTTAGATTGATTTCCTCTTTGCTGCAACAGTAGCCTAGTTTATTCTGCTCAGGGTACATGAGAATCTTGGTTGGGGCTATATCTGATTGGGGCAGGGACTAGTAAATTTTTAAGCTATTGTGTGGGTGAATTTTTATGAAATTACTGTGTTATTCAGAATTCCTTTGATAGAACCATTTAGAAAATTTGATGTTATACACTTACATATCTATATTGCTTTGCTCCTTTAGCCAAAGTATTAGCACTTCTCTCTCTTAATAAAGAAAAACAACCACAGTGGGAAGTGGTATGAAACAAACTCATATGAATCTTTAAAAATGGTCTCTGCAATAAATGAATGCTCTTTCAAAGACTTTGCAGTTATTCAAGCCTCAGACAGCAAATTAGGGGTCCTAAATGTTACTTGTGTCATAGGACTCTTCATCAAGGGATTTATTTTGAGTTTGCATCTTCCCATCTTGAACTAATGCCACCTACTTTTTGCTGACAGTGTGAGTATGTCAGCAATTAATGGCAGTTTCTTGATAATTTCTAAACCATTTCTTGATAATTATCTACAAAAATTACAGTTCTGCTTTCCCTCCATTTAAACTTCTGCAGTGCTACACATCGGTAAGCTCAACAATATTGAAGTGCTGTTCTGCAAAACTGAGGCTGATTTACAAGCCCTATGGCAATATTAAGCAGCTTGGATGTTTTCCTGTAGTCTATAAGCAAATACACTTCCTTTCAAGTCTGCTGCATTTGGTGTCTCCAATGTTTATATTTGGAATATTTTCATTAATATTAGTATATGCTTCTGATTTACATGAAGATCTTGAAGGTGTAAATTTTCTGCAGTTATATGTTATCAACGAGTTTTGGCTGCCAGGCTCTTGGTTATCTTAGTTGCAATTGAGGCTGAGTTTGTAGGGCTTGCAGCCAGCAGTGGTAGTGGCCATTTTATTTTAACACTTGCATGCGTGCAGAGCAGAGATTTTCTCACTCTTCTCTGTATATATGCAAATACATAAGGCATAGGAGTACATATTTCTTGCTTTTTAGATCCATTGTTTGTCCTAATAATTTAGACCTGACTTATTTTAGAAGTAAGCACTCAGTTAAGGTGTCCTGGAAGCAGCGCAAGGACTTTCTCACTTGAACTAAGCACTTTTGTTTTCTGTGTTTCTATGCATGCAGATGGTGTTTCCTCAATATGCTTCCCAGAAGAAGGATCACTGAGATTATTCAGTGACGCCAGCCTCATTGTCACTTCACAGTGACACATGGTATTCTCCAGGGTCTGCTCCAGCTACCGCTGGTGTGTGAAGCTCCAGCTGGCATGGCAGAGGCTTCCCTAAATGCTTACAGGTGCTGTGCAAAGCCATCCTCACTGCGGCCTGTCACAGCTGAGCTGTTCACAGCTGGTACAGCCTTCCTGTGACCAGAGCTGAATTTCTCTGGGTTTCATTGCTGCTGATGGTGGTGGTTTTATTGTTGATGATGGTGGTGGTTTTGCTGTGTGGTTTTATCTCCTTTAGAGCCCATATTTGTCTGTGGTTTTTTTCCTAGATAAGGCCTCGAAGAAGAAAAAGGCAGCTAGTTTGAGATGGAGCCCAATGAATGCAGGTTCTATCACATGACAGCAGAGGAACCAGAGCAATTCTTCTCTAAGCATATATCCCACAGCATGTCAGTGTAGCATATTACTCTGTTTATCTGGATTACAAAAAATTAGATTTCATCCAAATGTTGAAATTTTCCCAGGAGGCACGAATGATTACACCACTTGCTGCGCAGAACCTTCAAACTTCTGGTTTGCTATGAGAGTAGACTCTATATTTTTTAGCAAAACTGTTTTCCTACTTATGTTCTTCCAGTCTGTAACTAAGTTCTTATTTTTGACTGGCTGAATGATTAGGTGACTGTTGAAATTCTATGTAGATGAATCCAAAGTAATTAATTAAAAGAAAATATCTTAAAAACACCTTAAAAATAACAAAAATTGAAGACTATTATATTCACGAATATTTTTTTAATTACGGGTGTTCTGCAGAAACATGAACTCATTACCCAATAAGACTTAACTGCTCTGCAACTCCCAAAAATGTTAATGAGAAGGGAAAAAACCAGAAAATCTAATTTTTCTGGTGCATAATTCCATGATACGTCTGAAACTTCAACAAAGTGTGCAATTCTGATCTTGCCATCTTAGCAAGATGTCCAGAAGAGGGAAAGATTTAGAGAGGAATAATAAGGATGGCCAAGTTACAGAGGGGTAGTCATACGTGGCAACACAGACGAGGACATTTTTTAAATTATGAGAACTAGAGGTGTATAGGCTCATAAGTGACCATGAAAACATGGTTTGGGAAAAACTGGAAGTTGGTTACAGGATTATGGATGACTTTGGTTTGAATTAATACAACTGTTCTTTTGGAAGAACAGAAGGCCTCAGTCACGATACTTTCAAAGACATGAATTTTCTGTTTTAATACACTGCTTCAAAGTGTTTGGAAATTTGAGTAAAATTTTATTTGTTATAAGGCTTATCAAATTTCTGCAAAATTCTTCACAAATAGCAAATTGTTTCCTGAGGCACCAAGAGAAAAAGTTGCTTTCATTTTCTTTACCTTTGTGGGTAACATATTGTCCTCAGTAAAACTTTGCCATGCACTTTAATAGTGCCTGGATTTCTCCCTTAAGTCCTTTCAGAGTCTGATATGAGGAGCTTCAGCTACGAAGCTGTCACTGAACATTGATATTGAACACTTCTTTTTCCATATATTTCTGTGTGGTAATTAATCAGCATGATCTGATGCTTCCAGTTCTGTCTCTAATATGCTAAATCCTGAGAAGAACGGAAAGAGTAAGGTCTGGAGGCTAGGGAGAAACCTTCAGTTACTGCCTATAATAAATGAAAAAGTAGATGAGTGTTGTCTGATCACAAACATGAGCAGTCAAAGGGTAATCTGTCCATCTAAGAACGTAAGGGTAGGCAATTTTAAAGCCTAGTTAAAGGTTTAAATTACATCTACCCAGGCAAGTCTCAAAGAAAGGGAAGTTGTCCTTAAAACCTCACTGCTCTATAAGCATGCAAGAGTAATAGCTTGCTAGAGTGATGCCAATTATGAAGTGGATTCTATTTCAGAATTGTTCTTCAGAGGACATTTTGAGTTATGATAGGATTTCACATAAATAATCCAATCAACTCCGTATATTTGAACATTAAGAGACTTTTTGGGTTTTTTTCAACAAATAAATTACAGCTACTGACTTTCATGCCTATTGCTAAATCAGCCTGGTAGGACAGGAGTGAGTGACCAGGATTCACCACTGTGCTTTTCATAGTTCTCCAGTGATTGCAATTGATTGCAACCAGAGTAGGACATCACAAAATCAACTGGTTTAACAGTGAGTAAACAGGATCAAGTTTTTGTGAGGCCCCAGCTGACCATCAGGATCACCTTAGACATCAACATATTTTCTCATCCCTCTTCTCTGTGACACCCCAGGGGGTGCAGAGTTCTCTTCTTGCCTCCTTTCTGCTCTTTTTTTATTGCTGTTTAATAAACTAAATTCCCCCAAGACATCCTTTCCCCATGCCACAAATATGCAGTTTCTCAGGGATAAATTAGCCACAGGAGAAAGACTCCTGTTCAGAGCAAAAATAGTAAATTAATAAAAATGAGTTAATTAAAATTTAAATTTAATTTTTTAGAGTAACATAGTTCAGGGAATTTGAAGATCTTCTTTCATGATGTTTTATATTTGCATGAAACATTTGCATTTAATTTCATATGCATTTAATTTTCTGCCCCATAAAAAAGGGACAGTGAGAAGAATTAAGGATAGTTTCCACATTTTTATTTAACTTTTTAAAAAGTGTGTTTTTTCTGTGTACATCACTGAATAAAATAATTCCATGGAACACACAAAAAAGGTAGTATTTGGTCAGCATAAGGAATAATCTTTCTACAACCCAATTTCACTCAGCTAATTTACATAAAGATATAAGAGCACTATTGCTGAATTAAGGTGTGGAAAATAATCTTCCCTTTGAGAGAACTCATAAGATACATCTATTTTCATTGACATAGCTTAATATAGTAAATCTTTCTAAAAAGTAATAAGGTTTCACAAAAACGTCTCAGTTCTAGAATGTGACAATCCTCGCTGTATATATTTTCATACAAATACAGAGGAGAAAGCTACAACAATGAAAAAGCACCAATATTAAAGTACCACAACCCCTAAGAGCCATAAAGTGTGTGAGCAATGGGAAAAGCCTATGAACAGGCACTTCTGCCCCTGGGCATAGCACGGGCCAGATGACTGCTGCGCGCCTTTCCAGACTTGATTTTTCTCGTTCTGTGAGTGCAGGGTGAAAATGCAGCTGTTGGATCCTGCACTTCCACAGCCACGGTGTGCAGCCTTTCCCTTCATGGATTCATAGATATTTTCCAGGGAAGACAGGCTACTTTTCAGTGTGTTTCACTCCCTTTACCTGATAGGCTTGTATTTTTATCCCTCCTTGGGGTAGTTCTGCCTCAGTGTAGTCAGCAAGACAGACTGGGTGCTACAGAGGAAGGTTATGGCTACATATGGCTAACTTCTTGTAAACGGGACAAATACTTCCTTCTATACCTTAGTGAAACTCCTGTGTCAGACACTTGCCAGAAGCCAGCGTACTGTAAGGATGAAGATACTCCCTAAAAATGCTGGCTAGCAACTGATTCAAATTATCCATGGCCCCAGAATTTCTCTTTGGAGACTGGCAGCAGGGCAAAGTTGATCTCTAGGAAGCGGATTTTCCTCTGTATGCAGCAGAACTAAAAATAAAAAAACTCCCTTGCTTTTTGTAGGTTTCATGTGAAGCAGACATTCTGTTTTTTTCTGAGCTTTTAGTAAAATCTTGCTATATTAAGTTAAAGGGTTGAATGAAGATATCAACAGTAAATATTTTTTCACTTAAAGCTCATAGAAATTTATCTCTATGTATTATAATAAAAAGGGAAAAGTTCCAGACTGAAATAGCAAGGATTGTTTTATTAAATTCTGGGGGGAAAATTGACTAGTGTTTGCATAAAGCTTCCTCCTTTTAATATTGACTCTAACAGATAGGTGGATAAGCAGAGAAACAGCTCTCTGAAATGTGTGCGTTAGAAGTGCCTGCCATTTCAAAGACATTCTCTCTCTACATTGCTAGCCATGAATTCTAAAAATAAGCTTTAATCTCTATCTCTAAGTTTCTGATAGACTGCTAAGCAGCCAACATGTTGTCAAAGCTTCAAAACCTGTAGATAGTCTTCTGTTTCCTTGGCGTGCCAGAGAAGAAAGTAAATCCCTGAATACTGAGCTGACGCTTCCATCAAATACTTGTTTGTGGTAATGTTCAGATAAACAATCTCTTCTAATAAGTCATCATCTTTCATCTCCAGACCACTATGGAGCTCATTATAAACAAATTCTTTTGAAGTGTATTGCTGAAAAATAAATTCTAGTGCATTTTTAAAGTTTGAACTCCCAGTTACCTTGCTGATAGTGACATCAGCTAGTCTGGTGCTGGAAAAAAAATCCTTCCATCAGATCAAGTGTCTCCTTCGTAACGAAGCTAACTGGGCTTGCTGTTTGTGTTTTATAAAACATGTAGACTGTCAGGAGTTCCGTGGGTTTTTTATTTGGGGAAAGGCAGAGTAGAAATTTTGGGAAATTTGGTGAGCTGTTTTTGCAATCATTCTTCAGTGAGCTCTTTGTGCAGTTATGGATGAGAAAGTAGAAGAAAGACCATAGAAAATAAAAGACAACTTGATTTAACAAGATTTGACCAATATATGTGAGATGTAGACATGAAGAGACATTTTATTTTTATAGCCAATGTTTATGACTCTTGTTAGAGATTTTATGACTCTTGTTAGATTTCTAATTACTCGAATGAGACTTAAGGAATAAGAGGAAAAAAATATTAAAGATCGTTTTTATTCTCCCATGTCTGACTTTCTTCCTTCTCCATTTCTGATATTCATGTATTTTGATTAGTTTCAATGGCCTGTAATTCATTGACACATTTAAAATACATTACATTATGTTACATTAATACATTATTTGTTGTAGAGTTCATGAAATTGCATATGAAATATCCAAATTGTCAGTGAATAACTGCAGCATTTATTGTTCAGATTCTTGTTCTTCAATTTCAACTGTAATACACGAGATTTTGCTAAATATATACATATTAAGTTTCAAAATGTTAAGTATTATTGACAAAGCTTGGATGGCAATAAATCCATTACAGCGTGACAAACAGAAATGCATGGATGCTCAAAAAATGAATGAGAGGAACATCAGCATAAGAAAAACTGTCTCATTCCTTGAACCATGCCCTATTTTACACTAGTAATATTAAAAGATACAAACCAAGTGCAACCATTGTTGCATTTTTGTGCAGAAGGGTGCAACACTGCTGCATGGACCAACAGCTACATTTATAATAATATAAAATTTTATAATTTTTCTTAAAATAAACAATAAAAATTATGTGGTTTTAATATGCTAATTTTTATTCTCTGTCTATGCCTTCTAAATTTATACATCCATTTTAGAGACAGAGCAAATGTTTAAGTATTAATACTTACGTACTAATTCCAGGCCTCTGAACTTGAACTTTGAAGGTGCTTTATCCCATACTGAAAATACACAGGTGCAGAGAAACACCTGATAGACATCTGTGGGTGCACCTGTCTTCTTATAAACTTGCTTAACTCATCCACTCATTAGTGCAGTCCAAGGCTGAGCCTCCTTTAATGAAAACACTTGATTTCTAATTACTGGTACAACTGTTGGTTTTTTGGTCTTTCAACTCACTGTAAGCTTAATGTATTTATACTTAGTTGCTGTGTAAAGTCCTGAATAACACACTCTTCTAGTATCAGCTGCGAGGGTGGCCCACGAATAATAATAATCATGTGCTTAGAACAAGATTACTATTTAGATGGCGACATCAGATTCCCAGAAGTAAAGAAATGCCCCTTTCACTATTATCCATCCAAACATACCTTCTTTTACTGACCATTTGTTCTTCCTGTTGTGCAAAAGCAAGCAGAGTTCAACTTGCATAGCAAAGCAAAAGAACTCCAGTTGTCACTATTTTAGCGTAATTTGCTCATATTTGTGTGTTTTTTCTAAGGGAAAATAAATAATTACACATTATAATGTTAAGTACTGTTGAGAATAATACCCTTGTGGATCCAGAACTTGACATGACTCCTGAAACCTTAGTAAGTACCCACCTAGCACTTGAATTGTGGGATGGACCTCACAGTATTACTGGCTTATTCTGGTCTCCCTGCTCCTGCAGCAGTCTCCACAGCTATTTGAGTGCAAAGTCTCAGCTATTTTGGGTGGCTGTTTTGAGTCACCTTACCTTGGCAAAATCTTTCAAGAAGCACAAGCAACAGAAAGAAAACACTGCTTTTCCCTCTCTTCAAACCATCCTGCAAAATTTGAGTGAAATTGCATTGCATAAATTTAAATAACATGTTACCACCTGAGTATTTCTACTGTTGATTTTTAAAGGATGGCAAACCCACTGGCCTTCAGTACAATTCTCAAAGTAAATTTTCCTACTGCAGTGGAAAGTATCCTCTGCAGTGGAAATTACCAAATGTTTTAATTGTTACAAAGTCTCCCTTAAAAAAGGAGATGATTAATACTTATGACTGAATTGAGAAAATGGTATCGAGATTTACAGGTTTAATTTGAAATCCTTTAAATTGAGGGCTGGCTGTGTCAGCCTTTGAACCTGATAATATTTTTAACTTCTTTGAAGTGTTAGGGTATTTATTTGAGTATTTGTGGTCTTCTTCCTAGCATTATGTTGTAATAGGATTAAATGTCTGACTTGAGTAAGAGTCCTTGCTTTTTGTCCACCTGTCAGCCTCTATATCTACCATGTATAATCTAGGATATGCCACTGTCCTTTGTTTGAAAATATGTATGGACCTTGTTGAGAACCATTGTGCTAAGGGGTATATGGCCACACAGCACCAAAAAGGGACTGCTCTGTAGAGACTTTCTGCTTTTACTGTATGTTGTGTTTGTCTCTGCAATAACTGAGTGCCTTCCAGTAGTGCACTGAGCAATGCAACTACCATCTGGCATGTGTTTGTTTGCTCGCTGTCTCCCCAGGGGAAGAAGTGTGTGCAGTGGAGTGTTATGTTTCTGAATTTTCATACATAGATACTGACACGCGCTTATGCCAGAAATGACAAGGTCAAAATACATGCCTTGCACTGGGAATGAAAAATGGTGATATTTTGAATGTTCCTTAGTTAATTCTATATGTGCCAGCCCTTGAACAAGATCTCCCTGTTGCATGAGAAGACTCGTTTGGAATTTGATGCAGCATTTTCCCATCCTGCATAGCCTCTAGTCACTCTCTGTCTTCAGCAAGGAGTTGCCAGGGGCTTCCATCCCTTTCTCCAGATGGTGTTGGGAGCTGAAGGCAAGAAAAAGGAAGAAGAAAAGTTAAATTTAAAAGTGTTCATGCTCACAGAAATTAAATCTGTTCTTCCTGAGATGAGGAAAAGCCATGACACAACAAATTCCCCACTCATTCACATCCTGTGCAATCCCATCGAATACAAGATGCTGTTCCATGTGTAAATACATGCACCATTTGGTCAGTACAAATGCACTGGTTCCTCCAAAACTTGGAATCAAGTATCATCTTTACATCTATAGTATTTGCTGAAACTAAACAAAAAATTCTTCATGATCATTCACAAATGGGCCCCAAATGGAGAGAATAATTATTGAAAAATGAGTTGTTCAAAGGATAAGGGTCTTTTAATGTCCCAGATTCTTACATATAAAGATAGTCTGTTAAATTGTTGCATTAGCCTAGCTGAAATGCCAGTGACGAGTATTTCTGATAAGACATGGATCTGCATTTCTTTAGTTATTTCATAACTCAGAAAGGTGTTGTATGGATTACGGGTACTTATGCTTGAAAAGAAAGAGAAACCTCCTGTGCATGGATTTTTTCCCAAAGAAAAGTTTCAGAAGATTTCTGAAGAAGTCAACACAAGTTCACTTGTAATCATTCAGTAGCCCCTGGATGTGCTGCAATCAAGAGATCTCTTCCCTTTGTGTAATTAAATAGATGGAATCACTATCAGTTCTCTAATTCTTTTCCTCCATAGTTATTTTTTACTCCTCTTCAGACTTTCTATGGAAGCTTCCTACTCAGCTGTGCTCTTCTGCTACAGATAGGTAAAACCTTATAAAATGGAGGCCTTGTTGCTTTTGTAAAATCATGGCTCAGGCCTGTTACTTCGGCTAGGTAGAAAAGGGCTGCGGGAGAGACACAGCTGAATTAGGGGTAGAAAAACATGCTGTGTGACTGTCGCGTGCTCACATTGTGCTGTATGGTGGTTGGTGGAATTATGTTTGTTGTGCCTTGAAGCTATGTAAACAGATAACCGGCTAATTGCTTAAAAAGGCTGGGTTTTTGCAATAAAGCAGCTCTCCTTTGTACCTGCCTGGGGACTCTGCATCACTCCTTATTGCAATACTCTTCCAAAATTCTCCTATTACAACATTTTTTTCCCTGTAGATTTTTAAAAGATGAATTTAGCAGCAGAAATTGATGATTAACTCATTATTAACAGTTTGGGAGAGGAGAAATTCCAATAAAAAACTATAATCCAAGGGACAGAGCAGGTCACTGGAGGACAATACTTTGAAATTTAGTCCTGAATTCTGCCAGTAATTTCCGTGTGGTTTTAAACACGTTGCTGAACTCCTTTGTGGCTGAGTTCACCCATCTGTTCATAAAACATTAACTTTATCCAACAGATATGCTACAACATTTAATTTTTAAATTAACTTGCACACTTTTGATTCTATAAATGAAGGTTTTCTCTTAAATCTTTGCTGGGCTTTTAGAGTGCAAATTAATTTGGAATAATTTTTATGATGCTTTTGTGGCTCATGATATAAGCAACCCTTTTCAAAGGTCATTAAAAATGCCTTCTGTTTACTGTGTAATTTAAACTTGCGATGTTCAAAATCTCACATAAAAGCTCTTGAACCTGTCATCTGTTCTTGTACTTAATGGTGGTATAAAGTAGAAGGAATAATAACTTTCCCTATGTCACAGAATATACAGTTTTCTGTAAACTTTTCTGTGAATTGCACAAGATCATCCGTAATCCCAATTTAATCCCATAAAATTAAATTTGTGGGCTTTTTTTAATGGGAGTGCCTTTGTAAGTGCATGAATTCTTACTTCTGTGATGGAAATCAAATTATTTTTAATTATGTATGAAGGAGTGTTTTTCATAGTACTGTTCGTAAATATTGATATCTTCTAATTTAGGTGGTTGGGACAGAACACTTGAACATACTTCTAAATTTTTTTCAGTTCTATTTTAATTGATTGTTGTAGATTTCTTTTGGGAAATATAGTTTTGTCATGTGTGTATTTTGCTCTTGCCATGATGTTTGTCGCAGGACTAAATGATTCTGCTGATCATCTGATTGGCCTGGTTGCATTTTGAAATGGCAATCTAGCATTACACTAATGCCTATTTCACATGGTAAACCACACAGAGATGCCTGTATAGGCACTGGTGGGATCAGTGCTTTGCCTGTAACGTCTTTCAGTGTTTGAACCTCTATCCTCTTCTACTAAGGGCAAAATATAGGCAACAACATCCTTTGTGCGTTGTGCAGTTTTGCAATATCAAGCTGCAAACATTTGAAACTGAATTTTGAATCTGTAATACCCAGATACAAGCTTGCCAATATCAATTGCAGAAGTCTGCAAAGTCTGCACTGAAGCCCCATCATCTGTTCTTTCCTCCTGAGTTCTAATCCATTATCTCCTGCATAAGTGTATTGCACAGATCTCGGGGGCTTTAATTTCCTTTATGTCATACGACCTTATTACAGGCATAGTTGGTTTGTTTCTTGAGTTTACAAGTATCCAGCACAAGACATAGTCATGGCCCTGTTTTGCCCACTCAGCTTGGGAATGTTTCACTGTCCTGGAACTTCTGTCTTAGGAAAGTTTGGCAGACCCTCTGGTACCCAAGCAATTAGATGTGGCGAGTGAAATAATTTCACTTCCAAAATCTATAGTCCATTGAGTGATGTACTTAAACCCTGTTGCAAAGAAAACTGGGTACTGCAGTGACAATCACAGTCGGTCTTATCTTTAACTATCACCGCAGAGGAGAATGGTGGCTTAAAGACACAGACAAAAAATAAAGATTACAGGATTACAAAATAAAGATTTTAAGTGGGGTCGTCTGACGTTCATGAGCAGTGGCAGGAAGTGATGGAGAGAGATGACAAGATGCTGCACTGCTTACTCTCTTTCCATGTTTCATGATTTGCACCAGAGATGCTGAGATTCTCATGTTCCAGCATACTCCAGTGCCTTACAGGAAGACTGTTCCTCAGCCATGGCCCATAATTTTGAAAATTAAGTTTTACACAATTCTATATATTTTTAGTTTTATATAGACATTTCTAAAATGGTACTGAGAAACTTTCATCTGGTTCTCTGTATGTATCATATCTCGGTATTGCTAATTCAAAGCAGAGATTGTTATTCAAATGAAAGCGTTATCAAAATCGTGGAATAATGCTGCCAGCTATGCCATTTCAAGAATAAAACATGATTTTCTTTTAAAATTAATGCAAACATTCTCTAATACGATTACACTTGTGGGAATATTTGTCCGAGAGAATGCAAGCCGGTTAGGCATTTCTTTATGATGATCCATTACAGTTCATTCTAAATCAGCTATAAATATTGCTCCATTTAAATTGTTATCTGCTACTGTCAGTCTGGGTCTTTCACAGATGGATCTTATCAGAGTAAAGAGCTGACAGTACTTTTTAAACTGAACTATGCAAGCCATGGTTATAGTCCATAACTTCAAGTGTCCTCCCGTGCCCTTAATATCTACTGGGTGAAAACTGTTACTTAATTCATTTGACACTTTCATCCATTTTTACTCTTGAAGGGAATAAGTAGAACTCAACTTTGTTTGAGTCAGATGAGATAAAACTGAACGTGTAGCCTAGGAAATCTTGACAAAAGTGTATTTGAGCTTCATTTTAAAAAATAAAAAATAAAATTGTCCAATTTGTTTAAAATACTTGAATGTCTTCTATATGACGGAATGTTGTGAAAAGGGAAGTAACTGAGTTAAGAGCTGTGTTGTGTGCAATACTTATAGCAATGTCCAGATAAGCTAATAATTCTTTCCACTTTTTGAGGAGTGCCTAAAGGGAAATGATCAGTCACTGGTGGCCTCTAAAGTCCTATTAAGCTTCATATGCTCTACAGAATGCAATCATTTCTAATAGTGTCAGTCCTCAGCTTTTAAAACGGAATTGAGTGTGTTAAGTGTAATTATTTTTCCATCTTTTTGCTGATCTATTAAAGACCAGCACATAACTTTTTTTTTGTCCAGAAATATGCATTTTGTCCACCATGTCATCAGCTTTTCTGATTGGAAACCTCCTTCCATTTACATTTTTGGGTTTTTTTGAAGCCAAGGCAATGTAAAGCACGAAATGAAAGAGTGCTGACTCCAGACATATGGAGTGGTGCCAAGTGTGAAGGCAAGAGAGTCAGCAGAAACTCCTTTTCCTCCCTCTTGCCCTGCTTCTTCTAGCCTTTTGGACCCATGGCCCTCAGCTCTCAGTTAAACAATAGAGGGGCATGACTCCGAGCCACCAGGTAGGGAGTTGGCCTTTCTCCAAAAGAAAGGATGGCCAAGTTCATAGGGAGAAATGCTTTCTAACATTTGCCAAATTTGCCTGAATGGGTGCCAGTCTGACAAAGGGAGGAAAAAAGAAGAGAAGAAAATGTCTAGATAGTAACTAGTCATGCATGAGAGAAGTGTTAACTCCATATTGTTTAAGCATTTTAGTCAATGGATTAATATAATGGGCCAAAACATTTCAGTCTGAATGAGACCTTCTATCTTCTTAACTTCTTTGTGCTCACACTACCTCCAAAATGTTTCATTTGATGCTGGTTCAGTGGCCCAAATTAAACAGAAGTTTGCATTTAAAGATTCTTCTTAGTAGATGTGGATTTCTTAGGCTGAAGAGGGAGGTAAATTTGCCTTTATGATGCACTGCTTTAAAAAGAACATCACATTAGTAGTACACTTCATCATACTTGCTTAGGAGTCCAGAGCGACATCCTTTTTTTTTCAATACACCAAAATATTATGCAGCAGTGAATGGGGAATAAAAAATGCTTGCTTGAAAGGCAAGACTTCTTGGATTCCACTAACAGGTCTGATAGGATCTCTGAAGAAAGTCAGAACACCACTGTGAAGTCAGCAAGTATATATGGTATACAAAGAACCTGCAGTCATGTGGAGATGAATCTGTACTCCCAGGCTGGAAGCCCGCATGCCTATCTTTCTCATTTCCTCACTGTATTGAGACTCTGTCTCCTCAAGGATGGTATCAGTGCACAGAAGCTGAAACATCACACTTTCTATCAAAACAGACTGGATACAAAGAGCTGGTGAACCTGGAGGCATCACAGGGCAAGGAAGGCAGGTAGGGAGCAGATATCTGTGAAGTCTCAAAGCAGGCAAGTAAGATCAGGAATAGCACCTCTGCAATTACACTTTTGTCTTCATAGTGGCTTGAGACTTTCTGTTTAGTGTTGCCAAGCACTCCAGCTAATTAAGGAGTTAGTTTTTATTGTTCTTTTTCATAGGACTGGTTAGGCTAATTTTCAGCTACCTATAAGCAATAAATAATTTACAATTCTACAGACACATGCCTTTTGCTGCTTCAGTAGTCACTTGAGAACTTGTTAAGTGGGAGCTGAGTAATTGGGAGCTGAGAAGATCCTACAGTAGCAGCAAAAAATTATATAATTTAAAAGAAGCTTATGAAAAGATGAGGAAAAAAAAGGTAATGGATTTAATATCTTTAAGCATAATTGGAAGGAAAAAATCTGCTCGCTGTGCTGGTACAAGGGGCTCAGAATATAGTTTTGGCAGTGAGAGTGGAAAGTGTACACTTCAAAAATAGCCTGTTGATCCAGGACAGCAAAATGAAAATAGGCATAAATAAAAGAGTTATTTAGTCATATATAAGAGAGTTATTTAACTCCAAATAGTTGCATAACTAGCATTTTTCTGGGCAACAACTTAATCCAGTCAAACATACTAGCTGCAGAATGAAACATCTATATCTATGATAGGGAGACCTGTGTGTTCTGTGTTCTGTAGCAGGCATTTACAAACAGTGTTGAATGCAAGAATCAATATTTAATCAGAACCTCCAGCAGTTTATCTTTAAGTTTCAGAAGTAATGATCCAGTTTCAGAAAATGCAATTTCAGGCCCTATGACACTTCAGAAAATAGGAAATAACTGTACACAATCAAGGCTGTAAAATGTGAAAACCAGAAAGTGTGGTTGTGCTGCTGGAACACTGATTTTAATGATACATCTGGCTGCTTTCTCCCTTTTCTAAGGAAACAGAGGAAATATCTAATCTGACTGAACCTCATTTTTAGGACTCAGCTATCACTGTGCTGGATCAGCATCCCACAGTCTCTCTCCAGTAAAAGGCAGCATTTGACTGCCTCGGTAAACTGACCTAGAAACAGAACAGACCCAGATTAGCTCCCAGCTTGGTCGCTGGCTTCTCCTCTTAGTATCTCTCTCTTCCTTCCCTGTGCTAATTGTCCCATATCACCCAGGGTCACCATGCATCTTACAATACAGGCATGTGTGTATTTCACTCATCTGTTGAAGTGTGTGTAAAATGATCCTTCAAGCTGTTTTTCTTTGAAGTTAGTGCTGGTTCCCTCATCCTGTTGTTCCTTTGTGCAGGATTTGGGAGAGATTTATGTCTCCAGTGATGCTGAAAACACTCCTGCTGAGAGGAGTGCTTGCAGGGCAGAAATTGAGATTCCTCATCTGTTGTGATGAGTTTGTGCTGAAGGCTGAGCTGTGTCGGTTCAAGGACTGCTTCACACTCATAAGCACTCAGTGATGCTTTTCACTACAGGGGACATGTCAGGGATTTCTGCTTAGATTAGATTAGTGTCTGGTTGGTTGCTAAGGTACATGGGCAGCTCTAATTCTTTCAAAGCATCTTCTGAAAACATTGGTAGGAATTGGACCAAATGAGACACAGATCTTGAAATGGTGGGTGAGAGAAAGGTCAACACAGTCTGAAATCTGAATTATTTGTATTTAACATTCAGCTGTCATCTCTATTGCCAAGTAACTTGTCAGCAAGAAAGTTTGATTTGAGGCATCCGCACATTACAGAGGATGTATTTACTTATATGCAACAGATAAAAATGACTACTGATTGATGGAGATTGTCTAATTTTTTTTTAAGTGGATTTAAAAAATTTGGGGAAAATAAGAAATGAGCATGTGGCAAGGGAAACAAGAGTCAATGTGAGAGCTGAAACACTGGAGGAGAGAGCTGAGGAAATAGAACAGGCAGACCATGGACAAGGACCAGGATGAGAGGGTAGACACCGGTAATAGCAGATGGTCAGAAGAGAAATAGAGGGTGATTTCGGGTGTGAGGTTTTCAGACAAATTTCCAAGCTGCCATGCCAAGATGTGGAAAGCTGATCTGACAGGCCACTGTCAAGTCAGCAGTAAGTTATCTCCTCTTCACAGAATCACAGAGTCACAGAATGGTTGGAAGGGCCCACAGTGGTCTGGCCCAACCTCCCTGCTCAGGCAGGGCCATCCCAGAGTACATGGCACAGGACTGTGTCCAGATGGTTCTTGAATATCTCCAGTGTGGGCAACTCCACAGTATTCCTGGCCCTCTGTTCCAGTGCATGGTCACCCACACAGTAGAGAAGTTTTTCCTCATCTTCGGGTGGAACTTCCTGTGCATCAGTTTCTGCCACTGTCTCTTGCTCGGCACCTGCAAGCAGAGCCTGGTTCCTCCTCTGGCCCCTCCCTGCAGACACTGACAGACATTGATGAGATGCCTTCTCAGTTGCCTCTTCTTGAGGCTGAACAGGCCCAACTCTCTCATAAGAGAGATCTCCCATCCCTTGATGTTCTTTGTTGCTCTCCAGTGGACCTGCTCCAGGAGTTCCATGTCTCTGTTGTACTGAAGAGCCCAGAACGGGGCACAGCTGTCCAGATGTGGCCTCACCAGGGCTGAGCAGAGGGGCAGAATCACTTCCCTCAACCTGCTGGCAATGTTCTTCCTAATGCATCCCAGGACACCATTGTCCTTCTTGGCCACACTGCTGGCTCATGGACAGCTTGTTGCCCACCAGGACCCCCAGGTCGTTCTCCACCAAGCTGCTTCCCGGCAGGTCAGCCTCCAGCCTGTACTGGTGTATGGGATTGTGGGAGGTCCATCGCCAGTAGTGGCTGCTGTCAGTCAGCAGGACCTCACCTCGGAGGTGGAGTACCCCGCCTCAGAGGAGGATCCCGAGGGTGGCGCCCTGGTCTAGGACCTATCCCATCTTCCCGAATGTTCTGTAGAGTTCGATGTTTTACTGGTTGTCATTTGTTGTACCCTCCCCTCAGTTAATTTTAGTGGACCCTGGAACCCTGTACCCTTCCCTTCACTCCCCATTTATTGGCTATACCCCTCTCCTGCCTCCCTTAAAATCCCTTGCACAGCTGTGGACCCTCCGGGGTTCTCCCTTGAAACTCTCCCTCCTGGATCCCTTTGCCCTCGTCCTCAATAAAGGAGATCACGGGGAGACCCCCTCCCACAGCCCTTTGCCTCCTTTGCCTTCTTGCACATGCCTAGCAGGCATCTCGCCGGAAGCAGCTCCATCTCGGAGTGAGCAACCCACTATTTGCCCTCGAGACCCCTTCCTGCCCCCTGGCAGACTCTCGGGCCCTCAGAGCCGACGTCCTCGGTCGAGGGAAAACCTGCAGCCGAAAGGCAACAAGGGATCATTCCTCCTCAGGTGCAGGACCCTGCATTTTCCCTTGCTGAATTTCAGATTGCTTTTTGCCCACCTCTCCAACCTGTTGAGGTCCTTCCAAAGAGCTGCACAGCACTGTATGGTATTGGCCACTCCTCCAAGTTTTGTGTCATCAGCAAACTCATTGGGGAGGCACCTGCCCCTTCCTCCAATCCATATTGATCCTTCTGGGGCACTGTTAGCGATAGGCGTCCAGCTAGACCCTGTGCCACTGACTGCAACCCTCTGGGATCTGCCATTCTGCCAGTTCTCAATCCACCTCACTGTCCCTTCATCCAGTCCACACTTCCTGTTTTCCTGTGAAGATACTATAAGAGAGACAGTGTTGAAACCCTCCCTGAAGTCAAGGTAGACTATATCCACTACTCTCCCCTCATTCACCCAGGTAGTTGTTTCATCATACAAGGCAATCAGGTTGGTCAAACATAATTACCTTTAATGCTGACTACTCCCAATCACCTTGTTGTCTTATGTGTCCTCCATAATGGAGGGTAGATGTCCTCCATAATGACAAACTCCATCACCTCTCCAGGAAACTTGAGACTGGCTGGCTGGCCGGCCTAGTTTCGTAGGTCCTATTCTTGCACTTTTTGAAGACTGAGGTGGCATTTGCTTTCTTCCAGGTCTCAGACACCTCTCCTGATCTCCACAGTCCTTTGAAGATAATCATGAGCAGCCCCACTATGATGTCCACCAGCTCTCTCAGCACATGTGGATGCCTCCCATCACGGCCATGGCTTTCTTGTCTCTCTCTCCTTCTCCCCATAAATTTTCTGCTCATGTCTGTCATGTGCTATGGCCACTCTTGTCTGCTCTAGTGCACACTCATCCCCTCCATGGCTTCTCACAAATTTGGCAGAAAAATAATCTAGAAAAATACAAGGTAGTCTTCTGCTGAGATGGGTTCTGCTTCTCCTGCTGCAGAAGGGTTCAGTCAGTGCCTTAGCTGGCTCAAGAGATGATATCACCTGGAATGGGTATGAGGAGTGAGAGAGTGAAGAAACAGGAAAGGATGGGATGGGGTGGGATAGGATAGGCTTAACCATGTGTAGAGATGCTGTCTGAGTCTAATTTATGTCCACGATAATTTGTAAGAAAGCTGGTTTACCACACTTTTCTATTCAAGATGAAACATAAAAGCAATCTGAAAACACATCAGCAGAAATCACAGCTCTTGACACTGCTGCAGTCTTTGCCAAAGCAAGGTCTGTTAGAGGGAAAGTGTGCTTTTTTGTGAGATGGTACTGGTAGCTGTTCAGCAGAATCCAAGAGGCACTGAAGCTGTGTAAAGAGTACCTGTCTGTGTTCCCATTCATTTTCTTCCCTGCAATTCCCACCATCACTAAACTCAGTGAAAGTTCTGGCGCTTGTTCAGATGGAGCCCCGAAATCATTTTCATTGTGTTTCCCCTAGCAGTTATAAGGATGGACATCTGTACAAGACCTTTGCCAGACATAAACACTCTGTTTTTGCTGAGCTAGGAACAAACCATATTTCTCTGTGTGTGTTATTTAATAATTTGAATTACTTGACTTTCTCCTTAGGATTTGCATTCAAAGCTTTACTGGTTTCAATCACAGACAAAAAAAAAAATTGGCTTCTGATCATTTCATCCCCAAAGCAAATCTCACAAATGTGTTTTCAGTTCTCAGGGAATCTTCAGTAAGTGTGCTGAATTACAGGCCTGTTGCTTCTCTGCAATTAGGAAAGCTATCAGTGAAGCATAAACCAAGTTACCACACATTACCTAATTGAAGTCAATTTTTCAGTGCTATACTGGTATAAATAAAATGTTTCCTTTGTATTTGTACATCTGTGATATACCCATCAGACACCTCCAAAGCATGACAACCCTCCTGTTTGGGATTAGGACTATCTGGGACATATTCTTAGCAATTTATAGACAAATTCACTTAAGAACTGCCACAGAAAGACTGTTTGCTAGTATTGTGGTATGTTTGCAATGGGAACCATCCTTTCTGGACTTGGATCTAAGGGAGTCAGTAAAAGATTTTGTTTATGATAAGTCTGGGCAGAAGGGCCATGGAAATGAGAAGAGTTCCTCTTGTGTGTGATCAAGTAGACAAGAACTTCTAAAACAGTTAAAGTTGGGCACATGAACAGCTTTCCTGTTTATAGCTTCCCCTGTTTTTGTTCTTACTCTTGCAGATATCTGCTGCCGCCTGTGAGTCTCAGCTAATTTACACCATTTTTATCTTCTTCCCGTAGATTAAATATCTGCAACAATCCTGCAAGTACTGTTGCCAGGTCAAGGGGGGAAAAATCAATTATTAGGATGGGATATAGACAGATGGATTGTACATATCTATAGAAATGGCCTTATTTGAGGTGATCTTGCAGCACAGTTTTAATTGATTAACACTGGTGATCAGTTAAATGTCACTCACTATGCTTCTGCTTTATTATTCCATATTACTTTTCTTTCTTTCATTTCAGTTCATGTTGTTGAGGTTTGAGCTACTTTTTATTTACTGTACTGTTGTGGTAAATTAAAGCAAGAATACCCATCACCATCCCTGTAGAACATCGCCTTAAAATGGCTGAACAGAGCATGAAAAAATGATGATCGAATAACTAGTGATTTCTGCTGAGAAAGGGACAGAAAATTCCTGTCTGAACATGTAGGATCACCACCTTTTGTATTTGAATCCACTTTCCACAGTGACAGAAAATTTCTTCTGAAACTAAGGAAGCTGCCTTTTATTTTTCTAGTACAATGGAATTGATTTTCTGCATCTGTTATGGTGACTTTTTGCTCAGTGTGTTGGGGCATGTCTCACTGTTCAAATGCTTTCAGGATTTGTTTCTTTTACAACCAAGTTATGATAAATTTGGAGGTCCTGTACCATTGATATGCTAGGAAAAAAAACATCTCTCAGATATTGTGAGTTATCCTCCTGACAGCAGAGCTTTGAATATATCTTTGCATAGGTGAGGTTTCCTGAGTATAGAATAACATTCTCTGGTTTATAAGGCTTTACACCTATGTCAAAGAAAACAGGTTAAAATGAACCATGAAAACCTACGCTAAATGCCTCTTATGCAATTGTTCCTTCATAAAAGTCACTTTCCAAAATACAGTATTAAGGGACAAGCCCAAATGCTTCCTCAGTGTCCTGAGAGAGGTCTTCAACAGTAGGACTGTGTCACCAAAATCAAAAAAGAGGCTGACCCAGGATCTGTATAGGAAGGAGATGCAATGTTACTTTGTCCTGATTTTGCAAGGTCTTTTGAGGTAACATCTAAGAAATAGATTCGAGCCTATTCAGCCACTGGAAGAGAATTCCTACTGCTTTCGAGCAGTTTCATCTTCTATTAATTTCCCAAGCAGGCTATTCTAGAGTAAAGTAGAGAGTATAATCGAACGTCTAAGAGCCTGTAAAAAGTCTGCCAGCTTTCAGTTAAGTTTTAGAATTCCTGGAGTGATATTCAGAGAAACCACTGCATGGGGTTTTCTACAGCGACATGAGGACTATGCTTCACTTCTTTCCTTAGTACCTTGGTTCATGAGATCGGAAATAGACCTTCCCACATTTACCAGTGCAGGAGATGAGGGTACATAAAGTAAATGTTTCTTCCTTTAACTATGTTTTCTCATTGTCAGGGCGTGAAATAAGAAGGGAGCTAGTAAAGAATAAGGGTTCCAAATGGCACAACTTTTCACTGACGTACTCCTGGGGAATCGCATCATCTGAGGCCGGACTTGTCATGTCGTGCTCCTTATTCCCCTTATGTTTCCATTACATTCCTTTGTGTAACGAATTTACACTGGACTATGGGAATGTGGTGGGTTCCTGTAAGCAGGGTAGGTAACTCATGGTGGCATCCCATCTGCAGTTAAAGGTCTATCCATTACTACTAGTTAAAGGTCCATCCAGTAGACTGCTAAGTAGGAGGTTTTACTTCAAATTAGAGAGAATGGAGAGTCAAATCTGAGCCTTGAACATCCTAGGAATGATTGCCTGGGGGCTCTGCTCTGCATCCCAACATTTGTAAATGTTAATTATAGTTGGTTTTAATTTTCAAGTCTGTTATTCCAACAGCACTAAAGGGGGTAGCTGTCATTTTGTGTATACATCTCTGACAGTTTGTCAAATAGTTTGCTTTTATCAACTGCAGTATGTTTGCTGTAGCAGAATTCATTACAGTGTTGAAAAAAGTCGTCTCTCAGGTTATCAAAGGAAAAAAATGCTAAACCCAACTACCCCAAAAGAGACAACATAAAATTAAGGATGAGAGTGGCCAAATAATTTGAATATGAGCAACTTCTATGTGACCTACTTACTTCAGAGTACTTTTTGCTATAAAGTAATCTTTACACTGTCAGTTCCTCAACATTATCAGTGTCATTAATGTATCCTTCCCAGCAGCGATGCAGTAAAGGATTTTGCTGATGATGCTGCTTCTCAGAGCTCCCAATGATTCATGGTCTGAACCGTTCTGATAACTGAACACACCATATCCAAAACCCCTTCCTGTAAGTAAACTCAGTCCAGTTCTAGCGCTGAACCTTGACATATGGTGTGTGGGGAACATATAATTGTATATTTAGTTAGACAAGAAGTTTTAGTGGACTAGACAGAGGTATGCAAAATTTTGCCATTTATTTGTTCATTGTTGGCTTTAAATTTGGTGGAACTGTGGCCTCCTTATATTCTCCCTTATATTATTATATTATTCTCCTCCTTATATATCTTCCCTTTGTCATACTCTGTATTTAAAAAATATCTCCTAGCATTCAAAAATTTCTTCATTTACCACTCATTTTGAACCTATGGGCATCTAATGCTTATCTTCAGTTTTCCCATGATCAATATAAACCCACCCTTTTTGAGTCAATCTGTTAATCTGAAAGATTTTGTTCTTTTCTCTGCATTTTATTCCACTTCATTTCTTCCCAATTTGCAAGCAAGTATCTGTAAACCAATTAGTTTGAGCAACTCATCTGAACTAAGGGGCCATGGTAGCCTTTATCTATGAAAGTATGACCCAGGTACCTTCACCTACGTTGATAAATTAATCTCAGAAATACTATTTCTGCAATAAGGCTTTAGCTAGTAGCAAGAGAAGCACCATGTGACTTGAAAGAGATGGCATATCTTGCACTATAAATACTTTAGATAAAGTATCTTTACTGGTGACACTTTGATGTGGAAATCTGTTCTGTTACATCCTCACAGACTACTGCTCTCAGTTCTGAGATTATTATTTTTAAATGAAAACTGTAGACAGAACCTAATGAGGCTTTACAACTCAGCTTCCTAGCAAATGAAAGATTATTTTTGGACTTCTGACTACTTTATTGATAATTTAACCATTGAGATTTCCAGATAACACTGAAACTTTTTAATTCAGCACAAATTCTAGGATTTACCTAGGCTTTGAAGACCAAGAAAATAAAAATGTTTGGTCCTTGTTAAGGAGAAATGTAGAAATTATGGCGAGAAACTTCACTGCAGCATTAGTCACAGTGAATGTTGACATAAAATGTGAATGGCAGACCTCTAAAAGATTTAGTGTGAAGTTCTTGGAATGGTATTTTAGACTAGTTAAGAACTCAGTGTGTTTGGTTTATTTTTTTTTAATCTGGAACAACACCAGATTCACCAAAATCTAATCTGCCCATAAGAACTCACTGATTTCAGTTGGTTTCACCTTTCCAAAATGTATTTTTATGGGGAAAAAAATTAAAAATTAAAAATTTGTTTTATAAACCTTTTGTAAAGCCTTTAAGACAAAACCAGTTTGAAATAATGTTATTTTATAACATGAACTATTATAAACAACATGTAATATTTCAAAACTAGTGGAAAACCCTGTGATAACCCAAAATGATTATGGGCACGATTTTTTGTTGTTGTTATTCAACATTTAAGTGTTTCCCAATTAAAACAGAGAAAAATCTCAAAATTACATCTGAAGTCTTAATTTGTCCTCTTGAGGAAAAAACCTAATCTCTGAAGTATGTGGATACCTATAAATTTTTTGAAATAAGAAACTGTTAAATGTACTGTTCTTTATCTTACAAAAATACTGAGACTATATATCAGTTAGCTCATTATCTTCTAGTAACAACCCATATTGATTAGGAAAACAAGCTGAGTCTAGAGGAAAATAGATTAATAAGAGGAGTTTCTATTAATAGTAACGTAGCAGTAATAATAGAAATAAGATTATCTCTAGATTTTCTATGTATAAACTGATACTGAAGGCGTGTTAGAACAGTGTCTTTTAAAAAAAAAAAATTTCTTCTCTTAATGTATCACTGTATTTTCAGTTCTCATCCCTTGAATGCGTAGAGTAGTATCATTTGAATTTTTTTCCTAAGGCATCAAAATACTATTAAACGTGACAATAGAGGAAGGATCTATCATCCATGAAGAGAGTCAACAATCTAGACATGCCTCCGTATTTGCTCAACTATATTTTTGTGCTATTCAGCGTTGAACTAAAAATAGAGGAACATCCTGTCACATGAGCAAAATTCTGCGACCATATTGAATTCTGTTCAACAGGCCCATGCTAATTTGTGATTTTCATTAACAAAACTAACAAAGATTCTAAAGCAAAATATGTAGTATGTACACTTCTAGTATAATTTAGAACGTAATACAACATACTTATTTCCTAGCACTGTTTAAACTTGCTTAAGATGTTTCCCAGTGCATTGTTCAAATGAAGAAAGTTAACACAAGAATTAGGCTGTGCACAATAAGGTGACATTAAAAAAAATGTTGCTACTGAGTTTGGGTTAGAGTGGTGGTACATTCCTAAAGTGATTCTGGCTTCTGATAGGTGCCCATGTTTAATTATATGTGTACTGGAATACACAGTCCACAAAGATGGAGTACATATTTCTTGCTTAACAGAGCAGATAGAAAGAGCCTGGCAGAACTGAAAAGCAGTATCTGTAAATATAAGATGGAATGTGATATAGAATATAATTGACATAAGCATGTTGTAGAATATATGACTTAGAATCAGAATGCTGGATATGGCAATAATGTATAAGGTACGTATATCTCTGGATTTGGAATAATAATAATAGTAATAATCCTCAAAAGGAGAAGAATTATAGAGGGAATAATACTATGTCATTTCACTAACACCGGAAACAGCTTAAAAGTCTGTTTGTATCAGAAGCCACTATTGAATTTCATCCAGAATTTTAGTATGTATATGTGTATCCAAATATATGTGTGTGTATGTGCACATATGCGTAGATTTTTTTGTGTATTTTTGTGGGTTTCTTTCATTTATAGAGACATACACACAGTTTAAAAGCTAATGCAACAGCTGAACATTGGGGATATTTCAGATGAGTTGATTTTTTATAACACATGCATTTGAAAAGAGGTTTTCGTCATTAATTGAAAAGAAGAAAATTGTGGTTCCTTAGAGAAACTAAAGACCAGACATAGTTTTGCAGTAGTTATCAAAGATTACATGAGTTCAAATGGACAGTTCAAAACCTGTGATCATCCAGATCTGAACTGAATATTCATCAACAGCTAGAATTTGGAAAAGATGACATAAATAGCCCTGCAGGCTCTGTGCCACGTTAATGCATTTTGTCAATTTGCTGTAATTTTTAATATTGATCTACAGGAGATACTTTACACTTTAGGTTCCTAATTTTCAGATCATTCCAACAAACAAATGATTATTAACCTAGTTCAGTTTTTATCACTTCTCAAGTGAGAATGAAGCAGCTCCTACTCTGCTATTTAACTTTGTTTATCTTGTCATTGCTGTTGACCATTTATTTACTGTGTTTTACTTTTTTACTTATTTATGTGCCAGCATTTACACACTTGTGATATTTCATAAAGTATTAAATATGTTTTTGGACACATTCAAGACCTGCCTTGTAGCAAATTTACAAAATATTTGTGCATGGGAATATTTAGAAGGCCACATAAATTTAAGTTTGTTAACAGCTGAACTAACCCTCTACAAATTAGTTGATGAACACTTAGTCTAGCACTGTCTGGGACCAAGTGTATATTGCATTTCTTTAGTAGAAACAATATATATAGTATCATAGTGTCTTTCATTCTGCAGAAATTATTCTAACACTAGTTTAGAATCACTCTATGTGGATTAATTATAAATATTAATAATTATAACTACTAATAATGGTAGCAATGTCTGCTAGGACAAGGAGAGAATGCTATCAGGTGACTGGAATAAAAAAGGAAAAAAATTTTTTTGCTAAGATCCTGTGCATCTTTCTTTCAAATGCATGTTTCAAAACACTCTGAATGGAGTCCTAAAATGAGAAAACCTGCTCCCATAATTTCCATTTTCCATGGTATCTACAGAACTAATTGCCACCTACTTGTAAAAGTTTGCTCTGTTGTGCGTATCACAAATCCTATTAAGATCAAAACAAATCATATCAGTTGGTCCTAGCTGAGTAGCTGATGCTGCATCAGTTTAATGTAACCACACATTTGTTCTTTAGCACAAGTTGTTGCATAATCTTAACACTGAACTTTTCGGCTGTTGAAGGTTCACTGAATAATATTCCAGTTTCTGAAATATAAACAATCTTTCGCAAGACAAACTGATTCTGTTTAAAGCCATTTTCTGTATAAATTGTTATCCCCAGAGAATGAAGAGTACCTAATATTTGCAAAAGCACAAAACCAGGTCATGGATGCCACAGAATCACAGGATGGCTGAGGCTGGAAGGCAGTTCTGGAGATAACTGGTCTAGCTTGCTGCTTCAAGGAGGGCCACCTAAAGCAGGTTGGTGAGGGGTCTCTCCAGTTGGGTTTTTTCCTCTTCACAATTTCTCTGGGCAACCATTTCCTGTGTTTCACTCCTCTTACCATAACAAAAAAGGAAAAAAAGTTTCTTTTTAAACAGGATTTCCAGTAATTCTGTATATGCCCGTTCCTTGGTGACTGGTAGCTGGGCATCGCTGAGAAGAGTCTGGCTGTATCATCACTGAAATTAATTCAGTCTAGACTGCTGAAAGATTGCCCAGCAGCTTCTATTCACCAGCAGCTTTGTTAAATATCCTTAAAGCCATAGAGTTACTACATCTAGAAACAAACATCTTACACAGGTGTGACATTTCCACTGACTAGACAAATTGTGTATGAGCCTCTAGACAGATGTTTTGTTCAGTAATAAGGAACCATCTGTCCAAATATATTTTGAGATGTCTTTGTTGTGACAGCTGACCTCCATAACGCAAAACTGCCCATGTTAATCTACACAGTGCCACAAACCAGACATCCCCACCTCTTCCTAGATAAACAGCTGAGTCGGGAATTACTAGTTATTTTTTTTCTTGCTGCCTCAGTGAGGATGTTCAGATCCTCCTCCCCTCAACAAATTTCTTCTTCAGCTTCTTAATCCTCTTACTATGACTATTTGGATGTCTGTTGTGGCAATATCAGCAGGGAGTGAGATACGGGACCTACTGGGATGTTCCCAGGTTGTAGGAACATAAAATAGCTGAGTCATTTCTACACTATTTATGCAATACTCACTCTTCTCCTACATTGCACAGAAATTAATGCAGAAGAAAGATTGAAAGAATAGCTCAAGCTTACACAACACCAGCCAGGCAATCCCAGTCAATATGTGCCTGGCACCTGTTTTGTCTACCCTGTAATTTTGCTCACTGTTTTTCGTAACCATTAAAGGATTGTATGAAGTCACCTACTACAAGATGTGAACCTGAAATTACTTTACTAAGTTCAGCTAGTGCCAAATAAATGCTGATGAAGTGTGGAGAAGGAGCTAGACATTTTAATGTTAGGCGCTCAGCCTGATTCTGTGTAGCTGGAAGAACTCACTGCCAAGTCAGAATGTCTGCACACATCTGAGGTCAAAGTTATTAGGAAAAGTTAAAAAAGAGTGCAAACTATGTAATGCATTTGATTTTGTCCAACAGAAGGAAATCCATTGGTGTGAATTTCATCATTTCTCTCAGCTAAATTATTTTGAGACCGCCTTGGGCTTTAGGAGTTATTTGGAAAATGGAGGCCCTTTTCATATTGTGGTAAATTTGCCATCTTGAGAAAATTTGACAGCAATAGTTAAAGTAGGTTTGGACATTCATTTTTATCTCCTGTACTTCACGAAGCACCAATATTTTTGAATGAGATTTTAATATTTACATTTTTGATTACTTAAAAGCTCCTATCATCATATATGGAGTAAGATATTTACCTTTCAATTTGTTAGGCAAATATATTTGCCAAATTTTGGCCACCGCTTCCAAGGCACCTTGGTTTCATATTTGCCATTGATGGAAGTGTGTCTCTGCAGCTAAAAATGATGCTTTATTGCATAAGCCAGCAGGTAATCAAGGAAAAGAATGGGAGGAGATGACCTCACTGAAGAAATGAGATGGGTTATCATTTTAAGTACATATCTCACTGGCGGGGGATTGGAGCTGTCCTGTTCTTTGGGTTTAAGCAGAAGGTTTTGAATACATACTCTTAAATATAGCACCTACACTCTAAAATCCCATGTTCCATTTTGTCTCTTTTTGCTTTCATTCAATGCATGAGAGAGATACTGATTTGCTTGTTGTAAGAATTAAAGTATGCACTGTTAAGGAACTGAGGATGACAAATATTTTGTCGTAACAAAGGGATTTAGAGGGGTTCCCAGAACTTCTGTTTTTGTTGAAGGAAATTAATTTGGTGACTGTTGAGAAATTTAAATGTAGTAAGTTTCTATGAAGAAATGCCCAATGCTGTTCTGACTCTATTTCTGTACATCTACAAAAAGCAGTCCATGTAATAGTTACAAGTTACATCTGTTGATGATGCTAACATTTTCAGGTTGGTGAACTAATGTCTGTAGATTAAACAATAATAATGAAATATTAAAAATATCCTCTTATATATTGCAGCAGAGGAAAATATAAACCTGAAATGAGTGCAATTTTTACTTCTCCTTGTCATTTCTGATGTCACATGAAACTGAGGAGACCCTGTGTGGGAGTAATAGATGCCTTCCATGAGCACAGTTATCTCTTCCCCTCTACACAGGAGGGATTGCAGACACATGCCTGTTCTCTTTTCCATCCTCCAGAGTAATGTTTCTTCAGGGACCATATTTCCCAGGGCCTATTTTGATCTTATCTTCATGCTATGTTTGTTGATGCTGTCTGAGTGAGTAGGCCAGGAGACTTCTGATGTGTCTAAGATATTGAGTAAAATCAGGAAGACCAGAAATGTATCTTCTAGATAGACTTTTCTAAAATAAAAATAAATGTAGCTCCCCGTATGAAATTTAAAAATAAATATATGACTGAATTTTGCTATATTTTGTTCATTTTGCCATATTGTAGAATTAAATTACTAGCTAGAAACACAGTAAACCTTAACATTTCAAGATTATAACAAAAAGCTACATGTAGAGTAGATCCATGACAATTTGTGTTTGTAGCATTTATGGTTTTACAGCCACATCCTTGATTCTAGCAAGGGTATTCTGGTTAAAAGGATTGACGTATCTAACAGTGTGACAGTTCAGAACACGTACATGTGAATATCCGTAGCCTTACCTTTACTAGCACAAGGAATAAATTGTGGGCCACCAGTGGCCTACGCACTCTGTTTCTACTACACTGTGATGTTAGTACTGATAAAAGCAACTGGAATTAAGCCTGCAATAGTTCCTTTGAGCCACCTCCTTTACTGAAAATTATTCTTATGGATGCTTAATTTTTTTTTGCTGTCAGCTCAATAGTAATGCTGTTAAAATGTTTGTTTTAAAAGAGAGTCAATCTCAGCCTTCTAAATGGATCACTTTATTTAGTGTCATGCTTTTTTTTTTTTCTTCCTTTGAAAACTTTTTCTTTGCTTTTTCTGTGAATTCCATTTTCTAAGCTTATATATACTTTAAAAGATGTTTTCATCTCATGGACATCTATTGTCAATGCCTGTGGTTCACCTCACATCAAACAAGCATTGACTATCCCTACACAAGGTCCTGTCCTGTCACTGCAGGGGAAGTGGTGCAGATGTACAGAAATAATATACACCAAATGGTCGTGGCCGCAGGCCATATGGAAGAGGTCTTAGTGGGCCACATCTGAAGCTGTTTTAATCAGCTGCAGTATCTTGGCTGTAAGGGAGATATGTCATTCTACACTGGCTAAGGATCTGCTGAGACATGGCTGGGGATTTCCTTTAACGTAGTAGTGTCTTTTGGTATGTATAGCCGTCTCAAAGCCAGTTAAGTAACAGACAATTAAACTGACTAGGATAATTAGAGGATTACTTTTCTTTATAATTTTGGAGGGCTTTATTCCATCAGATAACTTGTTAGTTTACAGACAGATATGTAGCAATTGACTTTCCTCTTAGTATCCCACACCATGTGATACAGTGCCATGCGCAGATATTTGACCTAGCTGTGAGCAAGGTTTCTTGGGTGCTAGTAGCAGCATGGCCATATTCCAGCGCATGATCTGAGCCTCCTCGGAGTGGAAAATTAGCCCCCTGGGACTATTCCATTAGGTTGCCAATATGGCTCCCACAAATGAGGCTAGTAACTGCCCAGCCTTGTTCTAGTTTTGACCATGTTCAGATCAGGAACCGCAAAATTTTGAGAAGTGTCTACATCTCTTTGTATGTCTTGGGGTCAGTAATGGAAACTTCTGTCACTGAGGATTTAGATTAGTGAGAAATAATAATAAAAAAATCCTCTTGAAAAAATAGAAACATCTTTACAGCCTCTGCTTTTTCTCTTTCGTGTCACAGCAGTAGTGACCGCATTGCTGTTTATATTTCAGACTGGCATTAATTTAATACAACAATTTATAGTTAACATCTGGTCTCTTTTCTTCTTGTCTGTCACAGAGTATTCTGACCCAAGAGCATTGTCCTGGTGGGTGGTAAACAAGTGCAAGAAAAAGAAAAGCATACCATCTGCCTCCTTTTGTGTTTGCCCATAATTTGTTTTTGAGTTATTTATTCACTAAGCAGAGTCAAGAGCTTAAGTGTGGTCAAAAATATATAGCGAGATAGATTTGATTAACGGCACAACTTCCATAAACACAGTCTTATAAATTGCAGAGTAGTCTTGACACCAGGCAGCACGATCTAGAAAAAAAACCCCCATATCACAGTTTTTAGGCTGGCTGGGAACCTACTTGGAGGGTTATTTTGAATAACTACATGCTATTATGAAAACGGAACGGGAACTCAATGCAATTCTGTAAAGGGTGCTCTAACCCTGTTGCCATTAAGTGGTTTTGTAAATGGCCAGATGCTACTAGAAGGTGCAAAGAGCCAGAAATGGTCTAGTGGTATGTTAGCTGAGAGAATTTGAAATTACATTATGTAGAGAAATTGGAGAAATAATCTGGAAAACATAAACTTGCATTTGACACAGGCAAATGCTAAGTCCCAGCCTTGGCAGGGATAAACAGCAAGGCAGCTGCAGGACACAGTATGGGCACTGTAGCTGCCTACAGGTTCAGAGGTGTCTGGATTGTAAATTGAAAGTGAGGCAGCACTGACACCTTACGAGGTAAATATCATCCTGGAAAACAGAATAATTTGAGATAAGCAATGGTATAACCTTGTCCCATGCAAAATGAGTAACACATTAGTATAGAGTTGGTTACTTCACCCTGAGGGACACTTGGATCATTTGAAGATAGCACAGTAGGACACAACTCCTAGGCATGCAGAAAATATTTCCTAGAGAAAGACTTCTAAATTCGAGATTGTTTACAGTGATGAAGAAGAAACGGTGGAGAAGGTATATGTGAAAGGAGTCTGAGCTTTGTTAGAGAAATAGCAGAATTTTATTGATGCAATGAAGACTTAGATCAGGTGTCAGGGAAAATTTTGTGACTTGAGATAGTCAACTTCTGTACAGACCCTTTGGGTAGAGTAATGAGGCTTTATCTGTCTAAGTATTCACAGCTATGGTAGACAAGTAAATGCTGAGGTATGGTGGTATTGCTGATCTTATTTTGTCTGTATGAATGGACCAGATAACATCCTTTAAGGATCCTTCTAGCTTAACATTCCAAGATTCTGACAGCGAATTATCTTTCACATACTGTTCATAAATGGTTCCTTTATTAAACAAACACCAAGTAAACATAAAGGGATAGACAGCTGTATTAACCTTTTTGTTCCTTTGCTTTTATTCTGTCAACTACTCTAAGCTGCTAGTTTACTTAAATATAATTCTTCTATTACTAAACTATGCATCAGACTGTACACATTGTACAATCCTGGCACTTGCCATTAACTCATTATATTTATGTTCATCGTGACTGGTAAGAAAATTATTCTCCCTAGAAAATTAAGACTGAGAAGATCCTGGTTTAAAGAAAACACAGCAGAGTAATGATAGTCTTGGTGCTAAATTTTAGGTGCTTTAAAGTTATAGAAGAAAACTGGTGATCCTTTAATGAATTTGGAAAAGTGCTAAGATGCACACATTGCTTCTGTGAACGTTTTCCAGGAAGAGATTATTTCTAATAAAATAATGTAAATTATCAATTAAACATATCTATATGTAAAGATTAATCAGCCATGCTCATTTAGTAGTTATCAAGAAAACGGTACTTTTTATTCTACCTGCAAACTTTAAAAAGATCTAGATCCTATGAATGTGGCAATTTGTTTAGATGTCTCCTCTCTCTGGAACGAGGGCAATGACTCTGCAGCTTTTGCTGAAATTTGCCCTGACACTCACATGAATTATTCCCTTGCAGGAAGTGAGCTATGCCTTTTGTGACTGAGAGAGATGGTATCTATTCAATTATGCAGCTGAAATACCTCCCCAATAGCTTGGAAAGGCACACCAGCCCCAGAACAGCCAACTTTATTAAATCAGTGTTTGTGTATTTGTGTGGGTGCATCAAATAGTGCTCTAATAGAGCACAATGTGGAATGTAAATGGCAACAATAAGCTAGCCATGCTCTAGGCTATTTAAATTCCACAAAATAGATGTTTGACTTGGAAAGTTCATCAAGCTATGGAATGATGCTCATGAAAGTTCAAAATCATTATGGAGCTTGAGATTATTTAAAATTATTAATTTTTTCTTTTTTTTTCTCATTTTTACCCTGCAGTTACATTTGCTGTTAAAAGTGAGTTCTTTTAGTAAATACATCAAATTTTATTTTTCCCTAAAATGACACGTTTTTTAATATCATTAAAAATTTAATTTCTTTGCAAGTCTGCAGCATAAATCTGAGTCAGAAGATGCAGACAGGAATACTGAGGTAATTAAATAAAGTGCTTTTAATACTCTTTTCACCCCCTAAGCTATTACGGTCCTATTCAGTTTTTCTCTAAAAAGATAAATTATTTAATTTCACTTGGCTTAATATGGAAATTTTATAGGAATACTATATTTTTTAAGGAGCCTTTTAAAAATACATGTGATAGACTCACTGTGTTGTTCAGAGGTTTTGGAAAGTAATATAACTCTAAGAAATTGTATTATCCAGTAATATAATTTCTAGAGAAATAACTTTATCCATTAATTCTCCCTGTGCAGATTCACCAAAGAAATATATGATTTTTCGTACCATCTTTTACAAATTTTTGATTTGTTAAAGGAAAAACAAAATATTAAATCATAATGTTAGAAAATGTCTAAGTTACATATGGATTTTTTTGCTAATTGAAAATTTGCTAATTGAAACTAGTATAATGCTAAATGTAGTCAAAACTGCATAGAAAAAGATGTCAGACGTCAGTAAAACAACTTCTGATTTTTATAGATTTATTATCATATGAATTTATTGAATAAGTTTCAGTAGCTTTGGGTTCTATACAGAGAACATTTCTTACAGTCATCATGTTTTATAAAGTCAGTTTTATGTTCAGAAGGGACTTAGGTTTCTATGAAGGAAGGGCCATTTTTAAACCATTTCTAAAATATCTTCATCAAGAATTGATGTGTTGCTACTTTGACATATATTTCATTTCACTTCAGAGTAAAAACCAAAAATATTGAAGCTCTTGCAGAAACTCTTTTTTGACACTTATTAAAATGAAACATTTTGGCTTACAAAATCATATTTATTGAATCAATTTCATTTAACTATAGTGTGATTCCAAAAATGTTGCTTATGACCTCTCTTCTCTTCCCAATCTCTCTTCTAGGTGTACAGCTCTGGCAAATGTTCCCAGGGCAGGGGCACAAGCTGTGGATGGAGCTGTAGGAACAGGGCATGCTGAACTGCATCCTGTCATTCTTAATGACTTTCAAACTTCAGAAAAAGAGAAGACAAATCCCTTAAGTACAGAAATCCTGAGGAAATTGTTCTTTTGCAACTTTTTTGGTGGTGACAGTGAAAATAAAAATCTTTCCTCATTTAACATGACTTCATATCAGTTTTTGAGTCCTGTGTCTGAAAGGAAAAGAGCTGGAGTTTTCATTGTACTGTTATATAACTTAAAGCCTCTGTGATTTGCAAGAGATTTGTGATCTATAAGAGAAATTCAAGTTCAACTGCAAAATATGTGGTCTATTCTGCAGAGAATTTTTATGTACTTAAGCATTTCTTAGACGTTCTATGTGTGGTGCCAGGGAGAAACAACAGGTTATCTCAAACACATATGGAAATATCCTGTATGTAAGCTCCATGTTTTGGATATATTTTAGGTTTATTCAGGAGATCCATCCAGTGAATTTGCTCTAGAAACTTAGGATGAAGTTCATTTCACCTGACTGTAGCTGGCTAAAAGTCAGGTGTCTGATCTAAATTCACAGCATTAAAGTTCTTGTAGTCAATGGAGACAAGCATTTTCAGCAGCACTTCGTTTACTTGTTAAATAGGTATGCAAAGCTGCAGAAATTAATACCTAATATGGACTTTGGGTGATAGGAGTCAAGTGAGATGAATCCCACTGGTTTTGCTCTTTTTATTTATATTGTACATGTTGTGTATTTATGAACAACTTCATTTTGTGTTCTCACATCTTTGCTATAGATGACATCAACACTGCTCTTTTATATTGGATAATCTAACTACTATTGTTAAAATAAAATTTGGATTACACTGTTGAATTCAGTGGCATGGAACACCTGTCCAAGTTTCCAGACCTTTCACTCTTAGAGATGGCTGGAAGTCTCCACACCTGGTAAGAAGTGTCAGACCTCCAGAAATAGGACTGACAGAAGAAATTACCTCTGTGAAACATATCTCAGTAGTTTAATTAGTATTTCATTTCATTTGTTCAACTCATTTGACAGAAATAGTCATATGAAGAACCTTGACACAGATTAAGACTGTTTAATGGTAGTATCTTTGGAGTTGTAAAAATATTGATTTAGAACGCCACCTTTTGTTGCCAATTTTATGGCAATACAAGTTGTCTAGGTTTGAAAGACAGGTGTCTGCCAAGGAAGGTAGGAGCCTCCCTTGAGATGGAAAATGTAAGCCCCTTCCTTCTGAATTATTATAGTTTTGAAATTAAAGGGCTCCCAGGCAATTATGTGAGAAATAGGAATAACAGCTCTTTACCAATAAGTATGTATAACAAAGCAATAATACAGAAACACTGGTTTAACCTAACAGAGTCAGGGTACAACCTGACACCCTGCCAGGCAGGGTGGTGGTAGCAGTCCGATTAGGTGGTAGCTGCAGTTCTCTTTGAAGTGGTTCTGTTGAAGCAGTGATCCTGTAGAAAGATCTGGTCCTCCTCAGCAGGTCCAGTGGTGGTTGTGCAGCTCTTGTCCTCTGGGAAGCCAGTAGGTAAGGCTGCTTGTGTTGCTCCAAACCCCAGATTATATCCAGGTGGGAATGCTTGGCTCCTCCCCCCTGGGTGCAGCATCTCACAATGAGCTGATGTAACTCTATGAGTCATGTGGTGGGTCCTTGATAGCCCATTAACAGAGATAGCCCCCCAGAGGGAGTTATCAGGGTTGAGTAATGGTAGGAGATAACAAACACTGCCCCACCTGCTTTAACAGCTTGTGAAGATGATAACAGAATACACACTTTTGGTTACATCTTATATTGTAACCTAGGACACAAGTATTTTACTACTATAGATGGGATCTCAGCAACAGATTAATTCTTCTGTGATCCTGAAAATGTTTCTGTGTTTAATGAACTTCTTACTTGACACTAATGGACATAGAGAAATGGAGGTCCCCTGCCTCACTTACTCTGGATGCAATAACTTGTTCTTCTAGAGACCAAGTTGTAGAGTGTAGCTTTGTTACACTGGAGAGTTGTAGGGTTATATTTATTACTATTATTATTATTATTATTATTATTATTGTCATTATCATCATCATCATCATTTTTATTGTGATTTTTTTTCATGTGGTGTAGTATATTGAATGATATTTTTAGTGGGCTGTGAACATTCAGTGGATGTGGTTCTCATTGTAGTGCCTTCTTTTTAGTAAGCCTGTGAAGAGTAACCTACCTACTGTACCATATAAAATCTTTAAGATCTTTTGCTCTTAAATAACCTTATCAGACTGACAAATAATCTAACAGGAAACTGGCTAGGATTGCATGTACTCCACTCTCAAAGACCCCATAATATGTCTAGATTTTTATCATAAATTTTCCTAAATATTTATTCCAGGAAACTTCATACTACACATGTAATAAAGATTAGGATAATACATTTTTCTCACTAGCTATCATACATGCAATGTAGAGCTGGGAGCTCTAAGTAAATGTGCTGGTTTGGGCCAAGTTCAGGGAAAACATCCAAAAGGAACATCTCCTCAAAGGAAAACAGGTTACAGCCACCCCTCTTCCGCCAGGTTTGGGGAAAAAAAAAAGATGTTCCTAGGAGGAAAGTGAAGGACAAAACCTATTTATTTAACAAACACACAGGAAAAGAGTAATAAAGCTAAATAATAAAACCTCTCGCTGTGGAGAGAAACCTGGGAAGATTTTTAAGCCCTTCTGTGGGTGTGGTCTCTCTCCTCTTCCTTTGAACTGGGTCGGCGTGGGCCCCTTCCAGGCCTAAGGTGGAAATTTTCCCAGTGAGTTCTGGTGTTCTGATGTTGAAGAGAGTCCTGAAGAGAAGAAGGGAAAAGCCAAAGTCCCAGAAAGAATCTTAACTCTCAGTCTCTCTCTGGAGAAACAGAGCTGAAAAAGCCGAGAGCAGCAGAAAAGGGTACTTCCTTTGCTCCTCAGCAGGAGCAGCAGCAGCTAATCTCTGTGTCCTTGAAGCACAAACTTTTGAAAAGTTCACTCAGTTTTTTCTCTCTCTTGCACCCAGTTTTAAAGACACAGAAAGGCTCAGGATCATATCTGGGCATAGAGCGGTGATAGGGGATACAACAGCATAAAGTCACCCCAAGACAGTAAAGTAACAGAAATTATAATTATTTTGGCAGCAGTTATATTGTACCCAGTGACACTTCTCTTTTTTTTTTTAATTTTGATGGAATTGCAATGGAAAGCTTATTTGAATTAGTTGTGTTGACAACAATTTTTTAGATGATTAACTAAACTTGAAACTCATGGAGCCATTAAAGCTCAAAGATGGTGGAAGGCAACATGAAAAAAGAAAGCCCAACTGAATCCATCATGATTCAGTGAGCTGGACAGAATGAGGGGGATTCAGACAAAATTCTGGCACCAGGGAAAGGAATATTTAATATTTCACCATTTTATAGGTGTGAGAAATGGCAGTATTATGCAAGTAATACTCTGATAAAAGTGAAAGCTCTTGGGGCATTCTTGCAGATAATGTCAGAGTCAGAACCATTTCTGTCTTCCACACTATCTGGTCAAGCTGTGCAAAAGCTCTCCATAATTTTCAGAGTTGCTTCCTTTTGTTTTTTATCAGTTCTATATTGTTGTTAAGTAATTACACGTCAGTGGAAGTGGAAATGTGACACAATATAAATGAAAGTATTAAAACTGAGATAGAATTTTCGGTAAATAAAAACTCACGTGAATATTCAAAATCTCTAAATTTCTGTTAGTTCTTCAGGTGGCCCACATTGGAGACAGAGGGCTTGATTTTCTAGAGGTAAAGTTCAGAACAATGAACTTTATTCAAGAATTAATAGTAAGAAATTAATAATACATATGATAGCCTGAAAAAATCTCTTTGGCTTGCCATTCCTGAAAAGAAATTTATAGAGAATTAAAAGAATAGAAGAAGATGTATATAACAGTCTAAGTATATCTTTTTAGTGACTTAAAAGGGTATAAGGGTTGAAACTTAAACCATTAGAGAAGAAATGGTAGGCGTAAGGAAGTTGGAGATATTATGAATTCCGAGTAAGAAATGTGTTTTTTGCAGACAAGTTGTTTTGTGGTAAATTGAAGGAATTTTTAGAAAACGTACTTTTTCCCAATGACAAAATTAATTTCCTGAAAAGTCTCTTTTCCTTCTGTCAACAAAATAAAATAATTTTGTTAGGCTTCTTACCACCTTCAGTGAGTAAAATATGTTCCAGTCCACTCCCGTCAAGCAAATGTTGCTGTCATCTTACCAGCAGAAAGAAAGAAAGAGTATTACTTTATCAATAAAATTGAGACTTACATTTATTTGAGGATAACAAAAAAGAGGAACCTTTTCTGCAATTACTCTCAAATTCAGCAAAATTTTCTCAGCTGACACAGAAACCTGTTGACAGCTATATAAAAATGAGGGCTGTCTTAATAGGAAAGATGGTGTCATCATGCTCCAAACTCTGTGAGAAAGCAGAAAAAGATTGGAAAGACCTTTTGGTCTGTTTTGTGAGTGACCTGTCAAAGAAGACTGCAGTACTTCATATTTCAGGCTTAGTAATTGTCCTGAAAGTTAATGTATCATTTTTCTGCTGCCCATCTAATGTGGCTTTTAGGAAAAATTATTGTGTAGAGGAACAATCAAAAGATAATTTCAAACTGATTTGCAACTGAAAAATGAGTTTTCAGCTAATAAAATTTCAAGACAAATCTCTGCTTTCTTTAGCTGTTTTATTTTTTTTCTTTTTACTTCATCAGAAAGCTCAGAGCTAATTTGCCAGGAAAAATAATCCAGTAAAATTGGTCAGATTTTAAAAGATATTTAGGTCCTCCATGCCCACTGATGGTGAGAACTAGAAACTGAAATCTCTTTAAAATATCTTATCTCTAGTACCTCATGGCTCCCAAAAATAAAAACATAGGCACACAGACAGTGAATATTTCTAGAATTGATTTTCTGACAAAAATCTGTAGCTAATCAGGAATTACCTGCTGAGGTAGTGACAGATGTAGCAGAAAAAGGTCATATGCTGGAAAGGTTTTTATTGCAATTAGTAAGTTTTGATGTCTCTTAGATCTTTCCCTGCTTTTGAAACATATTCTGAGAAATTCAAGGGGCATATTTGTGCTGAAGGTTTACATTGTACTTACGCTGTTAATGTTCTCCTGTCTTGGGAAACTGGGAAGTGGGAGGATAGGTGATGGTACCTAATGATGTGCAAACTCACTTGAATTATGTATAAACCGTGATAGGAAATTGTTTTCAAGCTGAGACTAACTCCTGGGTGATAGCTTATGTCTGCGTTTCTGCTTTTAGAAATATCTGTCACTGAGTCCTCCTGTGTCTCAAAAAAGGACAAGGAACTGTTTTCTTTCAAACTAACATGGCTGTAAATAAGCACTTAACACTGAGATTCAGCTTTTGAATTGTGCAGTCCTCTCACAAAGCTTGTCTCTTGTGCAGTTTGGTTCAGTGTGTGTTTCCATCACAAGGGACACAAAGGAATGTTTCTTTAGGAAGAGGGTCTAACACTGAAATGGAAAGATACAGATTTTGGATTTTTCAAGCACAGTAAACCTCACTCAGCAGAAGGCAGGTGTCTGAGCGTTGTACACGGTCTCTCTCAAAGTACCAGCTCATCCTTAAAATACTGATGGTCACACAAGTTATATTTTTCTTGCTTTCCTTGGTTTTCTTAGGCTCATATTACAAGGACATTAATAGGTGAATGTTGGTTTCTGCTTTATGCTTTTTTTTTCAGCCTCCCAACATGCATATTGACACAAAAATAGACATTAATTTATAACCAAAACCATAATCAAAACCGTATTCTGTCCATTTTTTTTGTTCACCAGACTTACATGAAATCCAAAGGATCTCAGCACTTGTATAGAGACGGTGATTTCCATGGGTGATGATCTTTCTACTATTTAATGTGAAGTTCACTAAGGTAATTCTATTATTTCTTCACTTTCACTAACTGAAGTAAATTCCGCCAAATATGTTTTCCATTGGTGCCACTGACAGGTCCTTTTGAGTTACTATGACTCAGGATAGCAGAAGCTCGGATAAAAACTCATGTTTTGTAGCTGCATGATAAATTTATCTTCCAATTTAGCAGGAGAGGAAGAAAACTGCAGTGCATTTAAATAGCCTGTCCTTTCTGCTTCTCTCACATTCTGAAATATTCCAGTAACTTGACACCAGAGAGTAAGATAGGACCAATCTCAAGTCACCACTTTTTTTACAGATTGCCATACATCTTGAATTACTTTTGTAATGAATGTATATCTGACTTAAAATAATAAAAGAAAAGGAAAATGTATTTTAAAAGCCTTGGAAACTACCTTTCCATCCCTCCTGTGTTTATGCTTAAAGATCAGGAATATGATATGTTTACAATAAAAGAAGGAGAAAAAATACACATGAAACTTAACTGAATTTATAAAGCTCAGTTCTCTTCATATATTCCAAAGCATTTCACAAATTATATGCACATCCGCAACAAATGTCAGCAGTTATAATGAAGTATTTGATAAACCTATGCCATTAAGAGGTCCCAAGGATTTTCTACTTTGTTAGTAGTCCTGGAGCAGCTCTATTGCCAAAGAAGAATGCAGCAAGCATGCTGCAGCCGTATGCAGGCATTTGGAAGTCCATTTCTCTGTCTCTTACTGTGTTTTCCTTGATCTGGCCAGGACTGTAACACACATGCAAAATTACTGGGGCTGCTCACCTGTTTTGGATGCATAAAGCTAAATGTATCACATTTTAGGAGAGATCCTGTCTTTCTTTTTTTGTTGCAAATCTGAGTCCCCTAGTATGGATACAAATCCACAGCTGCAAGGTGTACAACAAAACCATTCTGCTAGTACTTTTGATATATCTCTCCTCCTATATTGTCCTCCTCTCCTCCTTGCTCAGTCTTGATACTCCCTTTTTGCTGCTTTGGTATCTGCAAGCATTTATGCCTCCAAATAACTGTCATAAAGAAAAAAGCTGCCAGTTCTGAGAATCAGCCCTTGACTCTGAGCTGCTTTTTAGGAAGCTTTCCATGAGCAGAGATATACTTTCTTTGCTGCCTTTATGGTGCAAGGCAGAGCTGATCCTGCCTAGGGCTGCTGGCAAGTATGGCTCTGCAAACATTCATTAGTATGACAAACAGACTACTGAGGCAAAATGAGGACAAAATGATTGTGCAAGCAGCTTTAACTGGGGTGAAAGCAATACTCTAAGTTTAAGTCAATTGTCTAGCATTTAATACCACAATTCAATATTCCCAAAAATAATTTGCAGTAATAGAAGTCAGATAGTGCCAGGCTTAGAGGCAAATATGGACCTGATAAGGAGGATATCCATCATAAAGAGGGACATTGGTGAAATGTGAATTATTCACTCTTATCTACTCACTCTTCTTTGTTGTATTTTTATGTCTTTATCTATTCTATTTCATCCCCTCACAAAGAATAATTGGAAATGACATTTCTATGCATGTAACTGTGAGAAAAAATATGCAAAATTAATTCCATTAGAAGTAAACAACAATAGCATTGTCCTTAGGATCTCATTTCATGTTGTCCTTAGGTCTTAAAGACCATCAGCAGAGATAAAATTAAAAAGGCTGCAGAAATTGGAGCTTACTTTCATATTGAGCTTACTTCAATATTGTTTCACTCTTCTAGGCTGTGAGTGACTGCACATTGAAGGGCAAAGAAGGAGAGGGAAAGTGGAAGGGAGAGAGGTGACTTTCATGTAGTCTAGATACCTATAAAAGGCTGAACTGGAATTTCTGTTGCAGCAAGATTTTATCAGCCTGGCTTTATTATCTAAGCAGCAGCAGCAGCGGTGGCTTGGTTTTTATAGAGTTCAGAGTGTAGCTGGTTGGATAGTATTTAAAATCTTGGAAGTAATTTTCATCAGAAAAAGACTGATCAAAACAAAACATTTTGTAGGAAGTCACCAGTTCTGATAAGTTTCTTGTTAGCCTTTTTGTGCATTCTTGAAAGTTTTGAAAGTTCAGAATGTTCTAGCAACCATCTTAAAAATGAAATTAAAGTCCAAAAATAAGCCTTTTACATAACTGGATTATAGATATTTCTGCTAGTTACAGCACCAAAATATTGAAAAAGTGAGATATCAAAAAAATGTATTTATTGTGATTGGTCAGAAATTATTTGAGGGTATATGATTTACATTAAAGTTTATATTGTAAGTATATTATTACATATACTTTAAATTCTTGATAATTTGTCTTTATAGGAATTATTTTGGTGAAAACCTGAATCTTTTTTAAAACAGAAACAGTTTTTCTACTCAGTTGAGGTGACTGTTAAATATGAGAATTAGGAAGAATCTAGTATTAGCAGATAATTTACCACTGTACTGAAGCTATAATTTTTCTTACAAAACACTGTAAGGGTCTTGTATTGGTATGTTTCTTGCAGAAGCGTATAAGAAATTGCTCTAGTATTCAATTTTCTTTTGAAAAGGTAATATAAACTTTTGCTAACTCGATGAACTTCAGTGTTGTGGAACAGAATCATGAGATACTTATGCTGGAAGGAAGCAGTGAAAATTGGCCAGCCCAGCCTCCCCAGTGAAGCCAGCTGTGAGGTCGTGTTGGGTTACTCAGGAACTAGCTCAGTTGTGTTTTGAGCACTTCCAGGGATGGATACTCAGCAGCCCCTTTTGGCAGTGAGCTTCTCCTGCTACTATCTGTGTCAGTAGCCTCTGATTCTCACTGTGCACCTCTGAGGTCTCAGGTAACCCAAACCAGTTGCTAGATCCCTCCCTCGGCCTTCTCCAGGCCCTTTCTCAGATTTTTGAACTGATTTTTTATATTTCATGGATTAGGATCAGCTGTGAATCTCAATGTGATCTTTCGGTTTGACTCTAGACCAGTACTATCCAAAACATGTTATATGTTCCCTGCATGACCTGGGAAAAAGTTACATATGATGATGGTAGCTGCATGCTAATGTGGCATAGAGGAACCTGCCAAAGAAACCTGGGTTGGAAGCAGAGGCTCTAAAGCCACTCAGCCTTAGAAGAAAGAAAAAGAGTTAGAAAGGTGGGAACGGGCTTTTTTTTTTCAGTTCAGACTAATTGCAAAAGATTTGTTCTTACAAGTGTGCCAGTTTCATCATTGATTTAATGTAAGCAATTGATATGATGCACTACAGGGGTAAAATTCATACTTAAGGCAATATTTATACAAGAAAATATTTGGAGCAGCCAGTATTGATGCTGCTGTAGAAAGCCTAAAGGTAGAGCAGTCTGGTGGAAGAAAAGCTAAAAGGTTTATATATAATGTGCTTAGAATCAAACTATATCTATACCAACTTCCAGCCTGAAGTGATTTGTCTTCTGAATAATGGGATTAATAATGAAATGGCCTGGAAGCACAGTGATGCTATGTTTTACATTCCTTAATCTTGTCCTGTTGTCTCTACATGCATGAAAAGAACACGTAGAAATTATCTTGACAGTGGGCTATATGACCACAAAGAAAGTGAGAAAAACCAATTACATTATGATCAAAATACATAAAGCAAAAATAATTTTTAAATCCCAAGAGCTTGTTCTTAGAGGAAAATAAAATGTTTCCTAAAAATGTGTTTTTTACAGTAAGCTGTGTACTATTACAAATTCAGAAAACTACAAGCCCTTACCTTCTCTACTGGGAGAGTCAGCTTTTTTGTCTACTTGCTAAGGTTCTTTTCTCCCCTCAAAGAAATCCAGCACATGAGAATTCTCTGAAGCCTAATATTCTAAAACACTTAGTTGCAGATTTTAAGACATAGCAAAAGGTTGCAAAGCAGCAATGGTTATATAATATCTAATACAAAGACCTTGTGTAGGACTGAGAACCTATATAGTGTTGGCAGCTACAATGTGATTAGAGAACATGTAAAGCAATTTCAAATATACCTCTGTGGAGCTGATTTGACAGTGAAAAGTGTCTGTACATTACCTTGGAGCAAACTAAACGTTCCTTGGAAAGTCTATCTAAACAAGGAGGAGCGTACTCAAATTATGCAGAGCTTCACCAACAGTCTGCAAAGAAAATGAAAGTCAGTTTTCTTGATTCCTGCACCCAATGTTACGTACATCTACATTTTTTGGGCCCACCTCTGTGCCAGAACTACATGTAATCTGTGCAAACTACCACACCAGGGTTTAAAACTAGTTATTCACAGCTATAAATAGTGCTTTTGATAAAAAGGGGGTTAAAAGTCAGGATATTTTGGTAAATTGTTCTCCTGGAATAGATTTCCTTCTGTTTGCTCTGTTTGAGGGATGAGATCTTCCAGTGGCATAAACCAGTATAGGCTGTTAATTTTAAGGTACTAGTTCACACAAACCAGGGCTTTGGCATTATGGAGAGTTCCTAACAGATGTTCAGTTTGATGCAGATTCTGAAAGAAGACACCAAACTAATGCACCAGGGTGTTTGGCAGTATGCAGCCAGACTACAGTCAGGATTTGTCAGTCCTTAAAACACATATGAAAATTCGCTTTTATTTAAACGGGAAAGTGTCAGTTTTCACAGAAGTGGGAAGGGATTCTTGAACATGTTACAGTTAAAATTCACACAAATCTTTGAAATGTATCCAGTTCTAGGACAAAAAGCCCCAACAAACCTGAGTAAAGAATAGTAGGCTTTAACACTTCTTTCCCTTTTTTAGGGCAATGTAAACTGAAACAGAATCACACATTAGGCAACAATTATGCTGCTTTCAAGTGTGTGAAATGACAGATTCATTTGAGGTAGTCATGTTTCACAAGTGTGCTGTGTTTCCTGGGAGAATGACCGATCCTTGCCAATTTTAATGACATTGTTCAACTGGCAAGTGATTGCCTTTCTTCAACCAAAACAATTCCATACCCCAAATCTGTACAAACATGATAGTGAATAAAAATTATGCTGTTTCTATATTTTTTCAAAATTGTCAAATTTTTGGTAAGAAATCACAGAATATTTTTTCCCTTTTATTTTTATAATGATATGAAACAGAAAAAAGAGCATTTGAGAATACAACCATAATAGAGCAATAAAATGAATTTCAATAGCAAACAAAAACAATGTCATACCTTTAGAATTAGAAAACTTAAACTCCACGTACAGGAGCTTCATGCAAAAGCTGCACAGCTGAAAAAGCGTTTTCAATTTTGCTAAGGAACAAACAGATCCACAAAGAAAGTGTATGTTAGTGCACAGTTGTTTAGCTCCTAGCTCTTAGGCTCCCAGCAGTTATTTAATGACCTGACTGAGATTCCTGTATTCCATAGGCATTCAGTGGCAATGTTCATGAATAGTTTCATGCTACCACTAAATTCTGAGTACAATTATAGGTTCCCTAATCATTATGGAATTCTGAGGACACAGATGGATTGTAAGTCAATCTTTCCCAAGACTGAGGCATGCTTTGTGGAACTGAACACCATTTCAGAACTATAAGATTATTCAGGTTGGAATGTACTTCTGGAGACTGTTTCTCTCTCATCTTCCAAGCAGGGCTAATTTTTAAGATGTATCCAACTTTGATGTTTGGTAAGGTTGCTTAGGACCTTTTCCACCTGAATTTTGAACTTCTCCAAGGACAGAAATTTCACAGCTTCTCTGGGCATCTGTTTATTGTCTCTTTTTGGAAAGTAAAGATGTATTTATTAATTTATGAAATACAAATAAAAAATAAGCACCATTACTAAAGCAATCACTGTATCACATGCTAGCCTCAGGTTCAAGACTGTCCTCCACTGAAAGCAAGCCTTGTACTACCATCTACAGAACATTCTACAGTGGTGGAGGGAAGGGAGATGGGGTGATGGAAGAAAGGCTCTAGAAGCTCTTTAGTTTCAAAAGGGCTATTCAAGCTTTTCTGTTCTATGTTGAATAAATAAATGCCACGGAAACAGAGTCAAGATAGAGAAGAGCCTTTCTCTTTCTCATAGGAGGTAAGATATGCCTTTCTGCACAAAAATAAATTTAAATATCCTTAAATGTTATAAGTTTGGATAAGGATAGGTATAATTAAGGATCCTTATACTATAGGTTCTTCTTAATGAACACCTATTTCTTGTGAAGTTGGATCAACTTGTGAAGGAAGGGCTAAAAAGGAAGACATAAGAGATTAGGAGAAATGGGTCTCGTTTTAAACTGGCAAAGATAGAACTTGACTCAGCAACTTTTACTGCTCAACTTGGATAAAGGGTACTTTTCAGCAGGGAAGGTAATATCTCTTTCTTTGGCTGACCTCAGCCAGTTGTGTTCCAAGAGTACCAATCAGGTTAAGCAGTAAAGAAAATAAACACATCTGGTTTATGCCTTCCTGCAGGATGTAAAGGTGAGCCAGGTCCTAACTTCTGAACAGTCATAAAAATAAAATAACTTAAAATAAGATTAAATTTGCAGCTATTCTGAAAAGTTTTGGACGTCCTTATGAAAAAGTGGGTGTATATAACTCAGGCAGCAACTGACCTTTGAGGATCTGACAGCTCCTACCTTGCTCAATAGGTGAAAAAGCTGCTCTAACTCTAGCCAAAAATAAGGAAAACTTCTCTGTTTTACAGAGAATAAAAGGTTAAAGACACTCTACACTATGTCAGTGTGGAAATACCAAGGCAATATTAGGTATGGATGTGCAGCTATGTTTGGTTTGGTTTGATGTCTATTTGTCATTGTCAAACTACAAAAAGTTTACTCAAGCTTCATAAGTTTCAGGAAGAGCAACAAAAGTGATCTAAGATGTTAGAAATAGGTTTTCAGTAATGCTGTACAGAAATTTAGTCTAGTCATCCACAGAAAATTAACTGGGTGATCTTATCGTTCCTTCGTGGAAAAGAACTTTCTGGTAGTAGACAGGCCTGTATTTTATCAGAAGTCATAATGGTTACAGAAATTAGATTAATCTATAAAATATAAGGCACTTTTTTTTTTATTTTTAACAATGAGGATAATGAGTCATTACATTAATCTCCCTAGGAATGCTGTTTTTTCAGTCATTCAAGGTCTTTAAAACAATAGTGGACAATTTTAATTTTAAGTATGCTTACATAAAAACTAAAGTTTTCACAATGAAATTACAGCAAAATGTCCTTTGCCAATTCTGTAAAGAAGGAGAGGCTACATAATTGGATTTGCCTCTTCTGTTTTCAAGTAAACTGTTCTATTAATATAACTGACTTTTTCTTCCCACAAAACCATGGCAAAATATGTAATTTTAATGCATATTTTTTGGTCAACCTAAATACTACCACTGAATAGTGATGTTAAAGTAGAAGAAGGTAAGGCGAATTAACAAAGCGAAGAACAACCAGTTTAGTAACTGGGCAGTGCAAATGTCTTTCCAAATGACCTCTATGCTTAAAAATCACTTTTTCCTGTATTAATGACCTGTGTTACTCTGGGCCCACTGAGTCTTCCTCTCGCTGAGTCCTTTTGCCTTAGTTCAGCTTCAATTATTTGCAAACTGGTGGTTAATTCTTCATTTTATTTTCTAACATGGTCACTTGCTACTGGTTGTGTAATCTTAGACCAAAAACTAAACTCTGAAGCAGTTACTGGTCACAGCATTACCCAGGCTGTCACTAATAGTAACACCAGGAAAAAACCACAGGTTTAGTAATTAAAAAATTAAGTTCCCCTCAAATCTCAAAGTGTAGGCATAAGCCAAAGTAAACTTTATTCCATCCTCTGGATTTAGGGAAAGAAAAATAAAGAGATAATTATCTATTACACTTTTACTTAAAACAAGTGCTAAGTTTAACTCTGTGAACTAAACAGCATTTTAAAATGTAAAAAAATACGAAGGAATAGATAAAACCCATCAAGAGCATTTAATGCCACAGAAGCTAGTGATACAAAGTCATAATCAGAACATTCACCTATAGGAAATCACAAATAACCCATATCTACTTATCACTCTAGCATTATAATGCATCCTTGAACACTTTTATCTTTAATAGAATAATAATCTTCAAAGATCCAAGGTACAGTTCATAAAAATAGGCCTATATAATTCCTATAATAGTTTCATAAGATTTTTGATTTACATAATTCTTAACAGGAAATTTAGCAACAATACTTGATCTGAGATATTTAAAAGGTGATAAGCATACTTCATATCATTCCAGTCCTTTAGAAAGCTGTAACTAAATTGATTAGAGATAGTTTCAAGTATATGAAAAATTAAGACTGAGGCAGTCTGTCAAGCACTGCTAAAAGTTTTATAGTCTGATTAGAAAGTCCATGAAGCAATGTCAGTTAACATTCAGTGATTTCTTCACTATTTCAATTACTAATATTTGCTGCTTTCCATGAAATTGATGTCTGAGATATATTTTTCTACTTCCTCGGCCTTAATGGAAGCATCTTGTAGTATTGTGTTTGTTCACTCTTCTCTTTTCCTTCAATTCAAGGAATTTTTGTCATTTTACTACTCACAATTATACTCATACACTACTTGAATATTACTGTAACTTACATAATGAGTCATGAAACCAGAGTTACAAAAAGAGTTACTTATTTTAAAGTAATTAATTTCAATCTCAGTCCTTATCTCATCATCTGGGAGTATTAAGAAGCAGGAGAAATGTGTTTCCACACTGTAGCTGATCAGTTACAGTCCACGTTTTACGCAGTGTAGAAAAAGTACCTCCAAACATCCCATTCCAAATGGAACCACACTTTATTACTAAATAATTACTAACAGCCATATATTTTTTACCTTCACCATGTGAAAGATCAGGTATTACAAGCCAAGCAGAGTGGCAGTATGTCTTATCTCTTACCTATCATTATCAACTTACACTTAATGTTGGGTAAAATGAAAATCGTTGCATGAATAGTATACAAACTTGGCAGAAAATAAATAACCTTGTGTTCCACCTGATCCTCAGAGATCAGAGGGGCTGGGTATGGTTGGGATTTATTCTGATTATAGCCCATTTGGCACTCTAAGCCTGGTCATGTTCAATAGGAACCTTCACAATTTTAGATTCACAAATAGTGTGGTTCATTGAAGCAACAGAAATAAAAGTTTAGAATTGCCACTTACAAACGCACTTAATGCTTTAGTCCTAAATTGTAAAAGAGAAAGAAACAAGCAAAGAACCCAAACCAAAACCACCAAGCAACCAACCAAAAAAACCCCAACTTAACTGGCAATACATTAAGCTTAACGTTACCATTAATTAAGCTTAATTTCACCCGTGTATGCTTTGAGACAGGCAGAGGTGCAAATCTTACCGAAGAGGCCTCCCTGCTGTGGGGAGGAGAGGAGCAGATGTCTTGTCTGCAGATGGGGCTGTATTCTCATTAACTGCCATGGAGCATTCCAAATGTCAGTTTATACTTTTGGAACAAGTGGAGGTGAGGCTGTAGTCAAATGTCCTGCTGCTGCATCACAAACGGGTGGGTAGCCACTTTACATGTAAAAGAGGGCTATTGATGGTTAAAGAGAGAGAGATTACAAAGGCTATGGATCTTGCATAAGGATGCTAGGGAACTGTGAGAGAACAGAATTCAGAACACAGTAGAACAGAACAGAAAGAAATCACCACATATTTCACAGCTTAGGCTTCATTCCTACAAAGCTGTAGTGACAAGTATGACCCCTGACTGTTAACCTCTGCTTTGATCTTTAGTGGAAAAAGTAATAGCTTTTATTTTTCTGAAATAGAAGTTTTCATCTCTAGAGCTTTGGGTGATAAACTGCAGTTGCACCCAAACCATAAGACCACCTTAATAAATTAAGTTTTTAGCCCTTGCTTTAGCACTGAGAAGATGTTAGAAACCATTTTTTTTGGCATACTTAAGAATAGACCACTGTGATGATATTAGTTTACTAAAGAGAACACTATATTTAACTCTCTGGCCCATATGCAGAGCATGTGGCTTAACTTACATCTTTTTTACAATCCATTCTAGAAAGGCACTATCACTCTAGCTTTAATTTCTTATTAAACCACATTGAGTTAAGTGTATTCTTTATAGAATGGATGAGCTAGCTTCTGTCTTGCTTTCGTCATAAACCACATATACAGGAACTATGTGGTCAATTATTAAGGTGAAGAGACTCAAACATTAAAGATACTTCTCTGTACTGCAGTTACAGATGATGTCCGTGTACTAACAACAGATCTCAGAGTTCCTGTAAAAGGTGGGATAAAGCAGCAGTGAGGAATGCAGCCCTATCTTCCAAGCAATACTGGTAAAAACACCACCAAGAACCTTGAATCGATGGTGATATCAGCATAGTGATACCCTTCTTGTCCAATCCCAGTTAACACAGAAACTTCGAGATTCCAACAGTCTGCCAGAAATATGTTCCTGCTCATGCCAGTAACAATGACCTAGCAACCTCTCTTTGGTCATCAGAGCAGTTTAGTCACCATCTTGTACACAAAACAGAACTGAGAATAGTTTCCTGGCTGAAAACTGAGCACAATGGGTACCTAGAGGAAAATGGGTTTGAGTTATCTGACAGCCATTCTCTTTAATCTGTTCATTCTCCCCAGTGAAGTTATGCTTGAGCAAAATGGGAGACGGAATTTTGGGCTGTAGGGAATGGTTAAGAAAGTAACTACCTGTATACACAGAAGCATCCTCTTACGAGGAACACGGGTCTCGTAGTGATTAGGACTAAAGAGAGAATTGCAACAGAAAATCAGCAACACACTAAAAGTACCAAGCCTGATACAGAGAGTACTGTACAGAAAGTGACATCATGTGTTCATGCCATGGTGTAACCCCAGACAGCAGCCAAAGCCCAGGAAGCCACCCACTCACTCCCCCACCAGTGGGATCAGGGAGAGCTGGAAGAATAAAAGCTGGAAAACTCATGGGTTGAGATAAAGACAGTTTAATAGAGAAAGTAAAAGCTGCACACACAAGGAAAGCAAAGCAAGGAATTGATCCGCCACTTCCCACAGGCAGACAGGTGTTCAGCCAGGAGACCAGGGCCTTGTCACATGTAACGGTGACTTGGAAGGACAAACTTCATCACTACAAATGTTCCCCTCTTCCTCCTTCTTCCCCCCACTTTAAATACTGATCATGATGTTATACGGTCTGGAATATCCCTTTGGTCAGTTGGAGTCACTTGTCCTGGCAGTGTCTCTTCCCAGCTTCCCCTGAGCCCTCAACTTCCTCACTGGAGTGGCAGTAGGAAAATCAGAAAAGGCCTTGGCTCTGTGCAGTTCTTGCTCAGCAATAACAAAAACATCTCTATATTATCAACCCTGTGTTCAGAACAAATAAAAAACACAGCCCTGTACCAGCCACTGTGAGGAAAACTAACTTTACCCCAGCCAAAACCAGCACAGTTAGGAAGGTGAAGTAGAGGTGTAATTATTAGAAGAGAAAATAAATATTATGTAATGAATTGAATTATAAAGGAGCTGAAGAGGTAATGAAGTTTGAATTTTACAAAGAAATGAAATTAAAATGCTCCTTCTACAAGAATTTGAACAATCACTGTACAAGCAAGGCATCAGGGAGTCGTAATCCTATTAAATCTAATCACCACAATGTCTGTTTCTGCATTCACAATGAGTTTGCACACATGAGAATAAATTAAAGCACATTACAGTGTGTCATACTTTTCTCCAGACAACATGATGAGACAAATTCTGCCCTTCTAAAATGCATACACAGTCACAACTTCTGATACCTTCATATCATTAAGAGACTTATGTGTTCCTCAAGTCACATAAGGTGTGATGACCTTCTTGGTCTACTTTTTACACTTCCTATGTAAATGTCAACAAGGCACCAGGTTTCTGTGCCATGATTACCTACTCATTCCTGTCTAGTAATACTCTCCTTCTCTCAGCTAAAAGAAAAAGTTTTGGGTTTTTTTCAGCTAGCTGGAAGTGGGAAAAAAAAGACAATTTTAGAACCTTCTCCATGATCATCTCAGGCTTCATTTTAATGTCATAATACGTATGATGACTGTACTATAGATCATAGTTTTTTCCTAACTCCTTTTCTTTCTCATCTCTATTTTCAGTTCCAAACCACTTTCCCAATCTGGTAATAGAAAAAGAAAAGAAAAGGCATCATCCAGACCCAAATCTACTGTGGCAGATGGTTGAAAAATCATTCCCAGTAATTATTGAAGCAGGTGTGACATAAGAGAGAAGAAAACCCTGAAAAGAAAGAGAATTGAGACAGGAGATTGAGAGAACGATGCATAGATGAATGAAGCTGCAGCTTTTTAAATCTTTGTAATTTTTCACTGTGGACACTGGTGGGACTATGACCAAGTCTCTGATTTTGAGCATATGAACCGATGAAAATTTCAAAAGCGGTTTTAATCCCTTTCTCTCAACTCTGAGACAAGATCTGGCTGATTTTATCTTCTCCGGTATGAACTGTTGGTTCATAGAGATGATATTCTTAGTGCAGCTATATTTAGTGTGACCTTAATCCTGCATGCACTTAGACACCAGCTCCATTGAACTTCATGTAGGAATATTTCATGGCTGCTTCACTATATCCACTGTGAATGTCAGGCAAGAATTTAACTTTACAGCCAGGTATATTAGCTGTTCTACTATTTCTATTTTTGTCTTCACTCTGAAGCATCAGAAATACTCTCTCACATGATAATGGGATTGTTTATTTACTGTAGAGAATGAATATACTGATTTTCTATGACAAATCCTATATCCCTTCAAAGGTGACATTTCCTTTATCTTTTTCTTGGAGCATTTCTCTCTTGCTACTGGCATTGACTGAGCTGTATGAGAGTGGGACTAGAGAAGACATTACTGGAATAACTGCATATCAGTTTTCCCTGCAGGAACTGTAAAACCTAGTATTTTTACAGAACGGGATTTAGTAGAAAAATGCCTCTACCACAATAACTATTATAGATAAAATCTACCAGGTGTGACAATCACAGGTATAGTTCTTTTTAAGTCAGTTTCCCCAGAGAATATATCACTGATATTTTATTCTACTGGTATTAGTCCCACCTTTGGCCTTACCTGGGATCTTCAGAGTGGTTTGGTTCACAAGATATAAGAATGAAGATAGAATTAATTCCTAGAAGAAATTTTATGAATTTGGATCACTGTAAGAACATGTGACTTTTGCGGGAGTGAAATGGTCTTGTTGTGGCGAGGTCCATTTGGGTTGGGAAAGAAATGTGAATTGTTAATTCATATGATCAGGGTATCTCAGGATTAGTCTGTGAATATCATCTTGTACTTATCAAAGAGAGATAATATTAGACATATCTGATAACTTTCTTTGATAAAATAAGACCATGTTAAACAAGGAAAATGAAACAGATGTAATCTCTCTGGATTTCAATAAAGCATTTGATGTGACAATCATTATTTAAAAGAGAGAAGATAGTGATTACTGCATGAATTGTGTGGAAGATAAGGGATGGGCTAGAGCAGAGAGCAACTGACTGTGCTGAAAGCAAAAGAAAGACGTTAGTAGTGAAACATGAGAACAGCTCACAGGGCTGAGCTTGTTTGACATGTACATTTTTGAACAGCTTGAAAAGTAGCAGTGTGAAAATGAAAATTATAGAGGTTTGCAGTGACTTACGGGGATTCCTCTCACAAGGAAAGAAGAAAGAAAGAAAGAAAGAAAGAGAGAAAGAGAGAAAGAGAGAAAGAGAGAGAGAAAGAAAGAAAGAAAGAAAGAAAGAGAGAAAGAAAGAAAGAAAGAAAGAAAGAAAGAAAGAAAGAAAGAAAGAAAGAAAGAAAGAAAGAAAGAAAGAAAGAAAGAAAGAAAGAAAGAAAGAAAGGAAGAAAGAGAGAAAGAGAGAAAGAAAGAAAGAGAGAAAGAAAGAAAGAGAGAAAAAAAGAAAGAAAGAAAGAGAGAAAGAAAGAAAGAAAGAGAGAAAGGAAGAAAAAATATGAATGTCGTAGTAATAATTCCAAAACTCTTTGAAAGTCTTGGCGGATGTTAGCAATAGAAATGAGATTCTGTTTTAAAGTACAAAGCAAAAAAATTTACGATTTCACCGAATTCCTGCTGTGAACTTAATGTTTTAATTCGGAAGTTGTAAGGGGAAGAGCTCTTTGAGGTAGGTGAAACTGCAAGAGGTGTGTTTCACCTGTAATAATCTACAGACCAGTGGAGAGAGACCAACGCCCCAGAAGATGGTCCACGCAGCCTTAAAAAGTTCAAGGTATATGGGAAACATGATGCAGCTCCTGCAGGGAGGAATGTGGCTTAGGACATGCCACATCCTGTGTTGTTGCTGCTATCAAGGTTTGCCTAGGGGAGCACTCTGGGAAGTATGAGCTATCAGCAGAGACCGAGTTAGGACTGTTAGGAGTATGGACATCAAGATCAAGGCTGGAAGGCACTTTCAGTTTACTGTTTCTCTGTAAGTGGTTGCTGAAATTAGGGAGGGAGCAATTTTGAGAAGGTTAGAATCTTCTATCCAAAAAATAGGCAATTATCTGTCAGAAATTATGTATTGATTCTGGTACTGCCATCCTTGTGACAATCTTGAGGTCATTTTCTGTTATTATTGTGCATTGATCTTTAAAATCTTTTCAAGATAAAAGCAGGAACATTGACTGGCTGACTCTCCAGCTCTTAGAAGTCCCTGCAAAACAACTGTGTCATACCCTTGGAAACACAGAAAACAAATTTGACACTTGAATATCCATTCAGAAGGATATTGCACTTCAGAAGGACCACACTGGGAGAGGCTGGAAGGAAAACGGGTTGTAGGACTCCACCTAGACTGAAATGCCAAAAAGTGTCCCACCACAAAGGAGGATGGGACTAAATGAGAGACAAAAGCATCGCAGAATACTTGCAAAGGTTTGTAACTCTTGTCTTTAGAGTAAACGTATACACATAAAATATCCTTTGTTAAACTTTATTCCTAAATTGTCTGCTGTATTTCTCCAGAAGGTGCAAGTCACAGTATCTGTCATCTTGTAGATGACCTCTGTGGGCTTCCACTTTGAGAGGCATTTCCAGAGAGTGTATGGAGAGTCAGGTTCTAACATTATCCAGATAATTTGCATAAATTATACACCACTAGAGTGATAGATCATAATTATAATTCTCTGTAATTCATTTCTCATTTAACATTCATAACACATAACATAACATAACACATAACATGTGAATGTTATTGGCACATCCTAGTGATGCCATGTAATTCCGCTGTTGAATCCACAGATCTCTACAGTGGCTTGAATCAGTCCTTTCAGAGGACACAAATCATGAGCCATGAAACTACTTATGAAAAGTGAATCAAAGATGGAAAAAATGGTCCTGCCTTCCACTGGGACCAGATTCTGTCAGGGCATTAGGGTCCTATCCAGAACAGCGAAAATTAAAGATTGAAATTACAGCAATTCATAATCCAATTCTAGCTGTTTATTCTGGTTCAACTGCGAGCCAGAAGCTTCACAGTGGAAATGTGATTTTTCTAAAATAAAATTGTGAAAAATGGCATAGTTTTCAATAACAAATCTAATGAGAAATGAAGAGAATTCTCTCTTCCCTGAATTTTAGAAACCATGAGGTGTACAAGTCACTGTGATGAGGGTGCAATGTTAGCATTTTGGATGCACTTAGGAGAAAGTTAATTCAATTTACCAGCAGCAGCAGGAGTGGCTGTGAAGATCCCAGTACCTGTGCAGAGCTCCTGTGCCAGCCCAGCACCTTTGGGCTGCAGAGACAGTTACTGATGGAGGTCAGTGCAGATCAGAGCAGATCAGCACGTTCCCATCCCAGGTGGTATAATGAGCCAGATCCAAAAATAAGATTTAAATGCTTGATTCAGTCCAGCTTTTCTGTTAAGTGACATAAATCCTAAGGATAATTTAACTTGCATGCATGAGTTCAATTAGATTAAAGGTGCTAGTGGTACTGCTAATCATCTTGCCAACAGCTATATCAATTGCCATTCAGAATGGCCCTTCTCTTCTTTAATAGCAGGAGTATTTTGTTGGTTTGTTTACTGTGGATTTCTTTCTCCATTCACACTCTTTAGACAGGAAGCAGATATTAATGCAAACCTATTAGAAATGTTGCATACATGTAAGACATCAATTCTTAGCTAGTGTAACCCTGAATATTTTTAGCCACTTCTGTAAATCTGCAGAATAAATTAATCTGAAAAGCTGGCTGAGTAGTTTGAATTTGCTGGGGCTGAGTCTGTGTACCTCTGGACTTAGCACCTCATCACAAAAACCTTTGAGTTCCAGATTTTTTGAAAGTGCCTGTCAGTTAGTAGTGGATCAGGTTTTTAAAAATAACTCAAGTCCTCATGTAGGAGATGGTAATTTGCCTTTGGAATTATTTGACTCAAGAGATGAATCTTCAATTCACTGATTTTTCAGTGTTCCCTGCATTTTTTATAGATTCCATAGAGACAGAGTTCTACTACTGATTTTATTTCCAGACTCTCTCACTTGCAGACTTCACTTAACAAATATATTCAAGCAGCATTTTCATTTCACTTCACATTTCCATTTGTTTCCATTTCCATCCCACTTAAATATTTTTTTCTATAGATTACTTACATTTAATGTGATTATAGTAATAAAATAGATTTGCCTGGGGAGTTTAAATTATGCATGAAGCCCATGTAAGCACATTCTCTCAAAAATACACATTTAAATAGAAGGAAATTGAATATGGAATGCTAAGGATCAGTGATTTACAGTGAATTCTGGCTCTATATGAAGTAAAATTGAAGAGGTCATTTTCCATTCTCTTATTTTCGTTAAAAATGCAGTTTACAAAAATGATCATTTGTCTGCATATTGGCAGGTAATGCCTTTTGCCTCAGTTGCCCACTAAATAGAATTTAAAAGATTGCTAAATTAAAGACTTTAATTCCTTAATTTTTATTCTTTTCCTCCTGATAGAGAAGAAATATGTCTCTCCTTTGAATTTTTTTTTAAATTAATCTGAAGAATTTTTGCTATCTTGAGATCTCTTTATGGTAAATCACAACCAGTAATATTTATCAAGAGTAAACCATTTTTATTGCACATTTTGTATAACTTCATTTTTCCTATAATCAATAGATCCCTTACATAACAGAACAACATGCTGCTTCAATAGTTTATGTTTCAGGGATAAAAATCAAAGTTTTAAAATTCTCCTGAAAAAATCGGAGATGGTTTTAATCAGCTACAATGTGAAGTTCTGTGCTTCTGCTGAGTAGCTATTTTTTTGAAAGATGCAGATTAAGCATCGTTAAAACAACTTCTCATTTACAGTGTTACATCTCTGAGTGAATGCATCTGCTCTCCAGTCCCTCCATGCACACAGATTCAGAAACAAAAATAAAAATATTTGAAAGCAGAGATAGAAGGCATTCGATCAGAGAAAGAAATTATAAGGGAGTCTAGGAGAGAGAGAAGGTAGTACTCAATGGGCTTGGTACGTCCTGAATTTGTATTATCTGCTCAGGAGGACCAGAGACTTTTAGATCAGAAAGATACGAAGACTTTTTTTTTTTTGTCTGGAACTGATCCAAGGGAACTATCTTCACTGGTTTTTTTTGAGTATTCAGATTAAGTTGTTGTGCTCAGAGTTTCTTTTAGAGTACACATGCCTTGTAAATAAGATTTATTTCTGACTGAAGTTCTCAGTCTCTTAGGAGAAATACTGCATCTAAAGGCAACATCTGCACTCCAAAGCACTGCTCACACACCTGCTGCTTAAGTGTGTTGTAAAAAATCTGATTTTACATGTTTGGAAGTTCTAAGAAGATAAGGAAAAACATGGGTTTTTTTAAGGAAAAACCAGTATATGTACATGAGACAAAATACATACACTGGAGATGCATTTGAATATTAAACAAAATCAGAACTTTGAAAACTCAATTTTCTCTTTAAATTCTGGAAAACAAAACTACTGTTTAATATGTCTAGACCTGACTACGCCTTTGTGTAGATTATCTTCACCTTCATCATGGGAGAGAGAAATGGCAGAAAGGAAGAGAATAATCTGTCATTCAGCTTGGGTTATCAGGTTTATCTGGACATCCTCACACCACACTCTGCTCTGAAATCTCTGCCACTTGATTTTCAGATCTCTTTTATGTTACAGGGCCCTCTGATCTCCACAGAAGATCTCACTTCGGCTTTTCATGTATGTGGGATCCTTTTCAAAACTTGGCACATTATAGGATAGGGCAAAGGTTATCTGTAACACCATTTGAAAGTTTCTTTCCTATGAATGAAATCATGGACCCAGGGAAGTTCATCAACAATGGTCGAGGTGTTTTAGCATGTTTAATGCTGTTGCATGACTTGCACTTTACAGAGTTGTTCTGCAGCAGAGCACTAAATGGTAGGTGGAGATTCTGTGTCTGTGAGTATATATGGTTAAATATGTTACAGTCACAACTTAAATGGGTGATTAGAATGAAATGAGAAGTCACAAAGAAGAACAGTCATAATACAAGAGGGTAATTTTCTTTGTTCTTGACTGCTAAACACAAACACTTCACAGGGGTTTCTTTTTCATGTTAAGCCGAAATAATATTGAAAAAGATGTTCTGCCTTTTTTCTGCCTTGCCCCTATTCTTCCTTCATTTGAGGTTCACTTCTGCAATATTAAAGATTCTTAAGCAAAACTAGCAGGTGTTTTTACTTGAGCTGTTACTTCAGAAGAAATACTGGTACAGTGTTTTTAAACTGTCATTAGACAATGTGGCTTGCCTCAGTTCTTCCTGCGTATTTAATAGACCCTGTGTGATCATTATCTTGTGATATTCCTAACATTCTGCCTGCAGTCTGCACATTTGAGGCAGCTGTTTTCAAATTCTTTCTCTTTCAGAACATATTTTTGTATGTCTGGCAGAAGGAAAATGATAAAAATTTGGCTTAGGCCTGCGTGACAACAGCTCCTCACAAGTGCATTCTCTTGTGGTACTTTATAGTATAAATTGTTCTCACAAGACCTCAGGCAGGCAGATTTGCTTATGCTTATTTGATCTGGCTAATATTGTCAGTCTAATGCAAGGTGTTTTACATCTGTGTTACTGAAAACCACAATTTGTTGAAATAATAACATCTGATCCAGAGATCCTGAAGTCCCAGGTAAGACTAGGAAGGTGAGTAACCAAAATAAGGAACGACCTTTAAAAATTACCTTCCTACTCTGCAAAGCTTTGCAATGCCGTGGAAAGCCTATGGAAAATTAAATCACATAGTGAATGTGAGATCCCGTATTTAAAGAGAAAGAAGACACTGTGGAACAGCACTGAAGACTGTAGAGGTCATAAACATAATGTGCAACACTGTAGGAATTCACCCTGACTGTCTTTTGGTACTAAAGGATGAGGCTGCTCTTATTAAGCTACCCAGGAAGAACAAAAGGTGCTGAGAGAGTGTTTCAGAGTGCTTACATGAACATCGTGCCCAATGCCTGAGACTCTGGTCTAGCCAAGTTCTCCAATTCTAACCACCATGGATACTATCCCTTAAATAGCCCTCTTGGCTGTTAGATTTTCCGTGGAGGAAAATACTACATGCCCACAAGCAGTCACACATTCCCATGTGGACTGCAGAAGACATTACATCTGACAATTATTTTTCTGTTGCTTGTGTAAAATTTTCATAACTTGCAACTTTTCATAATTAAGGGTTAAATCAAAGCACTGGTGTAGAAATAGCTGCAACTGCTGACAGAGTTTAGCAGAAGATGCTTGATTTAAATAAAAGACCATGTTCTTGAAAATGTCTTTCTTGATTTTTTTAATACAATCATCTGCACTAATATCATAAAAGTCCCATTATTGTACAGTTTTGGAGCCTAAGGTGATTTTGGCAGAGGTATTACAGAAAATGTAGAGAAGTATATAAGTCCAAATCTGCTGGGCTATACAGTTTACCATAGCAAGACCCTTCTGTACTCCCCTATGGATATTTCATTCATTAGTGCCTCCCTAGTCCCTAGAGATTTCTTTAAATAGCCAAGATAAATGGATGTTTAAGAGCTGCTATTTGTGGCAGTATAGCGTTTAAATCAGCTTCGTTTCCAAACTGAGCACTTATGGCTATTTCAGATAGATCTCATCACTGGTCTGGTTTGAATGTCTTAATTTTCTACTTTTAATGCACTACAACTTAATGTTAGTTGCTGTCCTTATAAACGTAGCTAATGTCATAAGTACCCTTACGAAAGGGTTAACATCTATTCAGAATAGCCAACCTGTCTAAACACGCATTCCACTGTGAATGTAAAGAGATTGCCTACAGAGTACTTGATTCATCTCTGCATAGATATAGTTTCTATTATCACTATTAAGAAGCTTATTGTGTTATTTATTACTATAATGGGCATGCAGCTAGGAGGAAAATGGAGGGAAAAAAGGTATTTTCACGTACAAAAAATGAATGGCAATGTGATATCAGATCCTCACTCCAAAAAAAGCCATCCAGAATCCACAGCCCCAAGTTACCACCTGTTAGCTCTGAAAAGCTACATTTTTTATTTATTGTGACAATTAAATAGCTTACGTTTGATTGCTGAATAACTCATCAGAAGCAATATCTTAACAAATGTAGGTTACTATTAGACAATAGATTATAACAGTCATGCTGGTCAACTCAAGATTACTTGTACATTTCATTACTTTTGCACTTAAGGTGTAAACAACTTGTGATGACTCATGAAGGTGAAAATAATGAAGGTTTTCCTGAATCACCAACATGGAAGCTTCCAAGTCTGATAGAAGTCAGGAATGCTCTAATGGCCTGTGGGTTGTCACAGAAATATGTGAGAAAACCAGCTACAATTTACAAAATATTTGAAAAAAGGATGAAGTGACTGTCACCCATGAAGCATTCTCTTAGACATATGCAGTGGCTTTAGTTTATTTCTGAAATAAATACAGTGGAACCAGTCTGGGTCCTTTTTTATTTCAGAAAAATTATGAGGCAGAAATTTAGTGACGTTGAACAAATTTATACAGTTTTTTTAAATGTCAATATATAGACAAACTTAAAGAGCTTAAACTTTGCCAGGGTTTGTTGTCCAGTCGCCCCTAGTAAATATGAACTAGCTTTGATATTGGCTTTGATATCTTGTTGGGACTCATTACAAATATTACGTCAGATTGACTTGCAATTGCAATACTTCTCCAATAAGTATTTCCCAAATGGCACTCTATTTTGGTCAGGTCAGCAAAGTGTGATCCTACTCTGTAGCTGGACATTATTTATATATCACGTGTACATGTTAGGGTTTCTGTTTTTGGCTGTGACTGTCAGTTGTTCTGTAGCTCTACAGTGCCAGTAGTGGCGCTGCAGGCAACAGACACAAGCTTTGTACTGAGTCTGCAAGGCTCCAGCACTGAGGCTTGTAATGCTTGCTTCACCTGAATTTGCCTTGGCCTGCCTGGAGCTTTGTTCATTCTTTATTTTAGCTATAAATCAACTTTTCTTTTGGCTATATCCAATTCCTTTTACTTTTCTTCATAGTATAAAACAATGTATTCTGCACAGAATAAGAGATTTAGGAGGCTGGTATAAAGAAAAACAGTGGACAAAGAGAGTCATAGGTGAGGCCTTGAGAAATGGGAGCAGAGGAAATGATACACAGGCAGGGGCACAAGCTGGCACTGGAGACCTCTTGCCTATCACACCCCACCAGTGCCCAGGATAGGGTTAGGAGAAACAGAACAAAGAGTGAATACGAGCAGCAACATGAAAACCACCATACATAGTTAATTGGAAGTAACACGAACTCACAAACCAATGAAAAGAAAGGAAATTGTAAAAGATATATTAGCAAAGTTAATAATTACCCAAAGTGGGTCATCTACTGAGGGACAGGAGACCATGAATATCAACACATATACTGGCACATGGCAAAGGATAGAGGATGGTGATGACCAGCTGTACACTCCATTACCACCATCAAATGGACACTGTCAACATTAGGACTCTAAGAGAAATGAAAGGGCTTGCATAAGATGAAGGAAAGGCATAGACATCAGGAAATAATTGTGTGCACACTCTATATGAATTTTAATTTTATTATTTTGAAACATTTTCTGTAACAGTGTTTATTTTTTCGTTAAAAATGGATCATCTCTAATAAATCTTGATCATTATATTGTTAAGATTTCATTTATACTAACAATAAATTCATAGCTTTATGCATTCAGTGTGTTTTCCGTTTGCCCTTAATAATCCACAATCTGACATAAAAAATAGGCTAGAAGAATTGATACATGATTAGATGTGACATTGCATACTGAGCTGTCAAAATCTGAACAGGTTAACTTGGATGTTCTTGAGTAATCAGATGGGAAATTAGGGTACATCCTAAGTATATTGAATTTTGACTGGCCACCAGGGACACAGATCTGATCTTTGCAAAGTAGGAGTTCATTCTTCGTTCAGTTAACCAAGTTAAAACTTCAGTGTGTGTTGGCAGATTCGATTTTCATGGTGAATGAACCTTGAGCACTGTAAAACACTAAGCCGTTGTTTGTAGGACAAGAAAACTTTGACAGCTTTCTAAAATCAGTCTGCTGTTTTATTAAAGGTATTTACCATATGGGTAATAGGCTTCCTAATTTGGGGATTTAGGATGTAAAGTCAGAAAAATTTATCCTGGAACACAAGAAGACTGCAACACAAAGATTAGTGAAATTGGGTGGCTTCCAAGTGAAGGCATCATAAATTTAGTATGTTGGTTGGTGGGGAAGACAGAAATTCCTTGATGCTGGGGATGTGAGTCTGACGCACAGAGGGAGGGTCTGAACAACCTGAAGGCACCGCAATGGTTCTGAAGCTATAAAGTCTTCCTAGGAATTCAAATCAGACTGAGAGTGTTGTACCCACATGGTGTGGGGATAGTGACAGCCTGGATGAGAGCTCATGTTGTTCAGAGCAGAGTCCTTCCTCAGGAAGGATCAGGAGTAGACAGAGGATGGAATTGATCAGATCAGTTCAGTGCAGACAGGAGGTGTGTTAAAATGACTGGGAAAGAAGAAACACGTTGAATTGGTGGATTAATTTTTACATGTTTTATTCAGGGAATAACATGCACTTTTTTTTTTGTACCAATGCTGTTTTCTTGGTCTTGTTTTTGGCTGGGTTTTGGGTCTTTTTAAAAAATAAATGTTCCATACAGTATTTCCTCTGCAGTTAATTGCTCAATGTAAGCTTTATTTTGTACATTAAAATTTACTGAGAGAAGTGAAATTCTGAGTTCTCATCCAACAAGAATGTAGTATTTATTTTTCACTTTCATTTATTTATGAAAAATGTATTATTTCTGTGTTCCTTTGGCTGCTTATCAATTTAGTTCCTTTAACTGCATGATTCAATTACTTTTATTTTAGAATAATTTCCTTTTCATTCTTTTTTTGCATAATGTATGCTTTATTAAAACTGTTGAATAGTCAACACTGAAATCATTCTTCTTATTGCACAGTAATCTATTAATAAGTCTACTGGAAAGAGAAAGTGAATTTCAAGTGAACCTACTCCTTTTATTCATGTGTTAAGTAAGATCTTGCTGAAACCTCATATTCATGTCCATCAAGCTAACTAGAAACATCTGAACTGTGTGACTACAAAAAACCAAGACTCACATCACAAGAGTAGATTTACACAAATTTCATAGAGTATCAATCAAAGTAAAATTTATTCTCCTTTTTCAAGATACGTAAGAAGGATCCTTATAACAATTACAAGATTAAGCAATAGTAGCAATTATATGCCCACCTCCTGATGGATTTTTGGTCATGATGGGAGCCTGGGGGCCAGATTTATTAAGAGATATAAGTACCTAAGGAGCAATTAGGTAATGAGATTTGCCAAAGGTGCCCTAGTGGCAACAAATGCACCGGCAAAGAGTAAAATTATTGCTACATTAGTGATTAAGGTCTGTACCACTCGTATTCCATACTTTTCAGCTATTAAACAACTCTTAAGAGCTTAAGTCTCTCAGCTTATTTATCAGTAAAACACCTTGTGTGGTTAAATACCTACTCACATGTAATTAAATATCAATTTGACCCAGGAGAGAACTAAGGATATATTCTCAAGATAACACAGTTCTCTCACAGCTGGCTGAGACATTGTTATCTCTCTGCTGGAACAAACGTCTTCATGAATGTTAATCCAAGTAACTCTTACGTGCAGGTAACCCATATGTGAACATAAGCATTTGTATGAGTCAGGCTGTGAGAGGCCCCACCACTGTTCCCGGTAGTTCAGGTGGCTGGAACCACCATTAACAAAGAGCAACACATGGTTAGGGTGTGCACGCTGTCACTTCACACTTAACGTTTTATTTTGGCAAACCACAAAATGAATTTCTATCAGCGGGATCGAAGGAAATTGGAGAGACATTTAATCCATACAGTAACTTTATTGGAATATATATAGTTAAGCTTAGCTGAGACCTATTGTATTGACATTTTTTTGATCGCAATTCAGTTTTCATGGCATCAGGCCTGTTGGCAACAGGTGGGGTACACATGTCTCAAAGGGGAAAAGGATCTTTGCTCAGGGGTTAGCCTCTTCTCCCAGTAACAAGTAGCATCAATTGCACTAGAGGAGGTTTAAATTTGATATTAGGAAAAATTTCTTCACAGAAAGGTTTGTCAGGCACTGGAACAGGCTGCCCAGTGAAGTGGTTGTGTTACCATTCCTGGAGCTACTCAAAAGACACGCAGATATGACACTGGGCAACATGGTTTAATGGTGGACTTGGCAGGTTTAAGGGTTGGACTGGGTGATCTCAAAGGCCTTTTCCAAACTAAATGATTCTATGATTTATGATTCTATGAAACTACTCATAGAACTTTTTAGTGAATATACAAGCACCATGCTATTAGTTTTTTATCTAATTTTTAACCTGGAAAACCAAAATTGAAACATAATGCATATTTTGTATATGTTTAGATAATTTGGCTTCAAATTAACTTAGCAGAATTTGTTGCACAACTGTGATTGTCAGGGGGTTTATTTTTGCCATTCTACAAGTCATGTGAAATGACTTTTGGCATTAAAGTGCATCTAAACATCCAAGCCAAGTATAGAAGAGCGTGGTGAAATCCATATTCTGCACACTCCAAAGTGAATTGATTGAAGGCTCAGAAGATGTACACCTGTACGGTGAAAGCAGAAGCAGGTTACTGAGTTCAGAAAATTATGTCATCCCATTTCCAATACCTTAATCCATTTACTCCTTTAGTTTCCATTACTGATCCTGTCACACAGAGAATGAAGACCAAACCTACTTTCAGTTTTCTTTGATCTCACTGAGATACTCTCAGGAACATTCAGCATAATTTAATAGTACCTTCCTTAATTTCATTTCTTAAAACATGCACAAAATTTCATACCTACAAAGTAAGAGCAATGTCAAGTTTTGGACAATATCAGGCTAAATGACATGGATTCTAACCCTGAGTAGGTAAAAGGAAAATTTTGCTTGCAACAATTTCTGCTGATTAATACTCACTTTTATGCAGGCAGCAGCTTTTCCTTCTGAAGGACGAATAAGTACACATAAGTTTCTTGCATTTTTGCAGTTTGAAGAAATTCTGTTTATATATTACATTTTTCAATCTAGTAACTTTATTGAAATTGTGAAGAAACCAGGTTTGAAAAGGCAACAGACCTAGTGCACTACATGCTTTGATGGTGAATAAAGTGGAATTACTTTATTTTGAGGGAGTACCTTCCATTTGTGAGTTAAGTAGCAGAGAAAAGAAATCTCACAATGTCCAACAATGTACCCATTTGCCAAGTTTTTACTGTTTAAAGAAGTTAGGAAGAGAAAAGTAACTGATAAACCACCATGAGGCAATTCCAATTAACTTGTGTATGTCCAAGGAAATGCAAATGAAATGTGAAATCACTGGAATATGGTACTCACCACGTTCAAAATCTGATTTTAACTTCCACAAAAGGTAGTGGGTGATTGATGTCAATAGGTTGTAGATTTTTCTAGTGGAGGGTGCGGAATTTAAGTTATTGCAACACATTTAAATAGTTACAGTACATATAACTTGGTAGTGCCAAGTAGTCACAACATTTTGGATAATCTGGACACATTCCTTTTTCACACTTTATTATTTATATCTATCATTTTGCACAATCTTAAACTTTAAACCCAAAACAATGTGGTTTTAGAAGTATTACTATGAGACACAAGAGTAATTAATAAAAATGGATTTGCCATGATATAAGAGGCATGGAGGCAGAAGAAGGAAAATGGGAGACTTTTTGGCAAGGTACTCCTAGAAAAGCAGTTATTAGTGTCATAACCTCCTTTCATTAAAAAGAAATCAACTAGCTTTTTTCTTAAAAATTAAGATTCTTGTGGATTTGGTTTTGTGGAGGTTTTTTTTCACATATCATAATATCTAACACTGAAGTGAGTTAGCATACTCCTTAAATAGGATACTAGCTTTTCAAGTATTTCAACAGCTGTCTTGCATCCGACTAGTAACATGGAGACCGAGCATTTTTGTAACTTTTAAAAACACTCTGAACACCATCAAAGAAGGTAAACAAATATTAACATCACCAAGAAGCTTATTTTGTGCAATCTTAGTAAACTCAGCCACAAAGTTCTTCTAATGCATGCCTCTTAATTATCTGCAGGAAAATGTTTACTTAGCAGATAGAAAATTACTAGACCTAATGGGCAGAAGGCAAGCTTTGCAAAAGTGGCATTTTAAATGTGCATCTAGAAATATCCTTACATGTTTTAAGTTAGGCATCTGATGTACACCCATACTTGGAAAAGTCATGGTAGAGACTAATTTGTGAACAAGTCTCGGTGTCAAACAAAAACATGTAGTCTGAAAGGAACCTCTAACTCCTACTCAGAGTAGAGGTAATTCCAAAATTAGAGCTGTTTGTTCATGGCCTTATTCAGCTTAGTTTTGAAAATCTCTAAGAATGGAGATTCCAATCTCTGTGAGAAACCCTTTGCATTGCTTAAGGACACTGACTTTCTTCCCTTCCTTGTGACCTTTGGCTACTGCTTGCCCTGTTGCTCTGCACCCCTGAGACGAGTCTGCCTCTGCTTTCACTATCATTTCCCACCAGATAGCGGAAGGCTGCAATGAGATTCCCTCTCCTCCCCCTGCATCTCCTTACAAGTTACCTGATGACTTCACTTTTATAACGCAACCACAAAAGCAGATAACCTCTGCCACCACAAGGGCACACTGCTGGCACATGGCACAACAGGCACTGGAGATGGTCAATTAGCACTCAGAAAGGATTGAATTTTAAGAATTGACCTGAATTAATTGCAATGGCATAAATTTAAAATCTTCTAGGATTTAGCTGGAAAAGAACAGAATAAAATTTTTCCTGTAACTATTCCACGGAATTTGCCTATCCAGAGTTCTTCTCATGTGGTCACAGGAAGTATCTCCACTATTTCTCGTGGAATTAAAAGTTAAGGATTCAAAGAGTACTCCTTACATCATCAAGTCAAATCCTCTTTCAAGGTTATAATCCCAGAAATATATTTAGTAGAGTTTCCTGTAAAATCTAGTTGAGGCTTATGTTTCTGGTGCTTGCACTAAGAAGTGGTTCCACTACACTGATGGTTAGAGAAACTATTCTAATTCTCACACTTGATGTATTCAGCTCAAGTTTATAACCATTCGTAACTGTGCCAGTGTTGCATTTAACTGTAATAGCTCTTTATCCTCCCCAGTAATAACAGTCCTGGTGTATTCATAGAAACATCCCTTCTCCGCCTTTCATTTCCTGGTTTCAAAAACTGAAAATCACAGAGTGCAGCAGAGAATCTTTTCTAAAATGTTGTAGAATTGTATTAACCCATATTATGACTCCATCTGTTTAATAGTTCCCCTAGTGTGTCTCACCACCTGCACTGCTTCCTTTTACCTCACTCATTAAACACCTGACCTTCCCCCTTGTTCTTTTGCAATACTGAGAGGTTTGATTTTGCCTCACACGTGTTCTGAAAGAGCCGTGACCACTGAACCACTAACACAGCAGTTTTATTTCACCTTCCTTTTCTCTTTCTCTTGGAAACTTCAAGTTACTCAAGTTTTGGGTGGAGTTTTTTTCCCTTTGTCAGCTGCAAATAAAATAGATCTATGTGATAGATGAACAATAGAACAAAAGTGAGATGATCAAATGTGTTTCTATTGTTCCTATGATGTAGGTGATAACTGTGAATCTTCTTGTCAGAGCTGTCATGAATTATTTGAGCGAAATTCTCAGGAACACTTCTTGTACTGGAATTTGAGATGGAGAAGCAATTTCTTCCCCATAAAGTTATTGATCCAAATTTTAAAAGCAGTTTTTAATGTTTTCAACACTGTGAACCATTTCTGTTAGTAAAAAAACCTGAAAGGGTCGATATGCAAGTGAGAGTCACAGCATCACTAGAATAATTTCACAATATGGCGCAAAATCTTTGGAAAGGTTGTCTAGAGATGTTCAACATGGGTTACAGAAAATTAATAATGTCTCCACAGCATGGATGCATGAAGAAATCCAGCCATCAAAAGCTATGAAGCTGAAGAGAATGTCAGAAAAGGACTAAGATATTCCTTACTAATTACTGAATATTAATCTTTCAAATTAGTTGAAAAACTGTTCTGCATGAAAAATTGTGAAAACAGATCATTTTCTAGGAAAACAGAGTTTGGATTAAGATACAGAAGTGGGATTCTCCTGCTGCTTTCTGCTTTTTCTTTGCAATGCTGAAAGGATGTGTACCTTTTCTATTCCACATAACACTAAAGAAAAAGATATGTATAATGAGGGTGAAGACAGCAGCAAGCTTGATGGAAGAATACCATCTTTACTGTATAACTCAATTTTATGAATACATTTTCAAGTGACTTATCTACCTCTTAATTTCAATATTTCTGCAGGTATCACTAATTGGCATATAAAGCAAGTTTCACTTTAAATGGCAGCAGAGTTGTATCTTAATAATAATAGACATCTGATGAAGTACCAATATTAAGTGTAAAGGAGTAGTTCTTTAAAATGTGGCTTTTAGTCTTAAAAAATTAATTTAGGGGGTGGGGGGGCATGATTTTTTGTTTATTTTTTATGAAGTTTGAGTTTTCAGTTTTAAAAATGGATTTTATCTGTTTCTACTAAGCATTACCAGCTAATTCAAGGACACATTAATTAATCTCATCCTTCAATGTGAAGTCATGCCTTTTAGCAGGAGAAGAAAGGGTTGTGGGTGTTTTCTAATATGCAAATCCCATGACTCCTCTGAAATTCATTTGTAAACGAACATTTTTCATTCAGACAAAATGCTTAAGGCTAAATCAAATAACATCAAGGACAAGGGATATCCTTACCTCATAAAGACATGCACCCACTTAGAAATATAAATAGATACAAATAGTCACCTTGGATCTAGACTTAAATCTACATCATGTTTTTCTACTCATATATTGCAACGTGTGCACCTGGATGCACTTGCAGCAAAACAACACTGGCTGGATATGAAAAACAGCAGCAACATTTCATTTGAAAAGGAGACTGTAGCTGTTCTGACCAGTTGAAGTACTAACATTTAAACATATATTTACATTTTCAAAGTCCTGCACGGAGTTTTACTAACAAATCTTCTCATCCTCCCATAAAAACAGAAGCTAGTGCTACATGTTTGCAGAAGAAAGTATCTAACCCCCAGAGAACCACACCTCTCAGGCTGATTAGAAGCAGAAGCAACTAGCCTTTAGGATTATGTGTTTTAACATGAAGAAAACACATGCAACTAATATAGGATACTTGATACATGAAGATTTACTATTCTGAAGCCCATGGTAGGCATCCCTTTAAAAAAAAAAAAAAAAAGTTCTGCTTTTGTGATCATTTTGACATAAACATTTGGAGAGGCAAGACTAGGATTTGTACAAGATACAACAAAAAACCTACCCAAGCTCATAGCCTTCTACCACAAACCAGCTTGTTTGTCCCCAAAGCTAGGTGCCAAAATAAAACTCTGTTAAGTTTCAGATTTCAGAGGTAACAGACATCTTCCCTCTGCCCCATCATGTTTTCACTTTAAGCTTCCTTCCTGCTATTGAATCACACCTGCTTGTAGCAAGAAAACACATGGACTGCTCAACAGCTTACTAATACAAACTAATGAACAGTGGTTTGTCTGAAGCACAGAAAATGCAACCAAACTAAAACTACCGGAGGTACAAGTAGTGATTTTCAATTGAGCTAACTAGATCTATAGCTTCCTTTTCCCAGGTACTTGATTTAATTTCCACTGGTAGCTCTTACATAAATAATAGTCCAGCTGACACTGATTCTTGCCCTAAAGTAGTGAAAACTAAAGGTGTGAACCTAAACCCATAACTGCTTAGGTTCTTCCTTTGCATTTTCATTGTACCACTTCAACTATTATATCACTATATTTTCATAATGTGAATATAAACACAATGTTCCTCATCTAAAAAGGCATATTTTTAAGACCAAAAATGATATACAGAATTATTAGCATTGTAAAAATAAGACCCCCACTTTTGAAATACAGATTTCCTTAATTTTAGAACTATCTTTGCAACCTTTCTGCTCTATATGTTAATATTCTACAGAAAAGCAACATGTGTCCTCTACCTGAATATACTGGTCGTCAGGCTACAGAGACATTATGGTTTGCCCTGTTTTCCCTTTCTCTGTTCCTGTGAATTTTGAACTATCCTGTTCTTTCAGGAAAGCACAATTTTAAGAGAAGCCAGTCACTTAGCTGAAGGGCACTATTTCACCTGATCTGAGCCATGGGTTTAGGCATTCTCTGGTTGATACAGCTCTTTTCCTCTGCAGGTAATCATCCAATCCATTATGTCTTAGTGTCAGAAAAAGAAAACATACTTACTCTCTTCATCAAAAGAACAGTTCAAGATTACAGCTTTAGCATAAAACTGTAGGATGAGGGGTCCCAAAAAGGTAGAGGAACATCCTGATAATTCTGGATCAGGCATCCCAGCTCCACAGAGATGGGATTTCACAACAGAACGTTTCTTCCCTGTTTCTTGTTCTTCAGCACAAGTCCCATTCCTGCTGAATAGCTTCTTTCTGAAGTGCTTGATTTTCCTGTGGCCTGAGATGCATCACAAGGTTGAAGCAGTGAAAAACTAAAAAAGGTGGGTTTACTTTTTAAAATCTCTCTTTAGGTTACAGCAACAATCTGTTACCTCTACTCCCAAGCCTGTACTCAAGGGCTTGGAGTAACAGTGGCTGCATCAAAACCTCTGTGTGATGAGCACAGTGGCGGAGCACTAAAGGTGAAAAACTCTTTTGTGTTTATTATGATGAGTACATTAGTTGCAAATGCAATTAATACTGGATGAGTCAGCTCATATTCTTAGACCAGTTTTGTGTTGCTTTACATTATGTTATCCATGAAATTTTCATCATTCCTGAGGAGTTGTAAGTAGCATTTCTCTTCAGTTCCTACGTAAAGGCTGATCCTGAAAAATCTAAACTTTCATATTAGCAGATATTTATAATAAAATTAATTTAAATAATATTCTTTCACAAATTCTTAATTTTATCTTAGTACATTACTGTACCTTTTTTCCTAAACTTTTGTCACAGACTTAAATTTCCCATATGATCAGCCTATTTCAATCTTGTACCCTTTATAGAATAAACAGCAGAAGTCCTTGGGAGAAAATTTCTAGGAAAGAATATATCAGACACTTCAGGTTCAAACGACAACTAAAACCCTGATAGTTTAAGCAGAATTTTTTTAAGACCTCTTTCATAAAGGAAGAACATCATTCTCTGATCATCAAAGTACGTCGGGAGAAAAGGACATTGCAATTCATCACAGAGTGCCAAAAGCAGAAAGCATATTTTAGACAGTAAAACAGCTGCACTTCTGTCTAGAGAGGGACACATAAGAAATGCTTTTCACAAGAGTGATTTGTAGAGATTGTGTTAGCTAAATGTTCAGGTCTGATCAAAATTAGTCTTGCACTTTCTGCTGGACGTAGTATCTTGTTCTGTCTACTGTGATTTTTCCACAGGTGCTCCATATATTCCTGGTGGATGCTAGCCCATAAAATACTGGTCAGTGGCAGTAAGAGAGGCAGTCCAGGGTCCTGAGGCAACAGCGGGAGACTGTGGCTCAGGCTAGCATGCTTTATTGTTTTTCTTAGGAGAATGTGTTCTGGATAGCTAAAGCCAAGAAATTTCAGGGTAAAATGCGTAGGCCATAGAAAGACAGCCTTACCATACTAAAACTGATAAAGCAATAGTAATCTGTTTTCTAAGCTGTTCATTACTTAGTAATAAGTTGTTCCAGGCCAGCTAAAATATGCAGCTTTTGGTGTGGGGAGGTATGTTTTTTGGCCATAAATAACATAAACATTTTGTATTTGTGGCTCACAGCAATCTAAGTGGGTTGTAATTCAAAGACATTATATTAATTTTCAGCTTTCCGGTCCAGCCAACTGAGAAAATGATGCTCTGGAGCCCTTCAGTTCCTGTCTAGTCTGAAAACACTACATACAGGGAAGAAGAAATTAATTCCACTCCAGAAAACCCCCAGTCTAACTGTTTTCTATTTCCTGCCACTAGTACCTATATTCAAAGGAAAACAAACAACACCCTTAAGTAAATGAAAGGCACACATACAATAACTTAGATATTCAGCAAAAATACTGAATTAAAATGTACTGGATGTGTGCATATAAATACTTTTCTTAAATAGAGGATATAATTCTGCTACCGGTATATAAATTACGTATTAATAATGGTAATGAAAAGATGGAAGTAAGGGAAAGCATATTGGAAGGAACTCTAATATACACACGTAGCTTTTCTTGGCAGACTTACAAAGGGTTGTACAGACTTTGCAATAGTTATATGCATAAGCTCTTCAGGGACCTTGATCCTGAATTGCTGCACACCGACATAAATATTATTACAGACACGAATTGTCACAGTGGAGCTCTCTACAAGTCAAACAGGGATGCACAAGTTATTTCTCAGCTTTCTTGAACTTGCAGTTTCTGTGAGCAGCAAAGGTAGACTAGGTATTCATTATCACAGGGAAGTACAGAGCAACTGATCATAAATATCAAATGATCTAAGAGTAAAATACACTTTGTAGTAGCTTTATTCATGTTTTCTTTTTCTAGAACTAAAGAGCAGCTGTTCCAATTAATGTGGTTTTTTTTCTTTTTGTTGTTTGCTTTTGAATTTTTCTGGAAACATAGCGATACATATTATATGAAGTGTAATCAACTGCAAAGTTGAATTGAGGTTAGAAAACATTGCAAACATTCCAGTTTTGTGAGAAAAAGAATGGTGATTGCATGGCCAAAAATGCCATGAATTCCATTGCTACTGAATGAAACCAATACCATTATGCACTTTTTTATATGCTGAGTGAGTCTGCAAAATGAGACATCCCTCTTTCCCCATTTTTCAAATCAGTAAAAACAGGTCTCCTACATCTTCCAGGAAGACTTCCAGGAGTTTAACTTCTAGATTGAGGGAAAAAGGTGTAAAATAAAAAATTCGGTCTACTTAAAGAAAAGAAAAAGCTGTCTCTGTATATAGACAGAAAACAAATGACTAGATTTATGGATTCTGAAGCTAACAGGATCATTAGAAATGTTAGCCTGGCTTTCTGTATACTACAGATAATTTTTGATTATTACTTGTAATTATTTCTTCTTTATTGAGTGTATTTTTTGTTGTTGTTGAAAAATTGTCCTTTTTTTCACTAGTTGCTTTAATATTTATTCATTTGCTCTCTTGAAAGTATCTGTCTTATCTTCTCTATGAATTTACTTGTACCAGGTTTAGCTTACTTGAGACCTGCTGTTATGTGAGGCTAAAGAGGTTACTTTATCCTCCTGATGGTAATTGCGTTTTGTAATACAGAATTTCCAAGGCAGAATTAAATCAATTTTAGTGCAATATTTTTTTCTGAATTATGAAAAAAAACTATTTTCTAGCAGCGACTTCTGATCTCTGACAAATTCTTTTAGAAATATTCCACTTTGATTCTTGTTTTTATTAACAATTTCTTTCTGAGATCTGTAAGTTAATTGTTTTTTTCATCAAATGTGCAGAATTTTTAGTTGTGATATTATCTTGTCACATATAAAGTCTCCAGCACTTTGTATCTACATAGTTGGCTTTATTAACCTGTTTTTCTGTCCCTTTAGAAAATTAGGTTTCTTTGTAAAAAAATATGATCTTAATTGACATTAATCACACCCTTCATCTTTAATTATTTATTAAATGAATCCTCTACCAACTTTTCTGTTTATTTTGTCTGTGACAAATTTTACTTGACTGACCAATAGCATCATCCTGTTGCCCTATGGTAAACCAAGCATTGCTCCAATCTTGGCATTTCCACTATTTAAAAGAAAAAGAAAAAAGCTGTGTGGATTTAGTAATTTTGCAGGTTTATTCCTATTAATTTGGTGTATCACACTCCCTAATTGCTAATCACAGAAAGGCTTCAGAAGGTACTTCTTCAGGGAACAGCTTAAATTTCATTAGTATTTCCAAGGAAAAGTATCTAGAGTTTTTTATTCATTTTTTAACCACCAATTCATTAACAAATAATAAATTGACAACTCAGTGAAAGTCTCTTACAACAACACTGAAATTGCCTATTTGTTTAATATTCTTGGCAACACAGGCAGTATAATCCCAGTAGTTTGGAGCATGAAAAGGTTTGATCTTTGCAAGTTCCCCTATTACGAGTCTGAGAGCTGTGGAGCAGTGACATTTATAACTCTGTGTACCTGGCTATTGATTATTCCTGTATTTATGAGTATATACAGGAATAGATGTTAGTTGACACTTTTTGTTTAATCTTACAAATGTGCTGAAATTGCTCTTGGAGGTCTGAGTGAATATGGAGAGGCACGTTATTATCAAAAACTGAAACCAAGTGGGAAAAAGCCAAGAAGATTTTTGCTCTCGGAGAAGTATAGAAGAATCTGGGGCAATTTCTGATCAATCTGAGCTCATCACTACAAGAACTTTTAGGAATTTTGTTCTATTGTGCAAAGCCAAAGGCTTACCTCACTTGGGATTTAATTGTAGGTTTAGTTCAATTCTAGCTCATGAAATAAAAGGTAAAAAAGTTATCTCTGTTTTTCACACAAATATATTGCTGTTTTTTCACATACACTCTGAGAAAGATAACAATTCTCCATCTAGAATGTAAGCTCCTATATGGCCTTTAGCATGCTTCCCATAGCCTCCCATTAGCATGAGGACTCATAAAATCCACATGCTTTCAGAATGGATTTGAGATTTTTAAAAAATCATTATTCTAAATATTGCATTTTTATATGCCAGTGATTACACCTGGCCTTTTGTAGTTACTGAATGATTCATGATAAAATTTACATGAACAAATATTTATAACAAATATTTATAACAAATATTTATAACTCTACATGTCTTGTCAAGCAAGGTTGTTGACACCCTTTAATCAAGAAATTTAAATGTTTTGTGCCGACTTTTGAATTTTACTGGTTGTTTAAGGTACAATCAAGGCTTGAGTGGGATTTAAGATGGGGGCTGAGATCACATAGTTGCAAAACTGAGCTCCGTTGCTCTTTTGTGACAGCCTCTGTGTGTGTATTAGCTAATTGCAAGCTCTAACCATGAAATTGCAGGAGTTTGTGGTGTTTAACCTGTGGTGTTGGAGGAAGAGGAATGTGGTTTCTGAGACCAGGATCTGAAGAGTTACCTTTTTTTCCTACCATATTTGAAGATGAAGGAAAGTTTAGGTCTCAAACAGTACAGTTCAGTGTCTTGTAATAAGTTTCTGGGTGGCTACTCATGCAGTTATTGTCATTAAAGTCTACAGCATCACTAGGCACCCTGATGCTTCAAAACCATTCCTATTTACCACCCAACTGCACAGTTTTGGAGCAACATGGCCTTCATGTCTGCTTAATGACCACTTTGAGCTTTTAGGAAATATTTTCAACATTGTTCCTCAACATAAGTAATAAACTTCCATACATATTCTCAGCATCTTACAGTTCTTGATGTTTGCCGACCCATTCATTCGCACGGGATTTGCAGCTGTATGAAGCTGTGAGACAGTGACAGGTCTGTATAAAGAAACACAGGCTTTACCATAGATCGTTTGAGAGAACAAAATTAGCAGGAAGCAGCACACACATAGCCCACAATTTACTGACCAAGTTCTAGATTCACTGGGAAAAGCCCATCTTTACATCAGGGCAATTCTCAGACAAGTCCAGCTAAGCAGATCTACAAGACAGGTGAAGAAAAGAAAAACTCTCGGGTTTCAAAGAAAAACTCTCAGGATTCCTGGATTTTTGAAGAGATGGAGGGAGGAAAACACACCATCTTGCTGGTTACATGTTTACCTCTTGCTGCTTGTATGTTCACCTGTGCTCCAAATGACTTCATATTCATACCTTTTGCTAGTTTTTAAAAAATTTATTAAAAAAAATATTCACATGCTGTGCATAAGTTCTCTCAACATGAATATTCAGACTGCTGTCTTTTTTGGGATACAATATTGTGTAAGCTAACATACAAGCACAGTCTTCTGGCATGATGATACTAATATCTGTGTGTCTTACTAAAAAAAAAGTAGAAGAAAATTAAAAAAGAAATATTAATACTAAATATCAGTTGGTAAACTCTTAAGCGGCTTGTGGGTAAAGCAAAGAAACATTTCACTGCAGCATATATCTGCCTTCTTACAAAATAGAACTGATGGACTGAAAGGCAGTGATTTGGAGATCTGACCGTTCTACTCTGCTTGTAATTCTGAAGATTTCATTCTGTGCAGCTCTGGGTTTGGGCAAGTCATAGTTGTACTTCTTAAGGGAAATGCACTTTTCCTAATTCCACATTGTAAGATTTATATTTTCCTTAAGTTGGAAGGTAAGCTGTTCAAGATAAAACCCATTTTTATTTCCATCTTAAAGGAGAAAAGCAGTATATAAACCCCAATTCTTCTGTATCTGGCGCCTTACTCTGTTTTTCCTTCGGTTAATTCATAGGCAATTAATTCTCCAAGACCACAGGTTTTTTAGAGCCAAACATAGAGCAACTTCACCAGAAGTTTAACTTAAATGTTTAAAATCTTATTAAACTTGTCAAGTGTGCCAGAACAAGGCCACAATCAACAGGAGCAAATCTAGTAAGATTTAAAATTATTTATATCCCTTATATCTGAGTGAAAGGCAAAATTTTGTTAGTATGCAGTACTTAGAAATACAGCCAATCAGCTAAGGGCATTTTTTCAAATCTGCTTGCAACATAGCAAGGAGTTTCTTATTAATAAGAAAGTGAGACCCAAAACCTGTATCTGTTTTGATCTCTGGAAGATTTCCAGGACTCCTTCTTCCTCTGTGTTCTCCAGGAAGATAACATGTTTATCACAGTAATAATCATTTATTTTGCCAGGTACAAAGCTCATTTTCACTGCAGAAGTGGATATTCTTATGTTGAACACAGCCTGTTCCTGGACAAGCAACCTCAGTAATGCTGGCATGTATTCAGCCTTCTGGAAATAAAATATTGTGAGTCCTGGCTGATGTTAAACTAAGACGAACAGACAAAGCTTCATCTCACTTAATGTCCTTGTCTTAAATATGCCTGCATTATCCAGATTTAAATGATATGAAATTTGGACTAGGAAAATGTCAATGCCTTATGACTAAACAGAAGTAGTTTTATCTGAATTAGAAAAAGGAAAAGGAAGAAAAGAAGAGACTGCCTGAGACTTCCACTTTAAGTAGATGGAGAAAGCCCATCTACCCACCTGCATTTCAGGAAATACTCATGGACTACTAGAAAGGAGAAAGCAAAATAAGGGAGTCTTCCTGACAATCTGATACAAAGCTTTAAGAAATGTGGGCTGGGTCACAAAGATTGTTTGTGAAGTGTGAAGTCACTCTTCACCACTTGTACAAAAGTATCATTAGGAATAACATGACAAATTTAGGTCTTCTTTATATTTTATAGAGTTTGCTCATCTCCTACTTGAGACAGAGACAGAAATGAGATGCCAGTGATGTGTGTGTGCACCCTCACTGCCCCAAAGATAAACATCTATCACTCAATGCTCTCAGACTGCATTTGCTCTCACCTGGACCCTGGCTTCTAAGTTTTCCTGTTTATTCTGCATGATACCTCATACACCAACAGAATAGATTGCTATCTGTTTTCCACTCAATTTGATGCTCTTAACATCAGCCTACTAAAAAAGAACTTCCTTAAATAGTAATACTGATTTATTTAATCACACTGAAAATAACAAATAAAAATCTCTGCTAGTGGGTCCTTTAGGCCTATGAAAAACAAAACTGTTGCGGAAGAGAGGGCTACGTTTCTGTAGCACTGACAGTGAAAGCTGGTCTGACCCAGAGTTGTGCAGTTTTTAAATACAAAATTTGCTGCAGGGCCATTGAAAAACGTGTCATTAGACCCATAGTAGAATCTGAGAGGGATGTGTGAATGGGTGTTTTTCTTTCTTTTTTAATCGTTGTGGTTTGTATTCATAAACATTAAGAGTAACATTAATTGCTAGTAAGAGGCTGACATTAATGACAATAGCTGTGCTGAAGACACTGGACTTTGGCTGATGTGCACCAGGCAGGATCTAACTTTCAGAAGCTTTCCACTCAGCAAGGATCCTTTTACTTCTGTAGTACACTTTCATGCATTTCACCATACCACATCCAGGAGGATCTATCCTTTCAGGAGGTTTCAGCACTTTCTGAACGCTTGCTGGTTATTCTTTCAAAAGTTGCAAGGGAGAGGAAGAAAAATAATGCAAGCAGATTTATAGGCTTATTTCCCCCCCACATTACGTCTCTTTACCCTATATCAGAGTACTATCAGTTTTCTAACATATTTTGGAAAGGTCAAAATTATGCATTAAAGATCCCATTTTGTATTTCACAGATTAATCACACAACATATTCTGTTTCTGTTCTAAGTAATCTAACAGAACATAGCAAGTTTGGTGCTAGAAAAGTGGTAACTTCTTTAAAGATTTAGGTTCCTATTTCTTTCAGGCACAATGTACTCTTCATGTGCCCTGTCTGTATTTACAAAGCATTTCCAGGCAGGGGGAGAATGTTCCTGAGCCAGGACAGGGAGCAAAAGAAATGTAAAGTGCACTTTGCTAGAAACCTGTTCTAAAAAACCTGTGCTTTGAACATTCAACAGTGTTATGGCTATTAAATAGTACATCTAGTGCAGTGTACTAAAATGGCTTGGTTTGAAAACATCATAGTTTGTAGACACATCACCTGATAAAAAGAAGATCTTAATGCCTCGTTGTGCATGTGCCTGCTAAAATTAAAATTTAGCTGATACAGTTTTTCCATTGTGACCAGTGAAGCTCATGGAAAGCTGTTTTTGCAGGTATCTGATGAAGTATTCTTGCTTCATTACTTACAAAGTACTATCAGCTGTGATCAAATTCAGATAATTTTCTTGACATAGAAAGATCCAGAAGAGACATTTAAAATATGAAATGCTTTATCATATATCAGTGGAGTATTTTTACGAAATCTCTTAAATTTTCTCGCTCCATGACTTCATCTGCCTCTTATTTAATTAGGATTAAAATGCTGTAAGTAAGTTTAAGTGGTTATAATATAGGTCCCTGAAGTTTGCCAATATTTCTGGGCTCCTACAACACATATTCACACAATGTCTTTGCATATGTAGGGCAATTTACAGCAGTATAGTCAAATATTGTAGTTTTAAGGGTGCCATGGATAGCTTTTGCTGTGCATCCCTGAGAGACACAGTTATCCATTGTCCATGGTCAAAAGGCTGTGGTCTCACTTGTAGTTTTGATAGGATTCACCTGCATGCTCACAAAGTTCAGCTTAAATTCTGAAGAAGTAAATGAATATAATTAAATTAAAATTTAACCCAAATTTTTCTCATTCTATTCTTGGGTTGTATCTTATTACTTTTGTTTATGGCATAAAGAATTTTTAAAGACTAGAAAATTTGGCTTCTCTTGCTACTCTACCACTACTTCAACAGCAGGTATTAGCCCTCACAATGTAACTTCAATACATCAGGATTTAATTTAAATACCAGTAGTCAAATGAAACCTAGCAATGAGGTGATGACCCATAGTGCTAAAAAAGATAATTAGAATTACCATTTTTGTGGTATGAGGAGAGCCATGCAGTGACATATATCAGATACTTGGGAACATGTCTAAGAATTTCCCTTACTTTTGCATTAATTTTCACTTTGAATTCAGACAAACTCAGCTATGAGTGTTACTGTAGAAACTAAATGCCTGTGCTACCTAGCCTGTCATATTTGATTCCTGTATGGAGTACAGTTATAGTCTGCATTTTTATCGGTGAGCGCTGGAAAATGAAGTGTAAGCACAGATCAGAAATGCCCCTTGCCAACACTCTGAAGACTATTTCTTGAACAACTCCTTGGTAGCAGTACAGGTTTTAATTGGTGCATCTTCCCACTGTTTCTCAGAACTCTCTTCCACCTCTGTGTAATGCTTACATTTGCATTTGTGCTATTATGGTGTGAACTGGACTGAAGAGCTGATCCAGATCCAAAGTAAACATGAACATTCATCATTTAGCTTGTGAATTATTAAATATTGAACCACACTCTCACATAAGTCATAGACTGGGAGTATGTGATCAAAACATGTTATGTTACAGGCATAAATTCCAGCAAGAGAAAAACACATGCATACGCTTTGCCTGCCCATATATCCTCCACATCACCCTGTTAATTGTGCCTGAAAGCCCGGTGAAAGTTCAGGCTGACATAGCTCAAGCAGCAGGAGTAATGTCCTGGCTGAGAGAGGCAGATATTCCTCTTAATTTTCCCTCTGGATTTGATTTTTAATAACTTTGGCTTCTGAATGAATGGGTAGTCCCAGCTCTTTCCAGGGCCTGGTTCATTTCCAGTTGAGCATATTATGTGGGGTATGAAATTTAAGGGCTAAGTCTTGGCAACAGATAAGTCTTAATAGTTTGGTTTTCAGCACCTTAAGGAAAGGATGTGGCTTGAAAAATATCTCTGGAAGCAAGTATTTTTCCTTCTGAGAACAGCTCACAATATTTACTGGGGCCCAGTGCCTAAATTCTCACACATTTGTAGCATCTGGCTTTAATTAGCTGGTTGAAGACTTGATCCAAAGACATCAAGGTTTGTGGTTCCAGGGACATAATGACTTAAACCCTTATTATGAACAAGAGCACAGTCTGTCTTTCATTAAAGTCTTTGTAATGAGGATGGGCAAGTTGGCGGACCTAAGCAGGCAGTTCCTATTTCACAAACAAGACAACCTGTGAGACTGCCCCTGTGCTGCTTTGTTTGCTAGCTCAGAAGAGCACAACACAAAGGTGGGTGTCCTTAGCCATCCTGCAAGCCTTTGGAGCATCTTTGGAGCCATTCACATTCCCATTGCATCAGGAACAACTACCTCCTCACAGCATGTCTCCTGTATCTAAAGATGACACTCGGTTCTGCCAGTACCCATCCCAAAGCAGGGTTTCTGGAGCATGGAAAGCCCCCATATTTCACTAACCTTGCCTCATGCCATTATTTGGAGAAAAACTATAGAAGTAGGAAAAGCTAATACAGATATTTTGGGTAAGGTACTGTTCTCTTAGCATGCTCATGCTGGTTGGAAGCTATGAAGAGAGGGCCAAGGTACAGCTGTTCCTAGCTACACAAAACATCACAGATTTCTTGTCAGAAAAGTCTTGTGATTTTTCTGACATCAGTGTCATGAAACCCTCAAATAATATTGTGTATAATTAATAGCAAACTTAGATAATAAGATTATCATTCATCACCCTGAAGTGCTGTAAGTGTTATCCAAGAGAATATTTCCAGTGGAGTAAAACCAATTTGATAGGTGTTGACAGGTGAAACCTATTGACAAAATAAACTTAACCATTTTCCTTTCAACAGAAAAACTTAAGTACTTGTTATGATGATCATATTATGATGTATACTCAAAGCACAAAGAAGATTGTTTTGTTTTTTCCATTAAGCATGCATCTCTTTTTTTTTTTCCCCCCCGTAATCTGCTGCTGGAACTTTGCAGTGTATCTTTATTTAATTAATACACAACATTAATTTTCCAAATTTTTTTTCAAGCTTATTGTCAAAATGTTCTTTTACTTTTAAATTGCTTTCATCATTTAACTTCTTAGATTAAAACACTGCAAAGACTTCACAATAATATTTTTTCTGGTTTTATGGAACTTTCCTACGCAATTATCTATTTCCTTAATAAATGAGGTTTTTGTTCCATAGCATATTTGTATCTCAGCCAGGTCCCACTTCTCCCATTTTGCTTCAAACTAAGGATGCTCAAAAAAAGAATAAAAATCCCTTTGCCCTTCCCACAAAGAAAAAGCCAAAGAATGCTGGGACACAGCTCACTTCCTACATCCAAATGAGGTATTACATGACTAGAGGACTAAAAATTTAGGATGAATACAACAGAGAGCTGCCATGATTTTAAACCAAGCAAGCAACCTGACATTAGTGTTCATTATGTACTACCATAGTATCCATGTAGCTCTGGGCAGCAAGAAATGTGCTGTTAGGGATCTCTCACATCCCAGGAGGTCACTCTCCACTCAACATGCCTATTTCCTCACAGACTCCTGCCAGCCAGGAGCTGCTGTGCTGTAGGTCCACCCTAAAGTCTCCTATGGGATCACAGCTAAGTTAAACGTTAGTTTAGAGCAGCCCTGGTTTTTTGCCATTTCCACTGAGGCAAATGTAGAGGTTTAGGACCATGGAATGGGAGCTGCCTTGCTGTCACTTATTTAGCTATGCCCAGCACAGGCTGGACACTCCAGGCAAATGCTGAAGTACACAAGGTAATTTTCTGAGCAAAAATCAAACAAACCCCTCTAAACTCTTTTCATTATAGTTTGCTCTCTACTACCAATGCTAGTAGTAGTTTCCAGTCTTGCTGTAAAGCTGTCTTAGAAGAGCAAAGGACCGACCACAGGGGAAGAGGAAAGCAAATTGTTTAGAAGACGGAGATCAAATCTTAAGATTTTCTCCCTCACACTGCCAAGTGCAGAGACAAGTAATCATTTGCTATCTATGCAACAAAATAAGAGAAAAAAAAAATGCATCCAAAGTGGACCAGATTTGGTTTGTAAGCTATAATAGGCCTACATATTTTGCTGACCAAGATACTCCTGCTATGCTAACCAGCTGAAATAAGCTTCAGAATAATGCTAAAACAGAATTTAGGTGCAATTATTCAATTAACTTTAAACATAACTGTCTTAACTGAAAAAACAAACAGCTACACCATATGTAGTCACCCTGAGATTGTAGGAATTTTAACAAAATGCTTCCATCGGTAGGAAATACTAAAAATTAAATTATCCCTCCTTACTGTGTTTGTTACAGATATCCTATATAGATCTTTCCATATATACCACTGGACAGGTGTGTACCCATATTTATATCATCTATATCTCTGTATCAATATCTCTACCAATATCTCTATCTATACATATCTATACAATCTACTCTATATCTATCTATATCATCTATATATATACCTATGCTACATATTTGTGTTAGAACTTACCCATTATTAGCTTTGACACATTTTGACACACTGCATATATGTATCCACATACAAGAACTCAGCTTATAAACAGTATGATCGTAAAATGGATAATACATTAAACTTGAGGTTTTTCTAGGATTCATGTGACTTCTGTATGCCTGAAACACCTAGCAGTGTGGATTTTCTTAGCCCCCATCCAAAGGATGGTTGACTTAAGTGACTGGAAGCAAAAAGTATAGAAGTGCACTCTCTGACCATAGCAGCACAATGTGGAAACTAAAATAAATGTTGAAAGCTTTCCCTTTTCAAATATCTTTTCTTTTTTTAATTGCCATTACACTTTTGATAAAGCTAAAAGGGAACTATAATTACTGGAAATACTAATTTGAATTAATTTTAGCTATGAACGAACGGCAAAATGACTTTTTCTTTCCTCTTTTGTAGGTCACAAAATGAAGGGGAGACTACAGCATTTCAAGTGAGTTAAAATAGTGGTGCTAATTTTAAACTTCAGAGATGACGTAACGATCCCACTATAAGAAAACTACAGCGTTGTTCTAGTTCTAGTTTCCCCATGGGCCTGGGTATCTCACCCAGCTGCCAAGTGGAAGAGTGGTTGAAGGAGGATGTGTGATGGGAGTCAGCAAGGGGAGGGAGACTGAGTTACCACCACCCAGGGCAAGGCATGAGCCATAAAGAGTGTAACAGAGCTGAGACCAGGCCATGCTAACTGGGAACCACACAACACCCCCACTGAGGACTCCTTAGGTCACATATGGATGGAGTTGAGCTTGCTTTAATAGCAACATCGAAATTTTTTTTTTTGTCCTGGTAACTCTGTTTGTATAAAGGCTTCTTTTACACTGTAACTTACACTTGCATAGACTCCAGAAAAGATAGGTAAGGTGAAAATAACCAAATATTTTGAAGCATCCCACAGGGTTTATGGTGTTTCTGTATGCATTAACAGTCATAGGAGCATGAAATAGCAAGCACCTCAAGCATTTCAAATAAGATATTCTTGCCACTCCATGAAAAAGGCACACAAACTCATCTAGAGACTTCGTCATCTGAAAAAATCAGCTGATTGTCAAGAGAGCAATGACTCAGATATCTCCCTAATATTGCTAGATGACCTGTCAAGGTTTACTGAAATTCCAATTACCAGAAATCATTCAAGCACTCTCTAGTAATAATTATATCCTCTGCTACCTAGTAGACGGTATTGGGCAGGAAATTGGAGGAAAATATAAATCTACATTACATTCTTAATGACTTAAAATTTAGTGAACAATCCAAGGAAAAAATGACTATTTCCAGATGATTGCCCCTGAACTTCATGAATAAAGATAAATATTAAGTATCTTCACTGATGCATAAGAAATGAAAACACAGCTGAAAAACAATCACCTATTCTATGTCTTAATAACCATGTGGGTTCAGGTATTTCTTATTACCATGGTTTGAGAAGGTATAGGGTTTTGCTTCCTCCTCAAGTCATTATTGCCTCATTCCAACGTTTTAATGTTTAAATGAATCTTTATCTTTCTGTCCAAGAGATCCAGCTAGTTAATGGTCGAACAGCAATTCTAATAAATGTGTTGAACAAAGTAGATGATGATCATCATAATTTAAAATAATTCCATAAATGCTTTATCACCATTGTGTAATATTGTAGCTTTAGAGTGTGTTTTGGCGAAGCTTGCACTTCCATCGTTACCCTGGCCTCAAAACAAGAAGCTCATTAGGAAAACGGCTTAAATATTTTATCTGGCAGTTAACATATGCAATCTAAGAGTGGTCATCATTGACTCATTATGGTAACAAATATGATAGCATAAATCTGATGAGACAGGTAGATTTATGGGGTCAGTACATGTGGATAAAAGAGCATGGGATGAGTCCAAATTCATTAGTTGCTATGGGTCTGTGGGAAGAAGGAAGATCCTGGATGGCAAGTGTTGCAACCAGGCAGCAGCCAGCACCAATGTCCATCTGGAGAGCTACAGAGATTTTCAGAAGGGTAAATCAAACTTTTAGCAGTGATCTCGTGGTTGTGTACTCATGGGGATAGTAAATACAAGATAGTTAAACTCATCAGGTAACGTGACCAGCCTAAGATTGTGTGTCCTAGTACACCTTCTGCTATACAGAACACCCTCACCTGCACTGACTAAGGAGAACAGTCTCTGACCTATTCCCTCGTCCAGACTATGAAGCAAAATGGAGAACTGGAGGCCACAGCTTGAACCCTTGACCAGGCTCCGTTTGGTCAGCAGACTACTGCATCCTATCTAATTATCTCACAAGTGCATCTGTGCTGACACAAGTTGTTTCAGCACACCCTTAGGGAATTCACATCAACAGCTCTGAGTGGCATTTATATTTCCACAATGTCACTTAGAGAGGTGATATGAAAGATATAAGATACAGCCAATATATACAAATATCAGAATGACCTTTAAAAATAAGATATGTTTATCCTGTGCTGTTCATGAACTCAGTGTCAAATAGCTCATACCAGAATTTCCAAAATATGCTATTTCCTTTACCAGGTTTTCTCAGTTTAGGGAAAAACATAACTAGCGAAGTACAAAATTTAAAATTGTGTACCCATCAATAACTTCTTGAGTACAAGAAGTGGGAGTACTTAGTAAGTGCCCACTCTGTCTCACAGTGAGGCACTACAAGGCAGGCACCACATCAGCTACTCAGGAGCACTTGGGCCACCAACTCTCGTGATGGCATTTCTTGTGGCTTATTTATTTCAAGGTGCTGGAGCTGCTTCTGGCTTCTACCTTGGGAGTCAAAACAGACAACTTAGGGCTCTCTTTGTTCTTCTCTTATTATTGCTCATTATGCTATCTAACATCGCTAGATGTCGTCCCCTTTTCTATTTTTCTCTCTTCTCTATGTGGAAAGACTTTTGCTTTCATTGTCACATTGTGACATTTTTGCCCATCACAATCTCTTAAGACAGCTGTGTCATATTTAGGTAATAAATACGATTTCTCAGTTTTCTTTTATATCAGCAAGTATTCAGTGGAAGTCCTGTTAGGTGGCAGTGGTGCTGGCAAGCCTTATTATACATTTTTGACAGAAAAGAGAAACAGGGAAAGTTGGGACACAGGGTCACATACTCACTTGCAATAGCAGTTTGGGCAATCACAATCAGCTTTCCCCATACTAATGGAAAGGCAGGTTTTGTTCTTTCTTTTTTAAACCAATTGGCATGTTGTGCTGGGACTCTGTGCAGACAGAGCTGCCTGCATAGTTTTCTCTAAGAGAATACACCCCCAGACTTCTCAACACTTTTGAATTAATAAATCTACAGATTTTTCACAAGTCACTCTAGAATAATTAACTCCTTAAACAGAAGAAATAAACCAACCAGGGTTAAATAGATGAAAATGACAGGATTTGTTGCAGAGAAATTTCCCTTCCTTCAGAGGCACTGGTATTTCAGAAAAATCTGTGCACCCCTTGAGATCTCTCCTTTCCATCCAGTCTGGCACTTGACAATGCAACTGCTCTGTGTTTTGCTGGGAACTCTTCCTGGCCCGTGACTGAATGTCTGAGCAGTGGCTCAGGGGATCTCTTGCTCTCCACTTGCCCTACCCTGAAGCCAGAGAAAACACTGAGAGCAAACTTGAGCTTTTCCCTACTACACAAGCAATCCTTTGGCTTTGTATCACTTTGTATCTGCCTGAGGCTCCAGAAAATGTATTAAAAAATAAAACAAATCCTACCCAGATTTGTATCCAATCCGTAAATCGTGTAATTGCATCTGAAAACAAGGAAGAATTAAATTCCTTGGCAGGTATTCTTTCTTGGTTAAACCTCTCTTAGCTACAAGGATAAATGTTTCTTACTTACCTAATATTGCTTACTTAGCTAATATTGACCACCTTTTAAAGGCATGAAATTTATTTATGTCAGTGCTCAAGGACCAAAGTCTAGTTCTCCATTTGAATAAACGGTTTCAGCAAGTACAGTAGATAAAAAATTTTGTATTGTAGTGCTTCTGGGCATCATTTTATCTTGCATTTTATGCTACAGCATGAACAGCTTCTGGTACTGATTTTGTTGATTCTGAGTTTGAACAGTACAGAGCTTTCTCCCCCAGGTCTCTTTTCCTTCTCATTTTACATTCTCTCTCATGTCCAAACTGCAGAGCCACTATCTGTCCCTATAAACATCAGACTGGATGAAGCAAATTCCCTTGCTTGCCAGATTTAATTACTTTGTCAAAGGCAAATTCTGGATCTTTCTGAAAGTTCTGCCTCAAATCCTGTAATAATGTGTTCCCTTATTCAGAAACTCCCCTTAAATATTCTTTTGGTACTCTCTTAATATCAATAAGAATACATCTGAAAAGTTTGTTTGGCTTTTTTTTTTGTTCTTTTTCCCCAAGTGAAAAATAAATGCAACACTTGACTCATACAGTTTTGTCAAAGTTCCCTATTCACATAACAGCTCAATGGCCTATAAATTATGCTCATTTATAAGGGGAGTTTTAGACTGATGACTAGAATCAAAGTTATCAGATTGCTAGACTATAGGAAAATTGGTTCATGAAAATATCCTTTTAATATCTTAGTCTGCTGTTACGTAATAATTTCTGTTTTCCCTTAAGATGAATCAAGTTATAAAGAGCCTTTTTGCTGGACTAAAGTTATAGTCAATTTTAACTCCCTTAATTTATGATTGCCTCTTGGTTAAAGATTTCTGGGTACAAGGTCCAGAATTCATTAAAGAAGTTATAAATGCTGACCTTGATCTACCCTTGCCTCTGATGGTTCTCATATCTGCTTCCCTGCCCAGGGGCAAGGATACTAATGTTGAAAATGTATTAAAATATGCTTCCACAAAGATTCTTGCTAATCGGCCAGATTTTTCCAAGATCAATAGCAAGCACACTGGGCTGAACTCTTGAGTACTTGACCAATGAATGATAAAAAATTCCAACAACCTAAACTGACAGGTTATTAAGATGCAGTCCCAAGATCCCAGAATATTTTTCCTAATTGCTAGTTTATCCTGCCCAAAACTTGAAGCCATGAGCTTCATGTCCCCTACTGTTACCTGTGGCACCATATCATAGCCTCTGGGATTATCTCATATTTTGTTGAAAGGTGGTTTTATTTGGTTGTCTGGCTTGTTTTGACATGTCTTTCAATTTGTGGAAGCGTCATACAAAAAATGAATCAAGGCAAGCTAGAGAGGAAATGTATGAATTTATAATCCCTACCAATGTTTTCTGTCCTTTGTTTCCCATGGTACACTTTCCCACTTTCTTCCTATCTGAAAAAAATGGTTCTGTAAATAAAAAAATAATAATTTTGTTTTGAGCTTTTCTCTTCCTTTCTGTTTGCACTGTAAATGGCAGCTCTGCTCTGGTCTTTCATTGCTCCACTTCAGCCACCAGTAAGTGAAGAACAGTAACATTCCACCCAGAAAAGTCAAACCTGAAACTATATCTTTGTTTGGAGGGAACATCCAGAACAGGATTGTTCTCAACTAACATAAACCGTCTAAATATGTCTAGACCTATGCAACTGCTTTAAGCTCCCTCTCTCATCAACAGAAAAAACACTCATGTCCAAGCAGTGAGTCATCCTATCTATTTTACGCATCTTAGTGAGACTCTGGAGATGCTTACTTTTCTTACTTTAGAGAGATTTCTTAGTTCTTTTAGATAAAAGTCTATCAAGGCCATCAGGAGTTACGTTTTCAATCGGCATGAATTAGATTACATAAAGGAAGATAAAATTATATGAAATTCTATCATGTTATTAAAGGTATTTCTTTGGATAACACTGGAATGAACGGCCACTTGATCTGGTAAGAATAGGACACACAAAACCTTCCAGTGCTGAGATTGTCTTCTGATTTTTATCTCCATACTTGATGCACTTTTTAGTACGAAACCCTGTAACATTTCCAACACTTTATCATAATTGTGTCACAGGAAATGATAATTCCTATGACAAACAAATGATACTTTAAAAATACTTTTGCAAAATGAATTTATGTTTTTCTTTAAACTACAAGTGTTTTGTTGAATTGGAAAGCAGACACTGCACATACTTCCTGATTCATCTTTAAGGAGAACCTGTATTGTTCTTTAAGGAGCAGCATCTTTCTCACCTTCTATTCTAAAATATGAGGACGTAGATAAGCGGGAATATAAGTGAAAATGCCTGGGGGAAAAAAAGGTTGCCTATTCAGCTGCTCCTGAGGGCTGCATGTTGGGAGAAGCACAAAACCCAGGGGGAAGTGGTTTGGTGCTGGGAAGAGCTGAGCCCACTCTGCATCAGCCTGAGCTGCAGGAGTTCATGAACCTGCAAGCTTATGAGAGGAGAGGAACAAAAAAACCCACAACACAAGATAAAATGTAAGCACGCCATGTCCCACCTGTCCCTAGTGACTCAGAGAGAAACGTGCAGTTTCAGGAAGAGAAATCATGGAACTTCAGAGAAGTCATGGAACGGCACTAGGCTAACATTAAGGGAAAATGAACAAAGAGCAGACAGAGATTTGTTTTAAAATCTGTTGTAAGTCTTTGTCTTGGGGTGACTTTATGATGTTGTATCCCCTATCACCGCTCTATGCTCAGATACGATCATGAGCCTTTCTGTGCCTTTAAAACTGGGTGCAAGAGAGAGAAAAAAAAACTGAGTGAACTTTTCAAAAGTTTGTGCTTCAAGGACACAGAGATTAGCTGCTGCTGCTCCTGCTGAGGAGCAAAGGAAGTACCCTTTTCTGCTGCTCTCGGCTTTTTCAGCTCTGTTTCTCCAGAGAGAGACTGAGAGTTAAGATTCTTTCTGGGACTTTGGCTTTTCCCTTCTTCTCTTCCGGACTGTTTCAACATCAGAACACCAGAACTCACTGGGAAAATTTCCAACTTAGGCCTGGAGGGGGCCCACGCCGACCCAGCTCCAAGGAAGAGGAGAGAGACCACACCCACAGAAGGGCTTAAAAATCTTCCCAGGTTTCTCTCCACAGCGAGAGGTTTTATTATTTAGCTTTATTATTCTTTTCCTGTGTGTTTGTTAAATAGTTTTTTTCCTTCACTTTCCTCTGAGGAAAATCTTTTTTTTTTCCTGAACCTGGCAGTGGAGGGGTGGCTGTAACCTGTTTTCCTTTGAGGAGACATTCCTTTTGGACATTTTCCCTGAATTTGGCCCAAACCGGCACAGTCTTTTCAGTAGGAAGACATAGTTCTCTCCATTTCAAAAGTGACATCTTTTTCTAGTATACATACACTAGAAAATTCTTACTTCAGTCAAGAGACTGAAAACAATTGCTGGTTTCAAAGTGTTCAGTTAAAGGGAAAACTATAGTCCAGTAAGTTAGGGACTCACCAAAAAGAGCAAAACATTCTTTAAAATCCTCAGCTACAGTCACATTAACTTAATATTTTTGTAGTAACAAGATACCTGGTCCTTATAGGTCTTTATCGGTCCTTATCTAATGAACTGCTTTGTAAATGGTAGCTCAAGGTATTTTCAAGATATCAGTTGGAGGGATCAGAGCATTTGTGTCTTCTCTGGGAAGAAACTTACTGAATGTTCCTGAATACTGTCATGGTATGAATAAAACAAGCAATAGGCTTCTCTTAGTTTAAAAGGTCCTTCATAGTATCCCAGTCAAATACTTAATGCACATTTTTCCAGTTCTGAAATCCTTACCAAGGGATAGTTTCCTTTCTTGTTCTGTGTTATTTTATAAAGACCTAGGTTTGAGGAAAAAACTGTGAAGTCTCCTTAAATTACACATTACTTTGATCTCAGATAACCCTAAAGCTGGTGTGCACACAGCAACTCAAGTTTTCATACATAAAAACGAACTCTCTTTGGTGTATTGAAGATAGCAGTAATTTTTACTTCAGGTTATTTGCTTTCTGCTTTAGTATTAAGCCTGTTCTCAGCTAGACTTCAGTTTGCTTTAATTCCTCTCTTTCTTCTAATTTTATTTTAATTTTTAATATTGAAGAGATTCAGCAGAGTAAGGTAAAAACAAAGGAAACGCTCTCCTTTTCTCGCAATGTTTTGCAAAGAAATAATAGGCAGAAACTGGCTTCAACCATATTTCATGTAAGACACCTTGGAAAAGGCTGCCTGTGCCAAAAAAAAATCTCAGGTGAAGTTTTCAGTTGAAAACTGCTGCAAAAAAATATCTTGACACTCCAGATTACCTATACAGAAAAACCCAAACAAATGAACAATGGCATTTTAGTTTAGTTTAGGAAGAAGAATTCATACTGCAGAATAAATTTGCTGACTTTTCGACTGTATTTTCAGTGACCAATTATAAAATCACAGAAAAAAAAGATGAAAAAATGGACTGAGAAGGTCACCTATTTTACCTTCAGGTTACATCACCTATACCTAACCAGTCCTGACAGATGTTTCTCTAACTTGTCCTTAAAATCTTCCAGAGATAGAAAGGCTACAGGCTTCCAAAGCAGTCTTATACACACCAATTCACTGTGATAGATAACTAAACAGTTTAATCAGAGATTACATTTAATGCTCTAAAGGAAAACATGTATATCGTTTTGAAACTGCCTAAATATCATCCAGGCTGGCTTGACTGAATCACAAGAAGATGTATATTTGCAGTTCACTCCAGGTCAAGGCCAGAACTCAAGGAAATACATCCATTTGCTCAAAAGGATGATGGATCAATTACTGAATGCAACTGCAATACAGAATTACAAATTACTGGCAAGCGTACAGCATTAAATCCATGCAGCACCTGGTAAGTACACATGCACATGTAGCCTCACCAAATGCCAGGTACCCTAGTTCTCATTTATTGAGTGGGAGGAGACAAAGACAAGAGACTGAACACAGCCCAGTATGTGGAACAGCTGATTAAAAACTCTCACCCCTGTTTACTTAATAATATTTTCATGCATCTATACATACAGAACAGATAAGATAGTGCAATATATTATAATCTTGATTGTGCTAAAGATTTTGAGAAAAATATACACGGCTTCTTTTTCTTGATGGTTTTTGGTTTTATTTTTATTTTATCAGGGTTTCCCAGGGTCAACCCACTGACAATCACACGGGAGTCTTACACTGAGAGTCAGATGAAAAAAAATTCTGGAACTTTTATAAAAATTTAAAAAACAACCAAAGGATTAGGTGATATCCAAACTTCTCTGAACTAGGTAACGGGTTGGCTATTGTATAACTGCACTATAAAATCAATACCTTACTGATATTTTTCAGTTCCTCCAGCTCTCCCAGTGTGAATAGAAAAATGTCTGACTTGTGCATTGACTTGCATTGGAGATAAGAAGGTCTTTGAGTCGTGAAAGTGTACTCAGTCTCTTGTATCATATATTTTGCATCTGTTGAGAATGATACCAAATTCACCAAAGACCACGCCCTTTAGAAAATGTTCGCTGGGGGAAAATGCTGGCTCAAGGACAAAGAACAGCAATAGTTGGTCCTTCACATATATTAGGAGTAAATATTGATGTGGACATCAGCTATTAACACAAAAAGGTCTATTTACACTGACTATACACTGCCTGCCCAGGGACCATAATTCTACAAAAAAGAGTAAAAGGTTTTACAGATGACCTGTAAGACAAGATAGAAGATGCATGAGTAATTTGAGAGGAAAAGAGATGATTAAACAAGGGTAAAAATGAAACTAAGGGAGATATGGGCATTTCCTGCGAATAGGACAATAGTTTAATTGTCAATAGGACAATTAATCAAGGGAAGTTTAGGTTGCAAAGCACAAAAGAGCAGGGGGAGTTAGGTAGCACTGGAAAATGACCTCTTGGCAGACAGAGGTTGGGGAAACCTTGTCTCCAGATGGTTTTTTTAAGACTCTGTTAAAATAAACCTCTGTAAAGACTGCTTTAGGAATAGCTGATCTTGGCTTGGAGGAGGAGACCAGATCAAAACTCGTGCAGCTCTGTATTAAATAGAGTAGATTTTTAAGGATTCAAAACATTGGCTTGCTCTAGTACAAGTGACACAATGTAGAATTTGTCAGTAAAGACAAATGAAATTTAAGAAGAGAGTTTCCTCAGCTGCGGAGCTAATGGGCTCTTTCATTGCTGCTTGGTTGCAGATCCATTACCAGTTTATAAACTTGCTTGTAGGTTTGCCTCAAATGCAGAATCACAGTGAAACTGTACCAATGAAGTCCTAGTCAAGTAGCAGAGAATGAAATCAGGAATAAGGCACTACAGACAAAGCAGAGACTTTTGAACAATTGTGAGAGGAATGTTTCTGAGTGTAGTCTGTTACAAAGGCTGTACAGTTATGTTAAATACACTCAATGTAAAATCCTTCTGAACAATGCTATCTTGTGAAATGCATGAGATAAACTATTTCCTGGTCTGGACATAACCTAGGATGAGCCACTACAATGTTCTACGGAAATCCAAGCTAGTGGGACTGACATGGTTCATTCAATTCAGCATGTCCACTTGAGTCCTTTTGCCTCTTCACAAGGACAAGAACAAGCTGAGATCCACTGCAGGGGATTTCTTGTTTGCTTTTGTAAAATTTTCAGTGGGGAAGTTAACCAGGTAAATGTAGTAATCCCTCTACAGCTCAAGTGTATTGCACAATCAGATAGGCTAGTAAGTCTCAGACCAGGCTGAGCAGGCCACTGTTGAAATACCCATCACATGCTGAATACCCCAAGCACTTTGAAACACAACTAATCCTCCATGACAATCTGCAGAACTGATCACAGATTATGGATAGAGGAATTATTTATTTTTGTAAACCTCATAGTAATACAGGGTCTTATTTTAAGCTAGGAATTTTTTATTTGTAACATTTAAGTGCTAGGTGACTTTGCTTGTATACTATATGCTTTTAGCAGCTTACTGAAAACATTTCTGGAAATGGGGAGAGGGTCAGGCATGCAGATTCTCTCCTTGGAAGGCAGAATAGTCCCACTGTAGCTACCAGAGAATATGGAAGGCACAAATGGACAATTATTCTCATAGTCCTCTGAAGTGACTGCAGGATCAACAAACTTGCTGCTGTTACCGCAGCTCTATCCTGACAGCTACACTGACCAGTCTCCAAAAAAAAAACGATTGTATATCTGGTTGTGTCTTGTCTCTGTAGGGGACTTACTTCACAATGCTGCACCTGCCAAGGGACTGGTGTTCCCTGCATGGAAATTTGGGGAAGTTAAAACACACCCGTTTTAACTCCTGCTTAGTTTGGACAATCACAGAGCAGGAGGGCATGGTGCATCATGACCTTCCAAAATTGAAGGTAATCAGTAATCTGTATGCTTTTCTCAGTCTATGAACATATCTGTGTTACCATGTGTTTAAGCAGCATGAATCTTTCCCTACATCTGTGCATTTAATTTCAATTAATTAGAAAAAGTGCTAATCCTAGATGGATTATGCATGGATTAAATATATAGTACAACCTCTAGTAAGAAGGTTGATGTTTTTCAGTGCCATGTTTCACCACCTAATAACTGAGCTCTGGGTTGTATGTGTCACCAGGAAAGGGTCATACTTACAAGGTCAAAGCACACAGTAAGATTTAAGAATAATTAAGAATGGTTTAATTTTAGAAGCTGAAAAAAAAAGCACCGTATTTTGATTTTACCCCTAACAAGAGGAATTATCAAGTCAGAGACAAAAAAAAAAAACCCAACCAATTCCCAGAAATGTTACTAAAAGCTTAATGAATGTACTTGAAAAAATATAATAAACTAAGGAATAAGTGCCCAGTGAGCAAAAAAGTAATGTTTCCCTACCTGCGTAACTATTTTAGGAGAAATTTGCAGCTTAGCCTATTTCTATTTCCAGTTTTGCAAGTAATGCTTTTTGGGAGTCTCACAGCATTTGATACTTTGCAGTGGTGTGTGCTGTCCCAGATGTGTCGTTCTACATGCTAAAATATATTTGCAGTGTTGCAGGTTTTGTTCTGCAGACTCTTACTACAGTATCAAAGGCAGGTGTATGCAGGATTTGGATAAAAGTTGTTAACTACCCTATAGCCTTTTTATCTCTAATTTTTTTTTTTTTTTGTAAATATACAAACAATTTCAATACTTCATAGGCTGCAGGGATGAAAAATGTGAAGGCTCAATATTGGAGTTGTTTTTGTAAAATTCCAGGGAGTCACTTGTTCAAATAAATTTTACTATTTTGTTAATCTTACAGATGAACCAGATGCTCAGGAAAAGACTATTTGGGTGGCAGATTTGAGGGCTGGATTGTATTGTGAAAGCTGCCACGTGTCTCTGGAGCTTTCTTATTAATGCCCATCACTGTAGGGGATGGGGACGATACATGACTTGTAAATTCTTAGAGGAAGATAGAAGTAATTACCAAGCCAGACCTAGTCCTCAATACTGTTACTATTTTAGCTCATCTTTCTTGAGCCAGATCATCTGATATGTAAAAAAATGTGGGTTTAGCCTGAATCTCTTTAAGCACTCGCACTAGAATTGTTCCTGTTTCTGAGTGCTTTTGGATAAGGACCACTAGTTATTAAATTATTACTTTTTTGTTCTACTTTAAGCAGAAAAACCTAAGTATGGCTAAATCAAAGGTATAGGAATGTCTTCAGAGAAGCTTAAGATCAGCTGAGCTGTTCATGCCTTCACCCCAGACAGTCTGTGTGACTTTTACTAAGGTATCTAGCAATAACAAAATATAAAGACACAGAACAGGTTTTTTTGTAGGTATTTAGACATGATTCTTCTACAAAGTCCCTGGTCATTAAAAAATCTCACCTTTGTAATAATGACAACAAATTGAAGAATTTTTTACTGGTTATATCAACCTTTGTAGTAACTTTCCCTTTCCCTCCTCTCCACTCCCCCCTGACACATGCTTGGCTCTGATTCATCCTAATTCTCTTATATGATAAATTCCTAAAGCTTCTCAAAGCTGTTGGCAGGGAGAGATGTAATAAAAACAACAGGTGGGAGAGGTCATTAGTACTTCTAACAACACTGTCACCAGATGACTTCCACCAGAGCTGTAAACATGTTCCCAAGGAGGGGTTCGCCAGGCTGCTTCCCCCTGCCCATGGTTTAGCTCCTAAATGGGACACAGACTGAGAGCAAACAGGGGGAAACAAACACAAATCTAGTAAACAGAGCAAACAGACAGGGAAAAAGCCATGGCCCCATTAGCCTGCCCCTATGTTGATTTACCTAGTGAGCAAGGTTTGTGAGCATCCATTCGTCTCATGTGCAAGGTTTGTGGGCACTCATTCATCTCAGCTTCACGTGAAATCCCTCCTGTACTGATGAGCCCAAGAGCTGTCGGGTTATGCTGTATTTTCTTCAAGATTTGCACGTGCCTGGAGACAGCCGGTCCCAGGCACTGGCTTGCAGCACCCAGACTGCAGTGCTGGGCTCTCGTTTCAGGCTGCCTCACCCAGCATTACAGGGTGCCTGTGTACACTGAACGACAAAGGAAACACAGACTCTGCTGCAACAAAGCAGTTTGCCTAATTCTGTGCTATTCAATGAAGGGATATGCACAAACAGTAGTAATCATTTTGCCTGAATAGGTACAAGGATAAATTACACTCAAAGGAGTGAAAAGAATTTGCAGCCCCCCAAAAACCCCCCAAAAACCCCCAAACCAAAAAACCCCAAACACAACCAACTAAACAAAACCAAAAAACAAGACTGAAAGATAAACTTTGGAAATAGAGAACCTGGAAAGACTTAGAAATAAAGAGACACATGTGAAATGTGATAGAAATAAAATATTGTATAATTAAAGTATAAAACCACATTTCAGTGGTTTTAAGTTTTGATATCTTTTAACTGCATTTAAGATTAGGTAAACAGACATAGATAAAACATTATTTGTATCAGTAAAATCATCAAATCATTAAAAGCAAATTAGATTTTTAGATTGTACTAGGAGAGGAGCTTTTGATTTATGATGTATATTCCTAAACAGGAGTAGACATTTCAATAGGCAGGACAATCCTTAGAATGAATGCAATCTTTCTATTTTCATGACTGCTTTGTACATGATTTTATTGTAGTTTAGCTGACAGACAAGGACATGAAAAAAAGGAAAACTATTTCACACATTGAAGAAAATGTATCTTCTCTAATTTCTGTCAGAGTGATAGATTGCATTGTCCTATATATGTTGTATGTAAAGAATACACACAAGAAAAGTGCAGATCCTGCAAAACACATAGTTTATGTTTCATAAAAAAACACTCCTGAGAAGAAAAACACTATTAATGGCAAAGACTCCAAAAAAAATTGTGGAAGCACAGTTTCCCCATTTCCTGGTCTTTTTTCACTTCTCTTAGAAGAAGAGTAAGCTAACTATAAATAATACTGCACAATAGCTATACCAGAATTCTTCATTAATTCAGGTAACTTATCAGATAGTTTTCAGGCATTTTACTTCTGATGCTGAAATTATGTTTTAACTTCACTTAGACCCTACTTCAGGTTCAATTTTATGTTGAACCTCTTTCTGGGTGAGACAGAGATGCAATTTTTACTGAGATAACATATTCACTTAATAACTAAAATTCTGGTGAATAGTTTGAAATAAAGTTAGTGTTATTTTCTGAACTTGGATTTTTTCTGAAAACTACTAATCTTGGGGATTTTAGGGATGTGTATGAACCGTCACATGTTCAGAGATGGAACTGAAAAGTTAGGTGTCTTTTTCCTGTGTAAAATACATCCAAATTACATTCTTACATTTAATCTAACTGTAAAGAACTGTTACTTGGTTCTATAAATGTTGAAGCCACTGTTAAGAGTTTAATGTTACAAACCATTGTGAAAATGTATGTGTGTCTTGTGGGGTTCACCCTGTGTCAGTACTCTGGGAATCCAGGCAGGCAGCAGCCATTGCTCTCCCCAAGTCACTCACTTCATTGTAGGTCATGGTAAGTTAGTCAAGCATGATGTCCCCTTTGTGATTCCTTGTTAATCACTCTTGAAAACTTTATTGTCCTACATGTGCCTGTCAGTCACTTCCACGGTTAGCTGCTCCATCACCATCCCTAGGTATCAAGGTGAGACTCTGGCACCTGAAGTTCCCAGGATCCTCCTTCCTGCCCTTTTTAAGGTGGGAGTAACATTTGTTAGTCCTCCTTTCACTATTCCAATTAATCTTGTTGTCATTAACTGTAAACAGTTTCCTGAAATGACATGTTACTGTATAAGAAAATATGGATGATGACATTTTTTAACATTCCCAGGACAAGTGTCTCAATTAGAATTATATGGATGTTGTCCTGATTAAGGTAGACAATTCTCACTCAATTCAAAATTATATAAACAAAACAGTTATATTCCTTAGATTGCATCTGAGGAAAAAAATACATTAAGTGTAGCTCTTCAACTTCTCATGTGGACATTACTTCCTCAGTCAACTTTAAAACTGTGTTAGAACCTGCAGTGGTCCTTTTAATTTCACGTGGACTGAAAACTGACACCAACTGTCAGAAAGTTAAAGCTATGTTAGATGGCCTTGATCACATCAGTTCTACTGGTGGCAAATCAGTAAAAATTCTGGAAAGAGAAACAGGGAAAATTCAAGGAAATTCAAAAGGAGCTTCATAATAAAAAAAAGAAAAAATGTCGCTTTGATAGCTATTTTCATTTTGTAGTAAATACTTGCCATCTAACTTTGTTATGCTTTTTTTTTTCTCTGATATGGTGATGGAAGATTATATAAGCAAGATGAGGAAACAGAGACTTCAAGAAAAATGTGCAAAGTCTTATACATACATATTAAAAAGTGCATGTGCCAATTTTCTGTGGGTTCGTAATGAACAGAAAATTCTATAGAATTCATATTTTTGTAGAATAGATGTTTTTATAAAACATCAGGAAGAACTGAATAAAATGAGTCATAAATACTATCAGTAGGAACATTGTGTTTATATATCACAATATGTTCTTTACTGAACAAATTGCTCTATCACGATGGTGGAAAAAACTTGAAGAAAAATAGCTTCAGATATGTCAGAGACAAAAGCTGATATATGTGTATGCAGGAATGATAAGACAAAAATCAAGGCTGTAGAAATAATAGATGGGAATTAGAACACATTTTTTAAGAATCAATATCATGAAGCATTGTATAAGTGCTAATTTTTCCTCAAAACTTAGAAAATGCTCTTGGAAGATAAATAGCTACTGCTCACATGCATAAGGGAGCAAGAAACACAGAGCCTGTCAGATCACTATTTCATTTTCAAAAGAACTTGCCCTAAAGAATTTAGAGCCTCTTTACCAACACACCATCCCAGGTTATGGTCTCCAAAAACTCTGGGAAGTGGAGACTAATGAACTGAGCACTGCAAACTCCTGAGAGAGCCATACACATGCTAGTCACACGGTGAAAAGAAACAAGCAAACCAGTCAAGGACAGAAATGAAAGGTATTTCTTTCTTCTCGCCCGAAGTTTGCTTTATTTTAATGCCTAGTTAAATGAGGGCTATTGAAAGAAATGCTTTCACCCAGAGGCACTCCGCAACATAGCAACTCAAGAGAAACCTGCTATTTTTCTGTACCTGAATTTGAAATAGATACATCTTAAAGAAGATGTTGGGTTTTATAGTCTCAGGGGTCTCAAATGTAAATAATGTGATAACACACAGCAATCAAACTTTAACATTGCATATTTAGAGCTATTAAAACCTTCTATGGAAAACCTGTTCATGCAGAACACACAGCACCTGACCAAAAAAAAAGGAGGGGGAATGTAGAAGTCCAGCAAATCATAAATGATTAGGAAATTACCAAGGATTAGCCATAAAAAGATGAAAAATAAAAGAAAAAAACCAAGAAGGCAACAAAACAAACACTGAGGATATACATTATTCATCATTGAAGTCTTTAAATTGTCATGAATAAAAAGTGACCAGCATTGGTTGGCTCAGGTATGTGATAATAAAACACAGAGTGCAGGCCTTGATCAGAGAGTATTGTCTTACATAGTCAAGGAGGGTAACATCTTGGAACGCCTGATGAAGTAATTATTTTACATTAATATGCTTAATTGAAGCTTCTGAATCTGATAAAATGTCTGGTTTTTTGACAACTGTCCTTTTGAATCTAGTATTTCCAGCACTGTTATAATAAAATGTATTCTTGACACAGAAAATGGGACATGCAAAATGGAAAACTAAAAAACAATCTCAGTACCGAAGAGTCTGGCACCCACTAAGAGATGCTGCAGCACACATAGATGGCAATGGTTGATCAGAGACCACACAAAAAAAGCACAGGGATAAGATGTAATCAACTGGCAATGATTTAAGCAGAAGAAAATGAATGTGTTAAAATTAATTTTGACTTCTGAGCTGTGACTGAAGAAGATGCAGTTAGGTGCCCTAGGGGATTATAGGAGGTGTGCAGGTCCTAAACAGAATTGGACAGTATTTCCAGCAGCCCTGCTATTAAACCATGAGCCCATCAGCTATTAAACAGGTACCTTGTAGACTCTTCTCCTTCACCTACATTATGAAGGAAGGAATTCCTGGTGATGAGAAAACCCATATCTAACATGAACTGTGACTAAACAGCTGGGCTGTGTGTCTAACTCAGTCTAAAGCCCTGAAAGGTCTGCAGTGTGGTTGCACACCTGGGACATGTGAAGATTCTGTGATTCCTTTGCACTGAAATTTTAATCCAGGCTGTGCTTAATTCCACCTACTTGGAAAATGTCTCGTCCAGCACACTGAGAAAAACACACTGGAGCACTTTTACCTGGAAGTGTTATGAAAAATCTCCCTATGCAATATCCTGGTGACAGAGGTGCTCAGGACATCTGTGTCACATCACTGCGCAGTTAAAGCGGGTATTTGAGGTTCAGTCCTTTAAATACCAGATGATTATTTATTCATTTATCTGGCAAAAATCCCTAGCTCCCAGCCAGAAATGAAGGCCTGGCTTTGTTTAGGCATCAGATGAGGTTCTCAGCTCTGAATCCCCAGTGGAGGAAAATGCTTCTCTCTGACCTAGAAAGACGTATACAGCTCAGCATCACTTCCTCCAAGGACAGCTCTAGCTCTCTTGGCTCTCATTTCTCCTTGAAATTTTGTTTCTGAGTCAGGCCTTCCCCTGCTTAGTCACATGCCTTTTTGTGGGCACATGTGTTGTACCAGGGAGTCTCATCAAGGTGAATATTGTGAAGGACAGCCTAAAAATTTGATAGTGTGCAGTGTGTCCTAGAGTGCTTGCTTCTTTCTCAGCTAATGAGAAGCATTTTTCAAGAGACACTGCCAAAACATGCCATTTAAAGTGATTTACATTGCTAATGAAATGAATGCCAATGAATATTGCATTTTCTCAGCCTATCCAAGGCATGGTTTCCAAGTGTGTATAAGGATAACATATATTAAAAAAAAGTGCTTGAAACATTTCTAATAGGAACAGAGAGTCTGAATGTGACCGCCTCAACTCCTGTAAATAACCTTTCATTGTCTAGACTTTTATTTATCTGGGATCTTAAATTTACTTCTACTTAAATTTACTTTACTTTCCTTTCAGGGAGAAGGTCATTCCTAACCAACCAGAATCTCTTAAGCAGGCAACTACTTGGAGATCAGAAACGCCTACAAAGTTGTAGCTGTGTAACAATCGCATCTGATAGAAATCAAACATTTGTTTCAAACCCTGTAATTCTAACTGACATACAGAATGTTAATGACTGAGTACGGAACAAAGGCAATGGAAGCTTCAACAAATCCTCATGCAAAATTAATAGGCAACTTTGAATGAACATTTGAAATTAATACAGAAAATTTTTACTTGTACCTGTGCTTTTGTATCTGTATGTGACAAAGCTTTTCAACCTGTCTTCCTTGTTCAAGGAAGTGTGAGTGAAATGGGGGTGGGGAAAGGCAAAAAACACTGCCTTGATGCTGGGAATCAGCTTTTTTATTCTCATTCTGACACTCAGAACTTTAAGTGTTATTACTGTCCCAAAAAGAAACCCTGAAAAATAAATTCGAATTTCTCACAAATCATTTTTTTCCCCACACTCTTCTTTGTCTGGCTGAAACCATATTATATTAGATGCAAGGCTCACACAATCCACATATGTGCCTACATAGAGATGTCTATATATTACCACAAATGCACAAAGGCTTCACAATTTATTTACAGTTGGATGGCACTGAAATTAGATGTCAGTTGCCCAAGAATTCTCATCATCAGAATGACAGCTGGAGTAAAGGAATTGCTGGTGCTGTTTAATTGCTTAACACAAGAGGCCTCTAATAAAAAGAAATGAGGATTATGTGCTCTTGGCAGTGTATAAAGGTATTACAAGATTCTCCAAGATTTACATTTACCAATATTTCGTTAATTGTTGTTCTACTTCTGACTTAGCTGGTTGCATCTAATTTCATGGTTGAATTCCTAATATAATTTCTGAGCTTTATTAGTAGTGATCTGGTTATTAGGAGACATATGGTGAATTAAAAAACCCAATAGCTTGTTAAAAGGAGACCGGATGTGCAGTTTATTGAAATCAGTGGAAATTTCCCTTTGAATATGGACCATACTCAAGGGAAGCAGCATCTCAGCCACCAGGAATGCTGGTAACTCACCACCTTCCCTCTGCCTCCCTCCAGCAGTGTCCTGAAAGCAGTCCCCTGTCTGTTGTCTGCTATAGTTTTGCAATCTCACTACTAAAGAAGACCATTCTATTTTTTTGGTTTATTTATGATTTCAACAATTTTAAAGCAGCTGCATTTTATTTTACAATATTCATTAACAATTCATTTTTGCCCTGAAAACTTCTAAGTGGATTCCAAAGGTCTACCTATTGCCAACACTTAGAATAATTTCTTGACCTATAATCAACTTTCCTCCATTAAATCAGTATTTATACTCCTTTTCTCATAAAGCACATCGATGTCAAAAGCCAGTGATATCAAGCAGTCATTGCTACTGCAGTGAAAAATGAACTCTATTGCAAAAACTGGGAACATGTGTCATCTATTGCACCACTAGTATGTGTCAGTCACAGAAGTCTTACTTAAGATCCCAATGTGGACATATATCCTTTATTGTTCTAACTTAAACACATAAATTCACCAGAGTAGAATAAGATCTCACAACCCTCTTTACAGTAAGAATCAGATTATAAGAGCATTCCTGGCTAGATTTTCGAAGAAATTTAATTCACCACCCAGGAAAGACCTTTTGTCTTTTATTTTTTATTTTTTTAAAAACTTTTTCGACTTCATTTTTTTCAGTAATTCAGAGTTGAACATGCTGAGCTTTTTAGGAAATGCTGCTAAGTATGCAGCAGGTTTACAGTTCCCAAACTACTTATTAATAGGACAGTCATAAACAAGTATTACATTTGAATCAATATTAATTCCATTACAGCAGCACCCTATATGAATTTGGATATGAATTACAGAAACAGAGACACTGAAATGCCTGCCCCCAATTCCTTTTTATACCCTTTCCTGAGACTTCCAAAGTTACTGAGGCATGTTGATGGCAAAGACCTGGTTGAACTTGGCAGAGAGTATTGTCAGGTGAAACTGTATGTAACTAAAATATCAGAAAGTGCTTCTTTGGTTAAAATGATAAAGAATGCTCATATTAACATACAGATATGGAGCAGATGATAGAAACAAGCAGGACACTCGAGGCTGTGCGCCTGTGTAGTGCAAGCCCAGCATGGAAAATAGGCACACAAAAGTGGTGTCATGAGTGGACATCAGATGTGAAATGGCTCTGCCTCAGTGATGCCTTTTAGCACACTCCTGCTCTATGGGGACACATAGTGCCCCACTTTTCACAGTGGACACTCCTTTGACTTCACCAAAGGGTGAGATTAAATTAGCAGGGAGTTGCTGACACTGCAAGTTTGGGCCCTGACCCCACTGCAGTGGCTTGTAGCCATGTCTGTGCTGCAGCAGTGTTGATAGTCCTACACCATGAGCTTGCACTGCAGTGTATGACAGAGTCCAAGCACAGACTTGGTCCGTAAACAGGCTGATTTGTGTCTATGGAGGCAACACACAGCTTACTAAACACTGAACACTGCAGCCTTTACTGCAGACTCCATCCACTGAACTTGTGAGAAAGGTGTTCTGCTTTTAAAAACTGCCCTCAAGGACAGCTTCCACCTGAGAGCTGAATGCTGCTAGCAAAATGAAGAGTATGGCCTGAGGCAAGATAACAGACTTAAGAGAAACAGTGTGGTCTTGACACGGAACATTTCCTAAAATGTAGGTATTTTTGAGGAAAAAATCATGCATCAACTATTTTAAACCTAGAAATGTCTGATATTAATGTAAATTAATTTTAGAAGCCCTCTGCCAAGCATAGTCACTCAGTGTCTCCAAATGTTAGTGAGGGGAGCATATAATGGCCTCTGGAAGCAACACTGGTGTACTATCAGGGAGCCTGAGATGGAATTAGATAGCTGGCTTTGACTGCAGTCTGCAATGTGCCCACAGTCCACAGCCAGACAGCCCAAAACTCCCCTACCAGCACACAGAGAAAGGAGGAGGCCAGTAATGCAGAAGAATGGAAGCTTTCAACGCAAGGACCCGCAGGGGAATGGACTTTGCCCACTGCATGAGGTGCCCTTGCAGAACCACTTCACTGTTCTGCAGACTGAAGATCCATCACATCAGGAGAGATGCTGGGGCTGGGTAAGGCAGCCTGGTCTGCTTGCTGTATAACCACCAGTAAAGCAACCTGATCTGCCCACGTAACACCCAGAACAGCCTGGAAAAGCTGAAAGGTGGTAGTAGTGGAGGACTCTCTTCTGGGAGGAGCAGAGGCACCCATGTGCTGACCTGATGTACTCTGTAGAGAGGTATGCTGTTTATTGGGGGATCATGTCAGGGATCTCACTGAGAGACTAAGTAAGTGGCCCTGTACAGACCACTTACTACTCAGTGCTGTTGTTTCACTTGGGTGGCAGTGATACTGCCAGGAGCAGTTCGAAGATAATCAAGACGGATTACAGAGCCCTGGGAATGAGCTCGTCAGTCCTTCTGGTCAAAGGGAAGGGGTTTGAAGGAGCCATCTTCCTCATATGAGCAATGTGGCAGTCATCTAATCATCTTTCTAGCCGTTTCCTTTCCAGTAGTTCCCTGCCTTTCTTGAAGTGGGGCTGGACACACTACTCCAGACATGACTTCACCAGGGTAAAGTAGAGGAGGCAGGATCATTTCCCTTTACTGGCTGGTCACACTCTTTGTAATGCATTCCATTGGCCTTTTTGGCCACAAGGGCACACCAGGACCCAGGTTCTTTTCTGCAGAGCTGCTTTCCATCAGTTTAGGCCCCAGCCTGCACCAGTGCACGGGGTTGTCCTTCTCCATGTGCAGGATCCTACATTTGCCTTTGTTGAATTTCATTAGCTTCCTCTCCACTCAACTCTCCAGCCTGTCCTGGTCTCACACAGCCTTTGTGTGTATCAACCACTCCTCCCAGTCCTGTGTCATCAGCAAACCTGTCCCTTCAGCCAGGTCACTGATCAGCAAGCTGAACAAGACCGGACACAGTACTGACCCCTGGGGAGCACCGCTGACTCCAGGCCTTCAGCTGCACTCTGCACTGCTGATCACAACCCTCTGAGCTCTGACAGTCAGTGCTCAACCCAGTTAGGTGCCACAATACAAAAAACACATTAAGCTATTAGAGAGCATCCAAATGAGGGCCACAAGGATGGTGAAGGGTCTGCAGGGGAAGCTGTGTGAGAAGCAGCTGAGGTCACTTAGTCTATTCAGCCTGGAGAAGAGAAGACTGAGGGGAGACCTCTTTGCAGTCTTCAGCTTCTTCATGGGGGAAAGTGGAGGGGCAGGCACTGATCTCTTCTTTCTGGTGACCAGTGACAAGACCTGGCTCCCTGAGGTGCTGATCTGTCTCTCAAGGAACAGCAGGGCACTTTGCAGGCTCTCAGCTTGTCAGTGTAATCCTATAACTTATTTACTACACAGTGCTTTTAAAATCCATCAAGAAAAATCTATTATGCTTTAGAGAAAGGCCTCATAAGGGTTTAAATGCTGCAGCAGCCTGTGCTCCAGAATTAAGGCAGTTATTTGCAATGTGACCAGCTGTTTTCCAAATGGTCACAGCCTACTCTGTCTCTGCAGGAACAGCATCTCTCATGTCTGCCTCCATCTTGTCATCTGCTCAAACTGAAGGTGGCTCTCACAGCACTCCCCTTCAGTTCCTCAGAAATAGATGAGCAGAAATGCATTTGTAAATCTCAAGAGATCACAGGGAGAATGTAAACACACAGAGAAGTAATCCAGAGGTAAAAGGTTTCACAGCGTGTAACTCAAAAGGGGTGATGGCTGCTACCCGGACATTTTGAAATTAAAAGTTGATGAAAAATTTCAATTTATTGTAAGTTAGGTACAAGCAGAGATGTATTTTCTTTCATAGTGGCAATACCAGAGCAGCATGTGAAAGGGAAGATAGATCTAGAATGTCTGCTCCTGACAAAGTACTCATTAAAGTATTAGCCTGGGTGAGCATAAAAGGATGTCATCTCAGATCCACAGCTAGGAGAGGAAGCTTGAAGTACCTTTTCCACACCAAAATTACAGACTCACAGAATACCTGAGAGTGGGTGGTACGTCTGGAGAGGAACTTTTCCAAACCCTTTGCTCAGAGCAGGGTCACCTATGGCAGATTGCTCAAAGACATGCCCAGTAATGTTTTCAATATCCCGAAGCCTGCAAAGTCAGCACTCCTCTGTGGGCAATCTGATCCAGTGTTTGATCACCATCACATAAATAAAAATGTCGTTCATAATTCCAAGTGGAAATGTAATTTGTGCTTATTTCTTCTTGTCCTGTCTCTGGGTACCACTGAGAAGGGTATGGCTTCATCTTCTTTATTTTCTTCCATCATTAGGCAGTTACAGATTGACTAGATTTCCCCTGAGCTTTCCCTTCTCCAGGATAAACCCTCTCAGCTCTCTCAGCTTCTCCTGGTATCCCTGAATGCTTTAAGCCAAGTTTCAGTCATCTTAGTGACCCACTGTTAGACTCTATGTAGTACGTCCACACTTTTATTGTACTGGGAAGTAACTCCAGCTGAGTCTTACCAGTGCTGAGAAAAGGGGCTAGATACCTTGCACAACCTGCTGCCAGCAGTCCTAATGCAGCCCAGGATGTTTTTAGCCTTCTTTGACACAAAGGCCTATTCCTGGCTAATGGCCATCTCATCATTTACCAGGACCCCCCAGATTCTTTTCTGCAAAGCTGCCTTCTAAGTCAGCTTTTACTGATACTTTTACTTGGGTTATTCCTCCCAAGGTGTAGGATTTTGCATTTGCTCTTGCTTAACTCAACGGGTTTCCTGTTGACCCATATATTTCGAACAGCAGCAGAAACAACAGGTGTATCAGGTACTCTTTCCAACTTTGTATCATCTGAAAACTTGCTGAAAACTCTGGCTCATCACCCAGGTCATTAATGAAGATGTTAAATGGCATTTGTCCTTGTATTGGAGGGAGGAGGTGACTCATGTTCAAAGATGGGTAAAGTATGAAATGAATAAGGGAAAGTGGCAAAAATCTAGTCTTTGATCAGGTCTTCTACTACATAATTCATCTTTATACACATTCACTAATGTAGCTGGTTTGTGACAACAAACAGTCTTTCAATGTGAGTTTTGATTTCTATGGTCTGATGTTCTGTGACTGTGACTTATTCTTGCAATCTTTTGTACTTTTTGATCGTATCCTAAACATGCATTGATAGTCTTATTTAGCTTCTAACACCAGAGAACAGGAGTACTTATCCCAGTATGCCCAAATGTAATACACTCCGTGACAAAAGACAGAGAAGGCAAAAGAGGCCACCCAATCCTTTCCCCACGCAATGCTTTGGAGGACCAACCAACAAGCAATTTGCTATGGTATCAACAAATCAGTAGGTTGAAACAGTTGGTGCTGAGGCCAAAAGGTTGCAAACTCAAAGGCTGCAAAGGTAACCTAGTCCTTCTGCAACCAGAACAAACCTGGGGAATGATCAGGGAAATTGCTTGAAAACCACAACTGCTCTGAAACAAAATACTAATGTAGGCACAGCCTAAAACACAGACAGCAGAGACAGAATTTGCTCTATCTCCAAGAAGATGCAGTAACAAAGTCTAAAACATGTGAGGGAACAAATCTCTTTTTCCTTAGCACCTTTACCTCTTTTGTCTCTAAGAACAAGGAAGTAGTTTCTGAGGGGAAGCAGGATAAGGGTCTAGAGAAATTGGTAAGTAGCAGCTACATATATATAAATATATATAAACATATATGTGCACACATATGTGTAAGTCCAAATGCATAATTTTAGTCTTTCCTCAAAGCTCATAAAACACAGGTCATGTAAGTTCTTGTTCTTTCTGTATTGTAAAGAAACACACCTGGATTTTTTAGATTCATTTTAGAATTCTCTGACTTAGTGGAGAGGTAGCCTTGTCAGTTCAGTAAACACCTGATGAGACCCATATATTACAACAAAGCACAGCATTCAGAGGCCTGGCCTACCTTGCATGAAAAGCCGAGAACACAGCCATCAATAAGTATTTAATATTGCCTTGTAAGTCATGGATTTTTTTCTTAAAAGAATCAAGGAAAGAATGTGAAAATAATAAGTCATGCTTACAAACTCTAATAGTTTCATAATGTATACAAATGTGTGTATAACAGCTCTGAAAACTAGGTTTCTATTAAAATCCCTAGCAGTAATAAAGATCAAATTTACCTCATTGAAAACCAAATACAAATCAAATTAATGTACTGAATATCTTTAAAAGCCATTTTTACCTTTCACAAATGTTTCCTTGGACTGTTAAAATTATTTCAATTTAAAATGGGATACTTACCTCCTTATCAGCTGAAGATTTGTTGTAGTAAGCAATTAAGGAGTTTTGTGTCATCCATCAATAATGTTGAATTTTCTCTCACTGTAACAATTCACATTTAATAAAATTAGTGCAAAAGTAGAAATTGGTTGAATATTGAGCCCAAGACAGTATAAAAATTTGACCTACCTTTTGTACCCCATGACCAGAATGTAATTAATCAAATTAATCAGTATTAGCACTCTGGAGTACTGCAAAATAGCCCACTACAATAATTCTTAGGATGCACCATGTTAGGGACAGACTGCTGCCCCCAGTGAAGAAATGAGATGGCAAAGTGAAAAACAAAATGCTTTTTGTCCCTCCACCCATGCTTGCATTGGTTGCAGTGCCACCAGGGAATGAGTGGGTGTCAGTCTGTCAGCTTTCCTTTTAGTGCATTCAAAGAAGACTGACAGTGAGAAACTTAAGCTTTCAAAAATCATGCATTAGAGCTAAATAATTGTGCAAGTCTGCTCCTTTTCTTGTTTCCCTTACATCCTGAACATATTTTCAGCTTGGCTAGATTTATTTTTCTTTTAGTGAAGTTGACATGCTGATATGTTCATTATTCTAGTTTTAGGGCTGGTATGAAAACTATGAAATAGCAGAAGAGTCACAGTAAATTAGTGAGGATTGGTATCACTGTACCATAATGACTATAACAAACACCACTGGGCACTGCTGTTTGCATAAAGATTTTATAAGAACTTCCATTAACTACGTGCTTCACATTCTCTTAGATTGTTCGAATCAAAAAGAGATCCATTTAGATATAAAATCAAGGCATATTCAGTTGGCACTAATTCTGTAGAAAGATTCGAGATAGGAAAAGGTTTTGACTCAGAATAAAAGTTTATTGGTTATTGGAGGGTTTTTTAAGTAATTACTTAACCACTCTCTGAGCAACTATTTACTCTCTTGACAGACTACCCCTTTCTACCTTACTCTTTACCAAAAAGTCTTGCCGAGTGTGTCCTAAAACAGGAACTGTAAAACCAAGACATGGAAGTGAAGCAACATATGCCTGTATGCTGCTGAATTTTCTGACATACTGGTTTAAACCTATGAGGGATTCTTTCGTCTGCACTCTCAGTAGGTAGCCTAACACCATGGCAGAACCACACAGCTGGCAAGTGACACAGCAGAGCACTGGTGTGAAGTGACATAAGCAGCTGAAAAGCAAGGAGACTATTCTCTATGCCTTACTCATGTGCTTTCCTTTGTTGCGAGATCTTAATTTAAAGTCGGATAAATTATCAGGTTAACAAGGAATCTCTGAAAATGGATCTTGGTCTTCAAGCAGAAGACAAGCGAATGTCAAAGAAAAGAAAATACTACCTCCTAGTTCTCTACTTCTTTTGCCTTTTGAGCTGATTTTTACTGGAGTCCAGTTTCTAAATTTTGAGTGTGCCTGAGGAGGCTTGTTTTACTGTTTCAAGCAGGCCCGCATATTCTGCAAGAACATTAAAAGATAGTCCTTCCACTGAGCATTACACCATGTGTTGGGAGGAAAGGGTTAAAACCAGAAGATTTGGTGAGGAGTGAATAATTTCACTCAAAGTCATCTTGCAGCTGGTAATACTATGAATATAAGTGTGGGAAAACGCCACTTACTATGCCTAGCATTCATCCTCTGCCTGTTCTGAGGAGAATTCCTGTGTAGAGACACTCTCACAGACATGCTTGAGCCTCCTGCTGAGGAAGAGAGAACGTGAAAGCACAGACTTGCAACAAAGCGCGCGTGGCAAAGCCCTTTCTTATATGGGGGCAGGCAGCGGGGCCCCCTCACTGTCTGGAGGATGAACTGAGCCTGACAGAGCCTGTGTCCCTCTGTGTCTCTGCCCACTAGGATAATCTGACCCTGACAGAGCCCATGTCCCTGATTATCTTTCCCACTAGGATGACCTGAGCCTGATGGAGCCTGTGCCCCGTGTGTCTCTACTCACTAGGATGAGCTGAGCCAACCAGAGCCTGTATCCATGTGTGTCTCTGCTGCCTGGTGTTGTTAGCAAGGTGATGACATACATCTACTCTGCATTCTGGCTGTAGTTTTGTGGTCTCCCTGGCTACCTGTATCTGCCAATTCACACACCATGAAATACAAGGCATGAGTTGTACCCAACCGATATAAAACTCTGAGTTTTCTTATATAACCTGTCCAGCTACCTGAACCTCAGTTTAATAGGCGTGTAGAGCCACACCCATGAAGACAATTCTTCCTGCATTTAAGCAGACGTGTTATAACAGCCACTGGCAACTATCTGCACATGCGGTGAATTATTTTTCCTTGTACTGTGTTATATTGGAGCATGGTGACTTCAAGCGGCTTACAAAGCTGTTACACTACTTCAACAGACAGAACAATATTCAGGACTTACATGACTTGGGCTTACTCTCTTCTGAAGAACAGCCTGAGTCTAGAGGACATGTGTGACATGGGTTAGAGAGATTGACACTATAAGCCACATGTACTGTTTGAGGCAGAGTAAAATTTGGGCCCTCTTAAAAGCAAAGCTTGTTTGATTCTTGACTCTGGCAATGATTTCTATTCATTTCTCTGTTCCTTCTCTGTAAATTCAGGATAATGACATTTCCTTGTTTCCTGGGTTATTCCAACAACGGTTCAGAAATTGCTAATATCTTTGTTATGTTGACTAGCCAGGAAAATATGTTGACTAGCCAGGAAAATTGTTACCTGTAAGACAAAAGAAGATGTTAGCAAAATATAAACTATATAGCAAGAACAATGGTATGAATGTTACATGGAGTTGATTTTTTTAATCATCAGATATGTGATGTTGTACAATGTCCTTTCAATAGGATGAGTTAAGAATAAAATTTGCTAAGCAGTAAAGAGATTCAGGAGAAAATAAATCTGATGGGTAAGGAAGATGACTTTCAACTCCTTCTTAGTGTTTAAAAAAATGTAAGTATCTCCACAGCACTCTAATTTCTAGGGCTGTGTAATATATGTCCTATACTTTACCACACATTTTAAGGAAAACGTATTTCAAGAAAGCTGATTCTACATCGCTGAAAATAATCCTGATTAATTTTAGGATAATTAACTAGTAAAACATTTTCTCAACATAAGGAAATGTTTGGCAGAAATCACAGTGCATGGTTTTGGCACTATTGTAAACCCCCTAAAGCAGTCACATGTGCTGTGAAAAAGGAGTAGCTCTGATATGAATAAAAGAAAATTTATGCCACTTCCTTGAGTTTTCGTGGGTAAGGCAAATTGGAAATTATATCAGAAGATATGTGTTCTATTCATACAGAGATCTTAATCAACCTTGTTCTTATGTTACTATTTTGATGACAAAAAAAATTACTAAGAACTGAAAATAAGTTTAAGTATCTCATTTAAGCTCAGGTCTTTTCAGTTTCAGAAACCCCAAATCTAAATGCTGTCTGGCATATCACTAAAACCCATGCCCATACTTGCTCCTCTAACAAGACTTTAATGAAGCCACAAAAAAATTTGAAGATATAATCCATCTGTAATACACAGAGAGCGCAATTAAGAGAAAGGACAGCAATCTCTTCTGAGCTAGTAACACCCAACTTCTCAGTTTCCATTGCACTAACACGTCTTTGCTGACGCCGCCTTTCCAACACAAAACTATTCTGTCACCGATATGAGCTGTGCCTGATACGTAATTAATGTGGATTGACTTCTATTTCACCTAGAATGAACACAACCATTATCACAAACACTGTAAGATGGGTTTATATAATTATTCTCCTTTCTTTACAAAGCAGTATACGATTCTTAAAACAAAGATTTCGAGGCCCAAGAAAAATAAAGCTTGACTTGTTTTGGAAACAGACGATCTGTTTCCAAACAGATAACAGAAAGCATATCTTCAGATGACAGATTAGATCAGGAAAAGTTTGTTCGTATGGTTGACTCTGTGAATTCTAATGAAGTCACTAAAGTTGCCTGTAACACTTGTTTCTTTAGCTTGCACTGCTGACACAGCTGCAAGGAAGCTACAGAGAGCCCCTGTGTACTGCTGTATTTCCCCATCTCTTTTCTTACCAAACTGCCTGCCTTTCCACGTGGGTTCCCCCTTCCCCGCCCCTAGCCCTAACCACTCCCTCGGGTTTCTCCGTTGATTCTGTTACCCCAGCTCCGCCCATGTACCACCCCTGTGCTCTGAGACCATTGGTCCATGTGCTCCTTCCGACGCCCTCACCTGGACAAAGGAGTCTGCACGCTGTGGAGGCCCAATATCCAAATGTAGCGGCCGCCACTCCTTCGGGCTCCTCCTTCGATGAGGAAAGCCACTCCTCGGAGGAGGGCTTGGGGGAGGAGACCCCAGTCTGAGTAGGTGTGCCCAGGGGTTTGGGTCTACCCACCTTTCCAGAAAGTTCTTAGTTACTCGATGATCTATTGGTTATGTGTTAATGTACCCTCCCCCCTGTATTTTTAATTGGACCCTCATGTGTCACTCCTCCCCTTCCTTTGTACCCGATTGGTCTGGACCCTGGAACCCTCCCCATTTCCACCCCCCTTTATAATCCCGTGTCACCCATAGAGCTTCGGAGTTCTTCCTCTGCTGCTTTCTCCCCTGTATCCCCTGTCCCATAATAAAGGAGATCTTGGAGGAAGCCCCCTCCCGACTCTCTCTGCCTCTCCTTCCGCCTGCTCTCGGATCGCTCTCCGGAGCTTCCCCACCTCAGGGTGATCCATCCACCCGTGTTGCTGGGATTGCCTTCCCTGGAGGAATCCCGGAGCGCCCAGGGGTAGTCGTCCCCCGAAAGCAACCAGAGGCCAATTGATCAGGTGGCAGGGCCACAACAGCACGCCACATGATGTCTTTCTTGCATTTTACTCTGCTTTGGGGCACCAGTCTCTGCTTGGGGGAACCATGCCGTGTGCTGGCTGTCTACCTTTGGGAGCCAACTCTAGGCTTCTGGGAGCCACCATGAAATAAAACCATGTGGAGAGCGTTCTCGTCTCCTTTATCCTCACTGTGTTGCGGGGCTTCAGCTAGTCAGAGCATGTGAGGGGCAGCCTGGAAAGGCACGGCGAGTGGAACAGCCGCTCTCCCCGAGCAAGCCTCACTGCGCTCTCCGAGAAGGCTGTGGCATGCCATCGCAGGAAACTACACACCGCAACACCCCTGAGCTGCAGGATCCCTCTTGGACAAAAACATTGATCAGCAAAACTGATCAGTTTTGTTAAAATCATTAACAAAAGTTAACAGAGTTGCTCATTTCAATCATTGGATGAGCATTTTGCAGACTGTATAGATTGAGACTGTACCTTTCCCATTTAGAGCACTTATCTGGGAAACCACATTTACATTTCAGTCAACAGTCTCAGCCCCTACTTCAGTATGTTACATAGGATTTTCTTTCATCCCATTGCACATGATAGAAACTAGAGAAGCAAAAGTTGCAAGACCGCTCTCACATCACAGGAAAAATTGCTTCCTGTACATCATCAGTTAATACAATTGGATTTTCTTCTGGAATTTGGGTATAGACACTGCTCATCTGCACACGGGCCAGCAGAGCTATTAAGATGTTTCTGTTTCAGCATCAGTCATTTGGCAATGTATTTAAGGTGAAGTAGCATCAGTAAACCTTATGGCAATAAACAAAATTGCCAGACTGACTTTACACTTTAATTAATTACAAGGGCTTGCAAATAATCTTTACATCTTTTAGATGTAAGACTAACATTAAGTCAAGTAAGTCGCCCTCAACTGTTAAAAGAAGTTTATAACAAAAAGCGCAGATTTACAAAAAATAATTAAAATTAATGAAAGAATACATTTTTATAATGGAGACAGAAATGAATGCAATGATGAGAGGCCAAAGAATCATGGAAAAAGAAATTTTAAGTAAGAGAGTGGCAGTGGCAGATGCATATATTGCTATTTGAACTTTCAGACTTCCTTAAATTTTTCATTGCAAGGAATAAAGGAAGCTGACCACTGTGTATTCTACAAAATAAGGAATGTCTGTGTAGGGCAACAGAGTGTAATGCCACAACTTGGCAATTTTTTATGCTGTATGACAAATACAGGTTCCACACAACCCAAGATGTAACAAACTGGGAACAAACATCAGTCTTGCAAACCTGACCATAAAAACTCAGCTGTTTAAGGCTCTGCATCTTACGTGTCTTAAAGGCTGTAAATTACATTTGTTCAAAGCTCAACTTGTTTTCTTCTCTTCCAGAAACATGGCCAGAAGGCTTCCCTTGAGATAAGAATATTCTACTGTGTTCCTTTTGGCTTATGCATCATCCTCAGGAACATGATTCATTTGAATACATTCTGAGTATGGTAGGCAAGCCAAAAAGGAAGTAGAAGTTCCTTGTAATACTGACTACTTGCAGAAACCTTTAGTTATAGCATAATGATTCAGAGCTGACTCTGAACGGTAGTGGAGCACCTCACCTGGCTACTTAGATTAACTGATGAGCAGAGTTAAAATGGTAATATGCTTACCATGGTTATCTGCTCAGTAACTAACTGAGCACAAAGGCTTGAATTTTGCGGCATGTACCTGAAAATGACTAGAACTTCATTTGACATACACAGAGAGCCACCAGCTTTGAGATAAATAATAATAATAAACTTGCAGCAATATGCAGTATACCACTGCTTCATGCTAACATTTACAATCCAAATTAAATAAGATACTGTTAAGAGCAGTCTTCAACTGCATTGAACAGCAGCTCCTCTCTGGGGCTCTTCTTAGCTTGCTTCTGGATGCAGGGTCTGAGAATTGGAAGGAAATGTTTCAAAATGCCTTGAGTCTGTTACCTGAAATAATACAACAATCTCAGTAACTTGAGGCAGCTTTGGTTTGTAGAAACCTTGAGAATGTCACTCAGCCAACAAAGCCAGAGAGGTCCCTCTACTACTCAGATTTCAACCAGAAAGCACCTTTTAACCTCAAAAATGAAACAAAGCTGATAACCATCTTTTTGAAGCCTAATTGAAACCACTTCTTGAGTGACAGCAATGGCTGTCACACAATCCAGGCATATCTGGGAGAAGCACACAAATGGCTGTTTCCGCACATACCAGCATTTACAAGTACTAGTTCTCCTTCCTACTTTTAATTTTTTCAGTATTATTGGTCCATAAAAATCACTGCACACACAAAATCAATTTGACTTGTAGTTGAATAAAATATTTCATTTCCTTCAATACAGAGCGAACATGCAAGGCTATGTTAACCTTGTGTGCAGAGACAATACATACAAAGAAAATATACCCTGGTTTCTGTATTACAAATGAGTATGCTGGGCTATAATGCACACAGAAGCATAAGCAAGATGCTTCTATCAGGTTTAGTATCACCTGTTGCACTGCTGCCACAAATGAAGACTGAGTTTTGGCTGTATAACTACAAGTTTGCTGACAGTTTTCGTTCTGGTTTGTAGCAGGAGACAGAAGGGAATGCAGCCCAGCCTGCTGGCACCATAGTGTTAAGTGTGAGAGATAGTAAAGATACTTGTCAGCTGAGTGAACAGAAGAGGCTTGAGTGCATGCAGAAATAACAGTGCCTGAGGAAAAAATTGGCAGTTTTACTTAAGAATTTTCCAGCTGGAAGGACACTGTATTACCTGAGACATTTCACTGCTTTTCCCCCACTCCTCTCTGTTCTTTTCTTTCTCTCCTGCTTTTAACTCACGGAGTGATTCCAGGAAAAGTCCACTTCTCCTAAACCATCTTGTACAAGGACTGCTCTACAATGTCCAAGCCAGAAAAAGTCTCCGTATAAAAAACAAAGCAGCAGTGGCTTTGACTTCGTGACATAAGGGCATCAGATGCCAGCTTGTTCAGACAAACTGGTTGGTGCTGAGAGGGCAGGCCTGGTGGCACAGATGGTGAAATTACAATCACAGAATCATAGAAAAATTTAAGTTGGAAGTGATCCCTGGGGTCTATCCAGTACAATACCCTGCTCAAAACAGGTCTAATTAGATCAGGTTCCTTGGGGCAGTGCTCAGCTTAGTCTTGTACACCTCCAAGGATGGTGATGCAACAGCTTCACTCAGCTTGTTTTCCTGTATTTGTGTGCCCTATCAGCAAAAACCAGTTTTCCTTTCTATCTATTTGGAACTTCATATGTTCCAACTTATGTTCATCACCTCTCAACCTACTGCTTGCATCAGCAAGAAGAGTCTGGCTCCACCATATCAGTATCCTCTGATCAGGTGTTCATAGATAGGAATGAGGCCTCCCCAAGGCCCACCCACTTCATCTTTAGTCTAAACAAGCTCAGCTTGTTCAACCTCTCCTTGTCCATCCGCCTGGATACCTTTTGTATCCTTTGCTGGACTTGCTCTGTTTTTCCATGATTTTCCTGCACTGTGGAGCCCTGAACTGGACGCAATACTCCGGATTTAGTCTCACAAGTGCTGCATTGAGGGAAAAGATCACTTCCCTCAGCCTGCTGGCTGCTGCCTTGCTAATACATCTGAGCATGTCAAGTGCTGCTTTTGCTGCCAGAGCACAACCTCGGCTTAAGCTCATCTTGTCATCCACAGCTCTTCTACAAAATTGTTTTCTACACAACCATCCCTCAGACTGTAATGTTGAATAGGGTTATTCCATACTAGTTGCAAGACTTTGCACGTGCTTCGATGACCTTCATGAGATGTCAGCCCATTTCTCCAGCCTGTTGAGGGCCCACCGAACAGCCTCATCCTCTGTCACATTAATTGCTTCCCCTCCCTGTCAACTGTGGGGTGCTGGCAAATTTGCAGAGAGTGCACTTTGTCCCACCATCAGAGTTATGAAGACATGAAACCATATTGGCCTGAACAGTGATACCAGAGGGATGCTGCTCATTACCGACTGTCAGCTGCACTGTGCACCCATCCCACAACCCATGCAAATGGTTGTACGCATCATTTGAACTGCCTTAAAATACAGGGAATTGCAGTAAATGGCCTGTGTTTGCCCTGAAAAAAGAGTAAAAATTCAAGCCGGACCAGGGAGGACTAGAAAAAAGGCTAGCGAACGAACTGCTAAATGAATAATCCTGAGCAGAACAAGATGCACCAAAGCTAAAGGGCTGGTACTGCCATGAGACTTGGGGAACAGAGCTGAAGAATTTGCTCATGGTGCTTTGTAGAGTGTGAGATTTCTTTCCTTCAGCCCGTAAAGAAATTCCTCTGTTCAGTTCTATTGCATTAGGGTTTTTTTGTTGTACTCCAACACTGTTCTCTAATGTCATTGTGGAATATAAGAAATTAAGGTAATAATCAAAATTTGTCCCTACTGATGGAACCTTAATCTTAGTATATGGCATAAACCTAATATAAGATGTAAATGAGAGTTCTACTTGCTGAAAAAAAATCTAAAATGAAATGTCTGAAGTATATTTAATATTTTTATAACTGGTTAGCAGTTTAAGATTAGGAAATACTTTCAGCTAAATTATTTCCCTGTACCTAAAGTTTAAAAGGAATAGTTCTGAGTAAAACATTCTTCTGCTGGCTGAAAAACCATTCCATCAGTCACTGATGGTATTGCATGCACTTAGCAATGGCTGGAGACTACAGATGCCTGTAAACAACTTAATACCCAGTGTGCAGTCTTTGGATTCAAGGTATAGAACGCTGGGCTGTACTGCTATCTGCATAAAAGCCCATGCATGAGATTTAGATATATGTAGATAACTGTTTCAGTTTTGTTATATTCAGTATAATTTATTTATATATTTATACATTACTGAATAGCTTTCCATCATTTTGCTGTAAGGGCATATATTCAAGCTGCTAGTACCAATAAAATTGCAACTAATTTACATGAGGTCTACTGAGATAAGATACTGCATCACATAATGGTTAAATGAGTGACGTCTCTTTTCCTCCCAAAATTCCTTTGTTGTAGGTGTAGTCACTGGGCAGTATATTTATTTTATAATAAATTTGCTGTTATTATCTGTGATGAGCTTGCTTTTCCCCAATCATAGTGTTAAAACTTAATGTATGAAGTGATAGAATTCAATCATATTCTGGTTATTTTATTCTTAGTGGATTTCAAAATAATGCATAGCTCTCTTTAACTCTAATATTTGCAGGACGTACCATGAAGCAAACAAGTAACCTTTCCTGATTATAGTCTCTGGCTGCCAAAGACAGTTTTATCACAGTTTTTTGTCATGAGTTGTTGACTTTCACCATCAGTACAGTGATGTTCTGGCATCACTCCCAGAAGCCAACAAATTACTTACAGGATGTGAAAAAAAAAAGAAAAAAAAGAGGAAGATAGGATGATGTGTAGGATCTAAGTTAGAATAAATCTTTGGAAAAAACTTCATTGGAAATCTCATATGCTCCTTATGCTGTGTCCCAGCTTCCACCAAGTCCTGATCAGTAGTATTTTTTGGGGATTTTCAACTCAGTTATTTGGACTGATTCACACTAAACTTGCTTCAGCCTGTTTTGAAGTTTAATTAGCAATGTTGATAAATCTTGTGCACATTTTCCAAAAATTATGAAAGTAATTGTTAGACATAGAGAGTGCAATGCTATTGTAACAAGAAAAAGATTTACTACAGGATTTTTCTATGTAGAAAAGGTGCTACAAGGATTCATGATATCAGTGACATAAAATGCCCAGAATACCCACCAGTTTTGTGATGTTCTTGACCATGTCTGTTACGTCCTTCTTCCAGCAGGCCCATCTCTGATATCAAGAGAAGCAACCAGCAAAGTGGGTCTATCAACTTTCAGTACTCAAAATAAACGAAACGAATTACCTAAAAGGAGTCCTGTATTTGTGACAGACACAAGAGAGATTGATTTCTCCTGCTCTTCCTGCTTTATCGCTACCCTCCTGACAGAGCCGCTTGAAAGCCTTAAATAGGACATGACATGTTGTCATCTTTCCTTCCCTATCCCTTTCATGTCCTTCAGGGAATCTCAACACAAATGCCTTATTTCAAGGAAATAATTTTTTTCTGCCTCTGGCAATCCTCTTTGCCTTTCATCTACTCATTGTTATTGTCACTTTTGCTCTTTTCATTGCACTTTGGCAATGACATCAGTATTTCACATTACTACTGAGAAGCTTCTCCAAACACATGAGAAAAAAAGGAAAAAAAAGCCCTAGAGAACAATTCATTCCACTTGATGCAATGAATTTTTTCACTTATTGCAGCTGAAATGATGAAAAAACTGTTCTAGAAGACGGAAGAATTTCTGTATGATCCAGATATTTGTATGTTTGTCTTGCTCAGGAGTATTAAGGACAGGATAAGAGAGCAAAAAGTGACCCAAGCAGAGTGCAGCAATAAGCAATATGTGACCTCATTAACAATCACGGACTTGAAATAGCCAGTGTAACGAGGACCATGGCATATGGTGCTCTGTGCTCAGTGCTGTCTGCTGTAATAACACTGCCTACACTATGGAAGTTTACCCCAGATATGTCAGTTTTTGCCACTTATTAACAATGCCAGCTTTCTTTTTCTTAGCAAGCTGTTAAAACAATGACAGAAGACCAGTTAAAAACAAGACTCCTCTCACAGAACACTTCATTGTCATAGACCCGAGCAAGAAAATAACAGCTATACAGTATTCATCTCAAACTCCAAATCTAAGAGATGACATATGTGAGATACTTTCATTACGATTAATGCAGCTCTCACAGAAAACAGAAACCCAGTTGGAATGCTTATTTATAGAGGATCAAAACCTTAGGGATTTGTAATGTCCTTTTTTTTGTTGTATTTGGATTTTTTATTCTGGGACATTTAAATGTGTACCAACAAAATGGGAGATTAAAAGCCTAAAGACGCAGTTTCTCACTTTCTGGCTCAGAGGTTATCTTTGATCTAACCCACAGACAGATTACACAGTGTTTAGGGACACATACCACCCTAAGTCATCTATGCAGTGATGAACAAATGATTTTTTTTTCATGGCAGCTTGTTTTCTAATGTTATGTGCTAAGATTAACACATGCTCTATAATTTCTCTGTGTGCATTATTTCAGTCAAGATTTTCACTAGGAGTTCTGAATTGTGTCCACATCTTTTTGTCTTGCAAAACAGACATGAACAAAAGCAACAGCCTTGAACTACACCATCTGTAATCTTATTTGCCTGGTGGATCTGATGAACAACTGCTTGCTACTGGAGAAAAGAAATGAGATGTCAAAACCATTCTCCAGGATCTTTCCACGGCATTCACCATTTCTGCCGAGGGCACCATTAGCTGTGATGTAATATCAAAGGTCCAAGTGAATCAGTGAAATTACTTGAGTCCTTCCTGGAGGAGGGCATTAGCATAAAACCAGTTGGTAAAAGGCACACAGTGCATTTCCTTTATCATGTTTGATTGTTTTTTTGGCATTTGTTTGGGTTTCATTTTTAATATTTCTTAATCTTTTTTGATATTTAACATGCAGGAATCAGCTAAACTGAAATGTAGTTGAGATGCACTGTCTACAAATATTGGTACACATTTCTGTTGCCAAGATGACTTAGCAGAGGATGAAGAAAAATTACAGACAAAATGTGTATTGACCAGCAGATTTAAAAAAGACAAAGTTTGCAATTGCAATGCAATCTACTTTATCATAGAAGGTTCAGATGTGAATTAATCAGTCTGGTACATATTTAGGAATATTTCTGGATCTTTGTAAGACCAGCTCTACTACTGCTGTCCATCTTCTCACTTTACCTAGATTTCCTGTTGCAGTGGGCAATGACCTGGCAACAGTTACTGCTCACATTGCCGCTTGGCTGAACTAAAGGAATGAATATAACTGGATGCAAATCTTCCAGCACTTAGAAAATATTAAATGCTGTAGAACACTGCAGGCCTCTCCTCAAAAATACGGAGTGCATATTTGGTGTAACAAACACAGCAAACCCATTATTGATGTTGACTTTGCAGAGCAAAAAAAATTCCAATTCAAGAAGGCACAAAATGCCTAACTGTCCACATAAAAACTGAGATCTGCAGTTATTGTTCTCTGATACACAGGAACTTTTTGAACTTCAAAACCAGATCTCTACCTAAAACCTCTACACTGCAGTGACAAAACAGGAAACAAGACTGCACATATTTGGCTTTCTGATGAAAATGTGTGTAAGCATGAATAGTGGTCATACTCAATGAATCACCCACAGAACATCTCAGATTTTGTGGTGTTAAGGTGATCAAGAAGGTGATTCACAGTGCTAAGTATGCAAGCACTGGGTACTGATTGTTGGGGAAAAATCTATAAATTCAAAATTAACAGCATGTATTTCTCCTAGGACATACTCTAGAGCATTATTAATGCTCTTACAGTTCCCTGATTTAAAAAAAAAGGGAAGGAAGAAGATGAGAGGAAAGGAAAGGCCAAATCACTAAAGAAATAAATTTGCGTGCCCTATTCCTAGAGAGTGTTCAGAAAATGCTTGTAGCTCAGACCTAAAATTTGTAAACAAACACTTTCTGTTCCTATATTGTAGCAGTTTTTGGTGTAAACAGAGGACTTTTGAACAGCAGAAATTGCTGTCACTGAGTATTCCCAGAGCAGCTGCATTTAAAATTTAAAAGTTTAACATAATATTTTTAAAATGAAATAGTTTTTCTTCACTGAACAATGTGACTTATACAGTAGAAAAGAATGCACATGTATAGAAATACCGATGTCAGTGTGAGAACTCAAATTTTGAAAACAGAAATATTAAGCTTAACTCTTAATGACACGCATCAAGGCATGGAAGTTTGCTATTTAAAATAAAATTTACTTTGGTTCCAGTCCAAGGTAAGGTAGGAAGTAGGCTGAGGTAACAGAGATATAAGAAATTGAGAGATTTTAAAAATATATTAATTGGTGTGTAAATACACATCAATATCACATGTAGTGATATGAAATACCACTTAAAAACAACCCTTTGTTTTGTTTGCTTCTGCACACAAACATGTATGGAGTAGTAAGACTGGATGAGACAGCAAAGTATACTCTGTGCAGTGGTCAGATGTAGACAGGAGAAGCAAATTTTACTGCTTAACAAAATTCTTCTAGTGCAATGCTTGTATTTTTGGAAATCATTTCATTGCCTACCACTATCTCAGTAATGCAAAGTGAATAAAAGAAGAAATACTAGCGAAAGGAATTCACAATACACTTTACAGTGCAAATTTAAAATACAACTACTCATGCTTGCTTAAAATCAGTTTATCAATCTAGGATTCTATTGATCCTATTGAAGTTAACGTAAAACACACAATGTGCTATTGATTTGAACGGACTGTGCTTTTTAATTTACAATGATCTAAAATGTCATTAATGAACATTACTTCCATGTCAATGTTCCCTTGAAATCTCAACTCTTATACACAAGTTCAGAGGTACATCATGTGGGATTGGCACATACAGTACGATAAAGTGAAAATATGATAGAATACACTTTCCTTAAGTTACACTAACAACTATTTGCAATTCTACCGCAGGATATTTAATATATAAAAACAAGCTTAACTTTCAAATATTTGTACTCATAATGTATTTCAGATAAATGGTAATAGCGTAAATGAGAGTTTTGTGGGGAAAGGAATTTCTCTAATCTGCAGAGGAAACATAGCTTAGGAATTGCTTGTGTCAATCAGGTAGTATCCTTGAATTTCTAAGCCCTCTTATTTCAGGACTGCACAGAATTACTCAGGCAGCTTTTTCTCCACCTCCCCATACTTAGTGCATACCACTTCCAGGCTCAGAATAAAGCAAAGAGATAAGAAAACAGTTCTTCTTTTATGGTAAAGCAAAACTTGCTCAGTTATAGAGATATTGGAAGGAAAAAAAAATCATGGTTTTATTTTTTTATATATTTTCTTCAATTTATTAATAATCTTTTATATTTGTTTATTTATGGCTTTGAGCAAAGACAAAAGAAAAAATCTAACTCATCCCTGATCATACAGTTATTGTAAGAACCAGATCTATAGTCTTCCCAGCAGCAGTAAGATCCAACCTTTTTCATTAATACATTTCATCTTGTACAGATGTGAGATTTCATACTTATGGGCCTACTTATGTACAGAGAAAATAGGTCACTTTTGAAACTAGCAATGGACCTTTATATTACAGGAATGTGAGTCATTTGTTTCTTAATCTAAGTATATATACATTCATACATACATATATATATATACGTATATAATTTTATACCCTGTACCATTTTTTTTTAATTAACATACAAATCCTAGATATTGTCCACTCTATTACAAAGTCATTAAAAATTATTTATGGTTTCACTGAAAGACCATGTGAATTAATATTTCTTCATAGTGCTTAAAATAAAATAAAAATATATATAAAAATATTTTGCTACTAACCCCATTTCTCCTATTAAATGTAAACCTTAAACAGTTTTCAAGATCAGTATATGATCTCAATTAACTGACAGAATTTGTTAGCATTAAAATAATATAAGGGGTATTGTACTCATAAATAAATGGTCTTGCAGCGTATCCATAATGTTTGAGACACTTTTTTAAACAATCATTTCCCCATTTCCACTCCAGGTCACTTAAATTAATGGCAGCAGCATGTTAGTGGGTTAATTACATTGATCTTTACTGGTGAATGTGAGTCAGCAAAAAAAATGGAAGATTTTTAAAAATTTTATTTGATGTACCACTTTAGTAAAAGGTATAACAGGCAGCATGGGTTCAAGCTCTGTTAGCTTTAGAATATTTACTTGGCTCTCAAGTACATCTGGATTCACTGCATTACGTAGTTTGTGATGTTATTTAATTTTTCCATGCATCGTTAAACTCAGCATTGATGGGAAGAGAAGAACTCCTTTGCATTCACTTCCTTAACAGAGTCAGCTGGGTTTTAAGGAACAGAATATATGCTTGCATCATATCCATAATGCTGATTTTTCAGTGAGTTAAATTATGACACATTTAGTTTCAATCTCTATTTAATGTGACAAATCAGGCACAAATGATTATGAATTTTTTTTCTTTTTTTTTTGTGGATAAGATAATGTGAAGGTTTGAGCAAACAAAACAAAATGTTCACAAAACAGTATGCTTTAACCCTGCTTTCTGTCACCATTTCCTTTCTGTTTTGAAGACATAAAAAATAATAAACCTCATACCTATGGGCTATGTTTGACACTACATGCCTTAGGATATACTAACCATTTAATTACAATATACACAGAGCAAATCGTGCATTTGCAGACAGACTTGATGCTATATTATATTTATTTTTGTAAATTAACACCACAGTCAACTACAAAACTACAGTGAAGACACAGAAAGCACCTGAAAGTCTAAATCAAGCTGTGGTTTACAAATAATCCTTTAAATGAAAAACCTCACTTCTAGACTTAAACCAGAGATTCAAAGTCAGCATTATAGGAATTTTAAGGTAGACACAATTAATGAATGGTTATTATTTTCTAAGATACCGTAAAGCCTTTTCCTACTGACCAAACCTATTTTTATTGTCTTTTTTTTTTTCAAAGCATGCATGGAATATTCTCAGATGCTATTGAGGGCAAGAAGAAAAGTGATGGTATTGGTGAAGTACAAGCCGTTTGCAGGATCAAGCGTACAATTTTGCATAAAACATTGCATGTAAAAGTAACACTGTAGGTTTTAAGCCATTGCATTACAATTTAACAGTTGTGTTGCACTTAGCTTTAACAAATTTTAAAACTGTAAATTTTGAAGTGAAAAGCGGAACCTAAATTCCTAAACAAAGATCTTGCAATGGTACACCACACAGCAGCTATTTTTGCTTGGGTCTAAAAAGTTATTTACAGTGGCAATATTTAGTCTTTGAAAAGTCTTTAGCAGTGTGAAGATCAAAGTCCACCCAATTCTCTTAGACAACAGAAGGGCTGACATGCCATGAGGTTACAAACTATCCAGAGGAGTGCTAGTGCCTCCCTTTACACTGAAGGTGTTTGCAATATAATTCTTTTCCAATCTAAATTCCAATGGATGGTGCTAACATATGAAATGCAATGGGAAATCACAACTGAATTTTTCACGAGAAATTAACAACGCATACGCAATAAATGAAGTAACAAAGGTTTCAGAATACCACTCGGTCAGTGCTATGTGTTAAACTGATGCTTCTCTTTTTTTTTCTTTTTTCTTTTTTTTTAAATATACTTGTTTGAAGTTTGTCATTGTGTTGACGATTTCCCCATGAAAACAGCCAATCCCATAAACAGAGAAATCTGTTAGGCTGATTTTAAAGTCAACACATTAAAAATAAGTTGTATTAGAGCTAAATTTAATCTTCTGTAATGGTTGCGAAAAAGGAAGACATGAACTCAAACAAGTTTTTTTTAATTGCTTATATATATATATATTTAGATATATATATATAAAACTTTTACATTCGTTACATAGGGCAAAGCTGTCTAAATTATTTTTCTCATAGTAGACTGCTGGGGCACGTTAGGAAACAGGCTAAAACAGTTCGGGGGATGGTGCTCGGTTTGTCGCAAGTCTGTTGCTCACAGTCACCAGGGATCATAAGTTTGAGGCGAACCGCGGTTTGTCTCCCTCGGGCTCTGTGCTTAAGACTGTGGAAGAATCCCTTTGCAGCGGGGCTGCGGGCGGCGCGGCCCCGCGGTTGGGGGGGATGGCTCCCGAGGACATCTGCCTGAACAGCGAGACCCGCTGGGGCACGGTGGCCCGGCCGGCTGGGGGCACGCCTGGGCCCGGGGCGGGCTGCGGGAGGGAGGCGAGGGACTCGCCCACGGTGGGGTGAGGCCTGGCGATCAGCGTGGAGATCTCGTGGGGCAGGGAGGGCTGCGAGGCGGAGAGCGGCCGCACCTCCCGCGTCAGGTTGGTGTTGTGGAGGGCCTGGGTGCTCTTGTGCACCTCGTTCTTCTGCGCGGCTCCCGGCGGCTGCTGCTGCTGCTGCTGTTGCTGTTGCTGTTGCTGCTGCTGCTGCTGCTGCATGAGGGAGAGCTGTGAGGCGGTCGGCGAGGCGTACTGGAAAGTTCGGCCGGCCAGCGGGCTCTGTACCGGCGGGCTGCAGACGGCCGTGGTGTAGGAGCAGGGCGACAGGATGACAGCCTGCTGGGGAGGCTGCGTGCTGGGCGAGGGCGAATGCAGGTTGTTGTGCGAGAGGCTGCTGCTGGTGTACACGGGAGGGGACTGCGTCCTGCCGCGCGACGACGAGGCCGAGGTGCTGGAGTTGAGGGCTGGCATCTGCTGCAGGCTCACCGGGGCGATGGTCTGCACCATCTCCCTGTCGTGCTTCACGATCTGCTTCAAGATCTCATTCTCCTGGTTGTTGAAGACGCCGGTGTTGAGGTCCTTCTGGAACTTCTGCAGCAGGATCGAGTTCTTCTTCCCTTAACAGAGAAGCAGAAGAGTTAGTGAGGCTGAGGCGCAGGGGCAGAGCCCCGCTCTGACTTTGTGTTTCAGCACCCATCCCTGAGGGCTGTGTGTTGTAAAAACCTCAGCAGGCACCGGGTGGCTGAGCGGGGCACCGCTCGGCCGCCAGCCCACAGCAGGAGGGGGCTGTGCCACGCCGGCACTGCAGCAGCTCCCCACGGCCGTGCTCCTCATGCCGCCGGCCCACAGCCCTCCCCGCACCGCGGGCCTTCGAAGCACCGCCGCACTCCGACACCTGGCCCCTCTCTGCCCCCTCATTTGCAGTTTACTGTTATTACTACAATTACAGGTACGAACTATAATTTCCTGAACAACTGTCAGAAAAAAGTCATTGTGTTCTGCATCTACATCATCTTCCTCTCTCGTTGCAAAAGTGTCTGAATTTCCACTAAACAGTTGCATATTTTAAAAGTACATCTGCCATCTAGCACATTTCTGGGAACTAGTTACTAGACATCAGTAACCAGTGTTTTTAATTGTTTGTGAACTAATATGAACTCATGGATAATGTGACACCTGCTTGCACAGTAAAGACTGCTGTACACTGTGACCTGATGCCTGCTTGATGGCTCACAGTGTCTGTAAGATGTAGACACTATTCTGTCTGAGTCATCAGATGCACAGGAACACAATGGCACTCAATTGCTCTTTTTTTTTTTGATAAAACACTGCACTTCAGATGGGATTGCTACTCCAAGAACAGACTGGAGTTTTACTGCTAATATTTTTCAAGCACATATTACTTAAGAGTTAGACTGCAGTTCAAGAGAGTTTTGAGAGACAAATTGTAGGAGTTTAATGCAGTGTGTTGATGTGGAGAAACCCTCAGACTGACGTTTTCTTCTGAAGTTGAGGAAGCACCACCTAACAGGATAAGTGATTTTTTTTTTGCATAGCTGTGTTTTAAAATCATTGTCAGTAATGATGATCAGAGTGCAGTTCTCCTGACCAAAGACTGTGTGTTTTGCCCAGTATTAGAGAGGTCCATAATACGGGACCAGAAATTCACACCTCGTGTTTTGATAATCTGCCATACCCTTCTGCCTTTCACTTGCATATTGTTGGCCTGGTTTTGTGATTGCAGGCAGATCTGAGCAATGCCAGTGTGCAGCCATCAAGGCTAGCAGTGCCCATGTTGTGAGGAAAATGAGAGCCCTGCTGCAAAGGATTAATTCACTTCAACAAACAAGGGGTTTGGGAGTGCCTGAGAGGCTTCAGCTCTTCCCAGCAGTATAGATGTCATCTGTAAGCAATTTATTTAGAAAAATGTCATCTACTGCTCGTGACACAGCATAAATCCTATCAAGTGCTGAAGGCAGCAAAAGAAATCTACAGGATTAATAAATAATACTAATGATAATTAAAATATGAAAAATAATCCTCAGAGGAGTACAAGAGCTTTTTAAAACTCGGTGGTTTTTATTATTTAAAAGTGAGATGGCAAAATTTCTTGTCTGCATACATGTGTTATTTATAGATCAAGAAAACATTTACTGCAGTATAACCGAAAAAACTTTTAAAGAGAGGTATTTCATCATGCAGCTCAAGGGAAAGAAAATGCGGAAGGGTTTTAAGAATTAATCATATGCAAAAAAATAAAATAAATACCTATCCTGTCAAGTCTATCAATTGCCACTGTTTCGAAGGCCCTTCTCATCATGGGGTACTCTTCCAGGACCTCGTTGAAGTTGTCCACTGAGAGGGAGTACAGGCGACAGTATGTGTCTGCTCGTACACTGGCAGTTCGACGGCCCTTGGTCAAAAGGCAAATCTCTGGGGAGAGAAAAATTCAGCACACACTGAAAACAAAGAAGTTACTGAACCATGTGAAACTTTAAAGTTAGAAATTTGACTCAGTGCTAACAAGTAGTAATTTAGTACTCAGCAGCAATTTTTCTATTTCTGCTTACATAAGGTTGCAGGGACATTTTTGAAGGTATTTGATTCTATTTTTGCTACTCTTGAAAAAATAATTCATGTCCATTAAGAGCCCTGCCTATAGGTTTTCTGAGTCTGAACTCTGATTTTATCAAGCCTTTTTCAAATAGTACTTCAAGTTGTAAGAAATGATCTGTCAGCTGTCAAACACAGCTTGATGACTTTGATTAGCCAAAGTGCTGAATTAACCCAAGAGATTCTACTGATTGTCTTTTAAATATACAGCTGCCATAGAGGACCAATCCCTTTAATCATTCACCAGATTTACTAAACTAATGCAATACATGGTATCATGATATAATGATATTTTAATATAAGAGCTGTTCTGAGAAAAATACTTGAAGCATGAACGTGCCTTCTGTTTCCTTGGGGTTTATATCCTAGGTATTTTAGGAGGGAAAACTTACAACTTTTGACTTTTTTTCCCTCATTAGATTAAAAAATGGAATTCATATGATTAGTCTAGTAGCCTTTCTCTGCAAGTACCCCCAACAGGAATCCTTTATTCTGGAACAGTGGAAGCTGAAGCCATGTGCAGAGTCCCAAGAAACAGCCTCAAACTTTTGACTTCTAATTCTCAAACCCACAGTAACAGGGTGGCTGCATAGATGCCAAAGTCATTGTCTGAGGCTTGTAACAGCAAAACATATGGGTACATATTTATTTATGTATTTAGATTAAAATACAGAAAATCAGAAAGTCATTTGCAAAAAGTAGTGTTTGAGTTGACCCCCTTTTCAAACTGTGGAGTAAGAACACACTTAGAAATATCAAGAATTCTTGAGCTCAGGCAGAGTGACAGACAGTTTCCCTACTCAGTTCCAGCACTTAAGAGGTGCAAATTTATACTTCATACTTGTATTTAAACACAAAAGTAGGAAACTGTCTCCTACCTTGCATTTTTTTGTCCTTCACAGGCTCAATTTCAATCAAACTATCATTTTCAAGTGTGGAAAACCACGGAAATAATTCTGCAGACTTCAATTCTACAAAGTAGCAACATAGTGGGGGTTTTTGTTTTTGTTTTTTGTTTGTTTGTGTGGTTTTTCGTTTTGTTTTTTTTGTTTTTTTGGGGGGTTTTTTTGTTTGGTTTTTTGGGGGTTTGTTGTTTGTTGTTTGTTTGTTTGGGGTTTTTTGCTGCATGTCTTTAAGAGATGTATCTTTTATTAATCTAGAATATGAAGAACCTTCATGTTTTTTTGTCTCATACTTCTTGTTGAGGAATTTCCACATGACACCTAACCCTGAAGGCTTAGGGGATAAGATCCTTAAATTACAGTGGATAAATCAAAGTAAATTAACATTGGACCTGTACTAGCACAGAGTGTACTTAAACCCCAACAGCTTTGGGGAGAATTTATAGAGACTACTGGGAGAGTAGAGTAGAGAATTTATAGAGAATGCTGGTAAGAGTCTTGACCTAAAGTCCCTCACAAAACTTGATGTCCATGAAATAATGACAGTTTACTGTAAAGAACCAGCCAGGTATAATAGAAGTCAGTCCTTTCCTTTTCTCACTCCTAGCTTAGCCTGACCTCTTCTTAGATTGAACCCACTGCATTTTAGTTACAAGAGAAGGACATTTTGCCCAAAGGGAGCAGTTAAATGCAGTTCATACCTGTTCCATTTCCTAAGATATTCTTTAGGTCTCACAAAAAATGAAGTTTTACAATATGTGGTTGAATTTAGAGAAAACTGTCTGGGAAGTCTGTGTGACTAGTGATTACCTCTTGATTTTCAGCTCTCTTCTATTAATATTGCTGCAAACAATACAAGACACATAAAGAGGTGTCTTCTGCTACTCTCAACAAATACTTGAGTTTAAAAAGCATCAAATGCCCCAAACAAAACAAGCATCTCCTAAATCCCTATCATTCTGAAGAGTGCAGAAAAAAATTAGAGGAAGTACAGTTTTCATCATTAATAATTTTCACCACTGTATTGTAGATTGCTTAAACAAGAAGGATGGGAAGAAACCATGAGAGACAATGTTAGATTTCATCACAGGACAATAAGACCATGGAATTTGTGGATATTACTGCAACAAATACAATTACTTTTTTTTTCTTCTTTCATCTTCTATTATTCTTGTCAAGAAAGCTGAATGGAAAAAAATCAGTGAAAACTATGATCTGCAGACTCTGTCAACTCATAGTTTCTGGTTGAAGAATATATGTCTGGAAGGCTTTTAATATCCGTAGTCCTACTAGTTAGATAATATAATAACGAATGGGTCAGAAAAGATATGACAAATGTCCCAGTGCCCAGAAACTGGTCAGGCAGTGCGTCTATGGAGCCTGCCTGCCCAGGAAGAAAAGAAAGCTTTGTGTTCTCAAGTCCAGTTGAATGGTCTCATTCAAAAGATGAACTACGGTTTTCTTACAGAAAAAACACTGTGTGATGAATACCCATGTACTGCATTTCCAGCATTGTTTCTCAACTGATTAGAACTGTATTATAGTCACTGACACGTCATCTGTATTGCCTTGTTACATGTATCAATAGCATCATTTCTAGTCTTGCCACGAGACTAAAGTGTTTGTTAATTGTATGTGTTAATCTATCAGCTCTTTGTTTGGGACAGACCCTCAAGAGTAATAAGACATAATACATGAAATCTTCCTTACCTGGACCAAAGAGGAAGAACACAGAATATTGAAATGTGTTCCCATCAAACATTTGTGTTCATTTAAATAAACCAAAGTGTTTGTTTTTCATGAAAAGAACAAAGTAATGAAAATATCCATGACACATTTAAAATGAGTCTTAGTGGCATCAAGTACACCAGGTGCCCTTAACAATTATGCTCTCCTTGATGTTCAACTGATTTAAATAAGACTAGGAAATACAATAAAAGCATAGGAGTGTTTAGTGAAACACAAAAGGCATAGACTATTTTTAAACAGCTTGGACAAACAAGGTTCTCCATTAGCATAAAAATAAAGTGTCGGCAGCATATTACTCACTAATATTCCCATCTCCATTTGGCACAGTGTATTGCCTTCATGCTGACACTTTCAGTGTGTCAAATACTACTATCTTTACTTTCCAAACAAAAAAAGTATTCAATTCCAATTAATAATTATGTATTAGGCTACAATGAACCTGTAATTCAATTCTGAATGCAAATTTTACTTTTATTATTTAATCTCTTTGGACAACTGTTCCCTAGGACATTATGAAACAAATGTCAATCACTACCCTAATGAAAAGTGACTGCTTGAAAGCACTGAATGATGCTAAAAGCATTCATTTGTTCTTACAGTCCATATTTAATGCAAATGTAATTAATTCATCTGTGAAAATCATAATTCGTGGTCTGCTAGGATCAGGTCTTTCCCACAGAACAATACAGCCCTCAAAAGAATGTGGAAATGGGATCAAATACCATGTACTTTGTTCTGTGAAGACACTAACTAAAAAGTGCAATGAAGTTGAAAGTTAAGCTTGTTCCGAAAGTTATAACAATCAAAACCGATCACCAAAATACTGGTTGCACACAAACATGGGGCGTGGTTTAGTGATGGAGTTGGTAGTGCTGGGTTAAAGGCTGGGCTCAATGATCCTACAGGTCTTTTCAATCTAAGTGATTCTGTGATTCTATGGCAGGATTTCAGCAAGAGCATCAGGTTCAATTTTTGGAACACCATGGATTTCTAAAGAAGCTTGCCCATATCGGTATCTTGTAAAAGGGGGAATGCATAGGTTGTATTTTACTATCGCATTAATGTGAGAGAACACACTGGTTCATTGATCTTATGGACTATACTGATACTGTAGGTGATATTTTTCTCCTCCCTGGTTGCTTTGTGATGCCTAAACACTTTTTTTCTTTGAGAAAATATGTGCTGTTTATGGATGTGCAGGAGATTGATCACTAGCACCATGTACGATGTTGATCTCTTCTTTAGTCATTGTTGGATGGTTGTGTATCGACTGGCCATCCTAGCAATATTTTCTAGTTTCCATTTTATACAGACTAGGAAAATTCCTTTTTTACTCTGAGAAGCAGTACAGTTAGCTGAGAATGTATATTTGTCCATTCATCATCTGTTCATTTTACATATAAATTATATTTCAGATGTAATTACTCAACCTCATATGTCACATTAACATTTGACTAGAGATTAAAATCTTCAGAAATTCAAATATCAATATAAAGTTGCCTTGCAGACAAAATGTGCCCACCAACAGATAAACTGTGTTGATAAAGGTAAGTTATGAATCCAGGAGTTGGTGCCTTCACTGAAGGACACCAAACCAGTCTTGTTTCCATGGATCACATTTATTAGCTTAGGATGTTACATTGTATGAACAGAAAATTAATTCAATAAATTACACTATGTGCATCTTTGTCTTGCAAGGACACAAAGATCAGAACTAAAGCAGAAGTTCACTTTACTAGGTGCAGAAATTAAATTTTTGTAGTAATGAATAAATGAATTCAACAGTATTTTAGCTATATAATGTTTATATTAAAAGAAATTAAAAACAACTAGCAGTTTTTATGCACTTCTGTCCCCTTCCAAAGCTGTGTGATATCCCATCACCTGCCAGATTTAACAATACAGGGTCTAGTGAGATGTCCTTCCAGCTAAGGACAGCTGACTACTGCTCAGTTCCTCAGCAGGAAACTTGTTTCTTCTTGTGGTAGGCATATAGGTTGCTGTGCAAATGGGCAAGGAGCTATTCAGGCTATCTGATTACTTCCAGAGCAGAAGAAAGATGGAAAATCAAAGCAATTCCAAAGCTTGAGTCATTCAGTCTAACAGACTTGGGAATGTTTTCTGAGAACAAGACAGTGGATTAGAATATTGTTTATTTTATAGAGAGCAATAAGTTACTAAACTACCGTAGACAAAACTTAAATGTACAAGTGCTCTTTCCATCCACCCATCTTGTAAGACTTCAGAGTAAGCTTCCCAGAACCACCATGTTTAGGCTGTTCTTATTTTCTATTCTAACAGCTCTTCTTAACAGCAACTCCTTGGCATGTTACAAAGACTCATAGTTCTTTACTTCTTTCAAGCTGTTTAAGTTGTCCACTGAGCAGAAACGAGCTAATGGGAACTTTCTTGATGTGCCAGTCACAGCAAGGGACATTCAGCATGGGGCACTCTATTCCCAGCTTTACAACACATAGTATGAGTATAGTTGGGGTTTTTCTTTTCCTTTAGGAAAGGACTATATAAACTTAAAGCAATTTTAAAAAAAACCAAAATAGTAAGCTTCTAGGCAACCCATTCTTTCAGAAATGTAGTGATTTTCCAGTTCCATGTTGACTTAAGTATCTCCAAAACAGAAAACAGGGAGAAGCTGTTTCATATGATAACATGGTATTTTAACATAAGCATCTGCATTTCTGTTTCCTTTTTCTTTATTAAACTCTGGAAAACATGAAATGCATTTATATTTTTTCCTCTTTTTTAATGTATTCTTTTTATCTTTCAGTATATTATCACTAGTGTACAGAATGGTAAACCCAGAGATATGTTGCTTTTTATTATAGTTACTTTACTATAATAACTACCACCAGGTCTTAAAATTAGTCAGTTTGAGCCAATTAAATGAGTTTCAGTAATCTGTGTTCTAAAAAAGTCAGTCCTACATTTAAGAAACCCTAAAAAATAAGTCACTGCTCAAGAGGAACATTTCTGCAGCAAGGGAGAGGATTTAAGGAGGAAGGAAAATGGAGATAATTCCTGCCTTTTACAGCCAGATTTGTAATCTGGACCGTCCAAAAGGAAGCCAGGCAAAACCTGCAGTTTTTGCCACCATGTTTACACTAAATATGGAATTGCAGAGAAGTCAGTTTGAGTTAGCAGATACTGCCTGCATGACCTTTCATTTACAAAATGACAGCAATAATTGTCTGTTGAGTTGCTTTCAGATATCTGGGTTCATCAGGTGGAGAGATGGTTCATAAAGCAGCCTGGATACATGACTGACTAGTTACTATTTTGAAGAGGGACTGAAAATGGCTGATTAGAATTAAAAGCAACTTCTGAAATATCCCATCTTCAGTCTTCTGTCACTTTTTAAGCTAGTTACCTGAACCTAATTTAGATGTATCTATTTGTAATTTGTGATAGCTGTTGCCCTTATTAGTCATCCTATTAAAAAACCCAAACAAACAACACAAAAAACCCCAAACCAACTGAACAAAAACCCCATAGGTTAGCTTAGCTGACATTTTTATTGCCTGTTTGTAGTAACTTGAAATTTGTCTCTGAAGACCGACACCTGAGCTCTCCGCATGTTTATTGTTTAATTTATCATATTTTATTTAATTTAATATAACAATAGCAAAAGAGATAGCAAAAACTTACTTGGGGAAAAATTATTCCTCTGAAAAGAACTGCCTACATTTAATGACCCAAACTTTGATAGAATTTATAGACAAATACTTATTTAAAAAAACATTTAACATTTATTTAGGGTTTGCCAACAACTCTGAGAGTATGTTCCTTTCTTTACCTAGCTCCTAATGTGTCTTTTATGCCACTCACCTAGGAGAAACCAGTTTCTTGTCTATAAAAAGTGGCAAGTTATCTGACCAGGGACTTTTTATTTTCCATCCTGACCTTTCTTTGCTTTTTTCCATGTGCAGGAACTGAAAATAGCTGTAGCCAACTTTTCGTGACTAGAGCAAACAAAAGCCAGTAACAGAAACACGGGATCATTGAGGTTGGAAAAGACCTCTGAGATAATCAAGTCCCACCTTTAACTGAACACCACCCTGTCAGCCAGACCCTGGCACTAAGTGCCACATCCAGTCTTATGAACATGTCTTACATCCTGCCTGTTTTCCACTGCTCAGTCAAATTCTTCTGAGAAAGGCAGAACAGAAGCTTAGGATAATTTTATAAAATAGAAATGCAGTGCATATTTTATCTTTAATGCTGTTTATAACAGAGCATCCATACATTTTTTTTTCTACTTTAATATAGTGTTCTTTGTACGAAGAGAGACTAGGATAGTCTATTATTTTGTAGAAGCTCACAACTTTACTGCTAATAATTTCATTTGCCTTAAAAAAATAGTAATTAAGCTTAGATTCTAAAATAATATGCCTGAATACCTGAGTACAGGTTTAGTTTTCATACTCGCTGTGTCAAAGGCCAAAAGTGATTTTATGTAATTCATTTACTCCTGCTTTTTTTCAGATGGATGCTTATTCCCTATTGAAAAATGCCACTTAGTTCCTTATGTATTCATGGTATGCTCTTGTAATCTTGAGTTTGGCGAACAATAACAGTTACAAATTAAACTATTCAACTTGAATTAAAGTTGGCTATAAAAATATTGTACTTCTTTTTTTTTCATTAAATTCTTTAAAAAATTACCAGAGACTGTCAGTTCTGAATTAAATATTTAGATTAAATATTTAATCTAAACTCAAATATTTAGTTAAAATTCTACTGTGTGAAATTGAAGGTACTTGCAAAATCTTCTTCTGGTTTATTTGTGTTGACCACATTAGATTTCCAAGGCATGCTTTGTGGTGTTTTACTTGTGCCTAGTTATATAAAGTTTAAATTAAAAATGTATACTGTTAATGAACTTGAAAAATTAGAATTATAATTTATTTATGCTTATAGATTGCAAGACTTATTACTTGTGTTCTTATTATGAATACTTTTAAATTTATATTTATGTTTGCTAACTAATAAAACTCCTAAACCCAAATCAAATTCTACCTTTAAGCATAAAAGAGTAAGTTATTTTCATTCTATCTTCCTAAAAATTCTCTTGGACTTCTAACAAGAATATTGGGTTTGAATAGCAAGAAGTCCTTCTGACTGATTATTATTTTCCATATAAAATATGGTGTAAAAAGAACAACATAACAATTTCTTGTCAACAAGAAATTATGCAATATTATGAGGAACTGTAGCCTCAAAATGGCAGATTAGTCTGTGCCAAAAAGACATTTAATTTTTAGGCCCTCTTGCAGACAATATTTTTAGGAAAATGTTCTATACTGTTCACCTGAAAAATGTTTTACAAACGAATTGGCATGTAGACATGGAGATCCTGCTTCCTTAAAGCATTTAATTATGTCCCTGCCATTAAGGATATGAATAGTCACACCTCAGTGGGGCTGCTTATAATTAATTATCTGGATTATAGTATGAATACTGAAAGACTTAATGCAGCACTACCTTGAATAAGGAGTAGCCATATGCAGTACTTTTGCAAAAATGTAAAGTTATATATCATATCATATCATACTGTCCATATGTAAAGCACTTAAACAGATTTTTTTTCTCTTTATAATCAGTATTATACTGCAAATCTTTTAAAGTATTCTATCAAAAGGAAGCACCTAGAGTGTAACCAGAAAAAAATAAGTGGCAAAATATAATCTAAAGTGACTCAACATTTCCCATGGTATTATTTTACACTGCACTGGTCTAAAATATACTGACAGTTACTATTCCGAAAGGGGGAAAAGCTCCATAAATAATAGGTAGGTCAAAGAAGTTCTGTCTAATTGGCCTTGTACAAGCTGAATGAAATGCAAGATAGAGTTTATTAGAATTTCAAGTGCAGAAGGGTAAATGTTAAAACTGTATTAAATAATTTAAACAAAATAAAACATTTAAAATTGAAAGTATTCCATGAACTACATGTTACAAAAAATAAACCAAAAAAGATGCTATAATATGTCTCTGGGACATTGTTTGGGAAGATGGCAATGAGAATCTGCTTTCTAGATAAATTTGCAAGATGAATGACATGAAGCACAGATAGTGATATCTGCTTTTGACTAAGTAAAATAAAACATGTATTTATCTCTTATTACAGTGCAAGAGATAGGCCAATACAGTTTCATATTCACACACAGTAACTCTCATATACATCATTTTTTACATCATAAAAAGTTTTTTAAAAATCACATTCATTTCTTCACATTCAACATACCTGGAAGTTGATAGAAAAAAAAAAAATCAGCAGTATGAGTTTTGGTTAGTCTAAAAACTGATTTATCTGGTGACTCCAAGTGGCATGATACCACTGGGATTTTCAGTGAGGGAAAAAACGATGGGGAGGGGGATCTGCAATGGATTCATCAAAAATTGGGCAGCATGAATTGCTGCACATACCTACTGGAATTAGGAAACTACTTCAACTAACAAAACCTCCATGGGGCTCCCAGACCTAAAAAATAAAAATATATCTGCACTTTCTAAACACTCAGTTTGGATTTCCCTAGTAATATCGGCATTCCTTCTGCTCTAACACAGTATCTGTTAAAAACAGAAAAAAAGGGGTTAAATTTCCTGGAACATATGTCTGGGCTGCTGCATGAAGGAAAGCCGGTGTAAACACAGGTGGGAAAACAGATGGAGAAAGGAAAAGATAGCAGGGAGACCAGTCTTATCTTGTGTCCTTTGGTTGAGAGGAATTTTGCCAGTGACTACAGAAAGAGCAGGATGAGACCACAATGAATAATCAGGCCTCTGTCCACCAGCGAGAAAGCAAATGAAGTAACAGCAGAGTCCTGAACGTATTCCCAGAAATCCTCCTCTGAGTAAGCTGTGCTGAGCCTTACTGGTTGGGTAGTGTGGGATTTATTCCTTTCTCCTTTTCTCTGAAGGTGTGTTAGCCCCACTCTAACACACCAGTTCAGCATGAAGGCAACTCAGCGCATGCTTATCGGAACCAGGACCTCATGAAACCACTCCTGCTCATCGAAGTCCTCTGCACTAGCTTTGGGACAGCTTAAAATTTTTATGTTCACAGGGGTAACAATCTCAGGCAAGTTACCAAATGGCTGAAAGCTGCTTTTCCTCTTTGTTCTCCAAGCAGGAGCCTGCCGTCTGTAGTGGAGTGCATGGGAACACCATCTGACTGAGTCTGGGGTGAGGGTTATGCAGAGAAGTGGAGGGTCACAAGGAATCAGGGAGCAAAAGGCCTTTCCAGAAGGGAAAGAGAAATTGTGGGGCCCCATCTGACTGTGATGACTGAAATAGCCCTAAGAGCCACACATGGAGCCATCTGAGTAAGAGGAAGGAGATCATTGGAAAGGATTTATTTTATTAAAGAAAATTTCTCTTCAGTTTATTACACTCCTGCATGTTTGATGTGATTAATTATCAGAGATTTTGAATTAACAACTTATATAATATTATTATGGACTTATTCTGAAACAATTTACCACAGCAAAAATCAGAATTGTCACACGGCAGTGCTATTACATCAGTTTCTATCAATATGTATTGGTATAGGTAAATCAGATTAGTATTAGGCTCATTAGATACATTTATAATTCTGCTCTGTAAAGTCCCAGTAAGTGATGAACTAATCTTTTCTATAAGCAAAAGACTCATATTCTTGTTCTTCATCCCTAAAGATGTCAAAATCTTTGCATTTTGCCAATTTTATAGGTACAGTGAAGAACTAATCTGCTCAGTAATTCTTCCTGTCACAAGAAGAGTAATTTCTAATCCAGTCACTTGGTACTGAGAGGAAAAGTTTCAACAGGATTGAAACCTGACAATTTCCTTCCTGCCATTTATTATTGGGATTATATCATAAATGAGTTTGAACTACCAAGATATTAAAGAGAAAGACAAATATGCACTGAGACAGAGAAAGCAAAAATGGGGGAGCTGCTTATCATCCCCTGCTGTGTACTTAACTTTGTATTTCAGTATTGTAAACTATAGATACTCAGAACCATGGACAAGATGACAAAAAAATTAAACACCTTTGTAATCACAACATCCTCAAAATACAATTGCTTACATTTTTCACCGGCTTCCTGATTCTTATTCTCCATCCCAGGAAGGCTAAGTTCAGGTCTGTTGATCTCAAGCTTTCAATTCAGCTTAACTGCAAACACATGTGCAGTCAGATTTTCCTACTCGCTATTCAAAAGGGACAGGTGAAAGCACCTTCCCATTCTTTTCCAGCTTCTGGATGTTGTTCAGATGTGTGCTTGTCCCTTGCCTTTTCCTCCCTTTCCCATCAGTCTCATGCCCATGATGTTCCCCTGCACTCTCAGCTCCTCTGTCTCCTATTTATTTGCACCACTCACAACCTGACTCCTGCCCACAGAGTTCTCTCTCTGTTGACATCTATCTCTTTCCCTACACTCTTCCCTATGGTTTTGTCCTATGTGTTAACATGGTCCACACCATCCATTCCTTCTCTCCTGACCTTCATTCATGTGTTACTCACCCTACAGAGGCAGCTAGAAAGAGAAGATCATAATTCCTTGGATAAAGAATTGGTTGCATGGTCACATCCAGAGGGTAGTAATCAATGGCTCAGAGTCCTGATGGACATCAGTGACAAATGATGGATGGGTCCATACTGAGACCAGTCTTGTGTACTGTCTTCATTATAGTGCACTCTCAGCAAATTTGCTGATGAACCCAAACTGAGCAGTGCGGTTGACACTCCTGAAGGATGGGATGCCATCCAGAGGGACCTGGACAAGCTCGAGAAGTGCCCCATGGGAATCTGATGAGGTTTAACAAGACCAAATGCTGCTGCTGCTCCTGGGTAGGGACCATCCCCAGTATCAGCACAGGCTGGGCATGAGCAGGCCGAGAGCAGCCCTGCCCAGAAGGACTTGGGGGTGCTGGTGGGTGAGAGGCTGGACATGACCCAGCCGTGGCACTCACAGCCCAGAGAGCCAAACGTGTCCTGGGCTGCATCCAGGGCATTGTGGGCAGCAGGGGAGGGAGGGGATTCTGCCCCTCTGCTCTGCTCTGGTGAGATCCACCTGGAGCACTGCATCCAGCTCTGGGGTCTCCAAGATAGGAAGGCCATGGACCTGTTGGAACAAGCCCAGAGGAGGCAAAGATGATCAGAGGGCTGGAACACCTCTCCTGTAAGGCAAGGCTGAGAGAACTGGTTTTTTTCAGCCTGGAAAAGAGAAGTCTTAGAGGTGACCTAATTGTGATCCTCTGGTACCTGAAGGCAGTCTACAAGAAAGATGGAGAGAGACTTTTTACAAGAGCATGTGGTGAAGGGACAAGGAGAAAATGGCTTCAAACGGAAGGAGAGTAGATTTACATTAGATACTAGGAAAATATACTTTACTGTGAGAGTGGTCAGGCACTGGCACAGGTTGCCCAGAGAAGTTGTGGATGCTCCATCCCTGGAAGTGTTCAAAGATGAACACTTGGATGGGGCTCTTAGCAACCTGTTTTAGTGAAAGGTGTCCTTCACCATGGTGGAGGGAGCAGAACTAGATGATATTAAACATCCCTTTCAACCCAAGCCATTCTATGTTTCTACGATTCTAGGGTAATTTCTATTGAGGGCAACCTTATTTCCTCCCATATGAAAACTGTGTCGGTGTCAGTGGGAGAAGTTTCTCTTGTACTTGTAAAAGGAAAAGATGCCTCCACTGCTATGCTGATAGTGGCAGCAGTCCCATTCCTAATAATGGGGAACTAGCAGCAAAATTTCTAATAATGGGGAACTATTAGCAGACAGAAGGTAAAAAATGAAGAAAGACATTAAAAAAATCCACTGATGTTTCAAAAAAATAAGATATAGTTCAATTAAAAATAAATAGAAGAGCTATAGAGTATTAACATCCCGTGATTCTTCACTGGTAGCTGTGGATTACATCATTTCACTGATGTAGAAATGACTGTGTAACTGCACAGTATAGTGAAAATTAATTTTGTGTATTCTTCCTTGTCTAATTCCTGTCTCTTTTAAAAAAATGCTCATGAACATATCATGTGAGGACAGGGTTCTAAGGTGAGGCAGTAAAAAGTTAATGTTTTCTACAAATGCCAGCAAAATGGTAGGGAGTATATGGCCAATGGAAAAAAAGAGTACCAGAAACTGCTTTCAAATTCCTACTAGCACTTGGAGTAGATATGTAGGATGATAATGTCCTTCAACCAGCAGTCTGAAAAAAAACCACTCACTGGGATGAAAATTAGCATCCTACACACTGATGGGCTAAATAATGGTCCTGCACACAAAATTCAAGATTACATTTATGAACACATATCAAGGTCAAGGGAAAGCATACTCTTCCCACAGAAATACCAAGGAACAAACCACAAGATCTCTGTGGTTACAGTCTTGTATTTACTCCTTCCCTCCCAAAAGGAGAAACCAGTGAGCGCAGAGGAGGAAGGAGGCAGACAGTAGTCAAGCCTTGATCTTTCTACTGTCACCTCTTTCCATGTCCCTCAAAAATAAACAGAAGAAGTACAGCAGAGGTGTAGTCTGATTCATCTATTCCACTGGTGGTTATCCAGGCATGTTCTTTTTGGGGAGAATTACCAAGCAATTGTAAGGTTTATCTAGTTTCCTATTGGAATAGATGTATAGGGAAACCTGGTTTTAATTAAAAACAAAATCAGGCAAGAGAATTTAAATGTTCAACATCAGCCTTCAAACCTCAAGATATTTCCTCTTTTTTACTGCAACTTTCGGTTTTCCAGGCTTTTGTTCTCCCAAGAGTCTCCATTCAGGTCACTCCCAAATACTAGTGATTCTGCTTTGGTTCCTCTGAAATCTTGGCTTTCACACTAATCTCCAGTTCTCCCACAACTTAAGGGTTGTTGTTTTTCACTGTAAGGTTTTTTACATAAATATTTTTAGTGATACTATGTTGTTAGCACAGAAATATTTTATATGTTAAGAGTTTGAGAAATGTTTTCCAAATCCAAGGCAGCATGCTGATGAAACCCTCCACTGACTTCTGGAGGTGAGCCTACAAATCTCTCCAGAGTCAAGGCCCCCAGGTAACTCAGCTCTGGGACATACCTGACGGACAGAAGTTGGCATCTCTGAGCTGGACAAGGAACTTTCAAATCATAAGACATTTAAAAGTTGAAAAAGCATGTGTTTAGGCATGGCACCCTGTCACCTGTGTGCCCTTTACTTGCTTCTGGGAGCACAAATTTTGATATTGATGTATTGTGTCAGACCTGGGAGCTATACAGATCTGTTGTTATAAGTAGCATCATCTTAAACAGAGCATCAACTTCAGATTTCTCATCTCTCCATTAGGCAAAAAAGTGGTTATTGGTCTTAGGATTTGAATGCAGCCTTGCTCTTCCAGTTTATTATTTTATCACTTTGCAATATTTCTCGTGTCTGCTTTAGTCAAGAAGCTTTACTCAGATTCTGATACACACTTCAGGGAAAGTGGGCATTCTCCAGAGAGATAAGCATGTTAGAACTGTTTTTTTATTTTCTGCTTTGACAATCCAAACTTCAATTCACAGATATCTAATTTGCAGACTTTTTCCTCTCTTTTCAGCTGCAGTCATAGAATTACAAAATCATAGAATGGTTTAAGTTTTAAGGGACCTTAAAGATCATCTAGTTCCAACCCCCTCATTCACTAGAACAGGTTGCCATTTACTGGAACAGGTTGCTCCAAGCCCAATCCAGCTTGGCCTTAAACACTTCCATAGATAGGGCATCCACAGCTTCTCTGAGCCAGGTAGTCTTTCTTCTCCTGAGCTGGAAATACACTTCTGGAAATTCACAATATATGGTGTTTTACTACAACAGATCTGAACCACACTACTTTGGATCTTAGGACATTTCCTTGCTCAGGTTCTCTCTCCCTGTGCTCTTGCCCTTCCTCACCTCTCCTCACCCCTCCACACTGCAGCAGCAGCTATTCCCTTCCATTTGCCCCAGCAGTTGTCAGGCTTTGGATGCATTACCACCCATTTTTGCGACACCTGTCTCATTCCAGTTGCAGTTTGGATGGGAAAAAGTGCTTTGGTATGCAGTGTAGTAAGTTCTTGTAGTATCTGGATATTGCAACTAGCTTATTTTTTTGTCTGCATTCCTGTTAAGAAGGGTAACAGATGAACAGAATGAGCTAAATAGTTGTTTGCACTGCAACAACACGCTGACAGTTATGTAAAATACTTTCATGTGCAATCTCCTCTGATCCTCTGCTGGTTCAGAGGAGTATTATGGCCAGATTCAGCATGCAGGCTCTTGCAAACTCATTTTCATAAACTAGGGCACTGCTAAGCATAGAGGAGACCAGGACCAAGGTTGCTCTGTTTCTTCACCCTCAGCATTTACCTTTTTTTTCTGCTTAATCTCCTGTCTTCAGCATCTACAGATTAATCCTGTGGGGTAAGCACAAGACCTCTTTACCAAAGTGCTTCTACAAATACTGGTGATACAAATCACCTTGCAGAGGCTACTTTGGAGTGACAAGGTCTCCGGGCCAGATAAGTAGAAGTTGCTTTAGCATATTATTCTAAAGTGGGATTAGTTAAGTAACTCTATAGCCCAATTCAAGCACTAAGCCCAGTTCACTTTTCTTAGCCTCCCCCTTCTGTATACCAACTAAATGGCACTGATCAGGCTTTCAATTGAGCATCTTCTGAAAGGCATTCAGGTCAGTTGTGGGATCATTCACGGAATTAAACAGCAAATTAATACAATGACCAGCTAACTGCAAGTCTCATGGGCAGCAGTGGTACATACACAAATATTCAAGCAGCTTCTGAAAAAAACAGCCTTTCTGCTGCTTATGGAAGCAGACACCTATTTTATTGCACAAAGACACAGGGAACAACTATTTTATATCATCAATTATTATATGTAAGAAAAACAATTGCTTTCATTGAAATATAAGTATTCAGATGCCTTCATCTAAGCAAAAACTATTTTTCGTTAGGATTACCAGATTAATTTAATTAGGATTAAAATTCATGCCTGGTTTTTATTAATATACATCTGTTAGAAAGCTATGTAGTCAGATAGGAAGTCCAATTTCTCATACTATATACTGGAAGGATAAACATTGATGTGTGCTAAAATTAAGTGAAAAAGCACTAATAACATCTTGAAATATTCATTAATTACAAAATATCCCACGTAAATAATGCTCTTCTATTCACTGGTAATTTTGCAATCCTTACTATGATTTTTACCCTTAGATTTATGACTAAAAAAATTTTATTCTCTTCAATTCTAACTAATTCTGTCAATTTTACCTTTAAAAAGCTATAAAATTACTGTAATTATATTTTTATTTAAATACTGTCTGTTAAATAACAGTGCTCTTAATTCAACAAAACTTCAAAATTCTGAAGGTCATTCTGCATTTTTAATAGCTGTCCTCACAACAGTAAACAGACTCTGAATGTTTTATTCAGAAATATTTTGCATACTCTTCACTGCAGTTTGACTTGTCTAGGCAAATGACTCTTAGCTGACTTACTCAGAAGTCTCTTTTTGTCTGTTATCTGAACATGTTTTGTTCTAGTGCATTCACTCCAGTGTTATTCATTTTTTCCTACTCACCTCCAAAGTAAGAGCCATCTGTCAGCTTCAGCTCCTTGTTGGATTTGGTGATGACACCAGCAACACCGTGTTGGATGAAATACATCTTCTTACCCACAGCCCCTTCTCGGATAATATAATCTCCAGGTTGGAACACCTCAAATCTCAGTTTGCTTAGCATGGCAGTCACGAAATTTGGGTCTGCATTAGCAAAAAGAGGCATTGTAGCCACCAGCTTCCGACAGTTGAAGTTGACAATCTCCTAAACGGAAAGGAAACATCATGATAATAATGGTCAATAAATATGTACAATATGATAGGCATTGAAAAACAAATTTTCTGCTTTCTTCACAAAGAATTTCTTTATGCTCATATTGGACTTTTCTGTGTCTCTCTGCTTACTTTATAATGTATTTTCATCTGTTTCTAGTGAAGTGATTGAAACAAAAGTGTAGTGTGACTTGTATTTCTAAGGTTAAAGGTTGTCTTCTTCTGGTGACTTTTCACATGTTATTTATTATTATTCCCACTGGAGTTTAAGGGGAAAATATGACAAAAAGATAAAATTTAAATATGAATTACACTGCTTGACAACAAGATTTGCTGCTGCAATAACTATATTAAGTGATGAAGTTATGCAAGCCCTGTGTTTCCAAATATTGCACCAGTAACATCTTTCTGTTCTGAACATATCCAGTGATATAAATATACATTACAGTTAGCTAGTTGAAAGCAACAGGAAAATTTCTTTCGCAGTTTCTAATTCATTTTATAAACACAGAGACATACATTTCTGCCCTTCCAAGAAATGTGTATAAAGTAGACCCCTATATGCAGAAAGCAGTACTATTTTTCTAGCACCTTAAGGGTTTCTCCTACCAAGGAGAAACTGCATTATATTTACAGAGCACACTATGAGCACATCTACATGAAAAGATTAGTACCAAAATAAGCTGTAAATATGGTACTTGCTTTAAATAAATAAAACCAAAACAAAACCCTATGAACAAGTTCTGAAATATTTTCAATCTCATTCTTGCAGACAGTACATTGTCTTAGGAAATTAACATGGTCAGTTGTCATTACAGATTTAACACTGTATTGAAAAACTGAGACTCATCGGTACTACATATAGAGAGGGGCTCAGGCAGGCAACATCTACTGAGGTAGCAAACCCAACATGACAGGAAGAGCAAATATAATCATCTGTATATAAATGCGAACAGAGCAAATAAAAAAAAAAATACAGCCAGCAGTCACCTAACTGCTTTGCAAAACTAAATATGCCTTTATTGTCAGTGGAGTACTCCTAGCATTTCTTACACTAATCCAAGGTTTCAAGACTAATGTAAAGGAGTCATTCTACCTACCAGTGCTCTCACTCCCTTGACTGCATTCTTCCTGGAAATGGCTTTTTCAACTTCCCATGCATCTGCTGTCTCATGCAGACAACTATGAAGCTCTCATATGCTTATCCACAGATCAGACAAATTCTTTTCCTCTCCCAGTCCCACAATGTAATATCCTGCTTGTAGACAGGATGGAGAAGTTCAGGTAATTTCACACCACAAGCAACAAAAGCACAGTGGGTTCTTCAAATCAGCTCCCTGCATCTGGGAAAGAAGGGGAATCCCCCTCTGAACTCATTTGCTACTGAAGCAATTAACAAGCAAGTCCATGAAGAGTGAAGAGAGTGAAGAAACAACCACCTTTCCCTGAGCAATCACATCGTTTCCAAATAATTCTAATGGGACTTAGAAAAGTAAATTGGAACAAAATGTCTCACCAGGCACCCCACAAAGTAGTCTCCCTTGCAAAAACACGTAGTAAATTTGATGCAAGATATCTTCTGTTTGCCTGAATCCAAAAATTATCTCAAGTAACAGCACCGCAAGTTGTGAACTGCCAGATAGGTGACATTCAAATCTGTGAACACTGCTGAGTCAGTAAGTCAAGAGGGGTAATCCCAAGATACTCCCTATGTATATTCTTTATGAGGCAATAAATATCATCATGAGATTCCAAGTGGCTGTCTTTCTAAAGCATGAGGAGAAACTTGTTTTCCTTCTCGTTTAAACTGTACATTTCTTAGTAAAGCTCCAGCCATCACCTCCCTGCCAAAGCAAAGTTATTTGCTTCCCCCACTGCTAGCAGTATGGTGGCATCCCATGAGGAGCCCCAGACTAGATTCTGCTTCCTGTGAGAATGCCTTGCTGCTGTCTCCATTGATGCTGGCAATAACTATTACTTGTCTTGTCTTGCTCAGGGACTTTGCAGTAGGCTTGCTGCTTGTTTTCTGCTTCTGAAAGTGAATAGCTTGCCTTGCATGCCCAGGAGGCAGAGAAAGGAAATTACTAAAGAAAGCAAAAATTGACTGGAAATTATATAGAAGCTAGTAGAGAAGCACAGAAAAGGCTGGGAGAGTAGAAAGTTCAACTCCAGTCAAGATTAGGAAGAAAGAGTAAAATAGACTTAGGTGGAGTAGTACTACGAAAGAGAGAATGGGAGGAAAACAAAAGGAACATAAGGACCTAGAAAAAAACAAACAGAAAAAAAAAAAGAAGGCAGGAAGCTTGACTTTAAAAACAGATTGAGAAATGGAAACTGCTGAAAAGTGAGAACACAGGAACACAAAACCTGGAGAATAGGTGTCTGGAGTGAAAGCTGAGAAGTAGGGCAGATGAGGTAAACAAACGGGAAATTGAAAAAAAAAAGCAAAGTTATTGGTAACATATCTTTAATGGTATGATAGGAGAGACCATGATATATAGAGAGGGGAGAATTCAGACCTGGATCACTCCTTTGCGCAGACCCAGTCCTGCCCACCCAGAAAGGAATTCATCTCCTCTGGGGAATGCCAACAAAACACACCCCTGAAAGAGGATTTTCACTCTTGGTATTTCATGTCCTCTCAGGGATCAATCTTCTGCCCACCTTTCTCTTGCATTATGTAACCTGTATCTGGATATACCCATGTATACACACACATTATCCTGCTCAGCCTGAGTTGCCTAATGAAGGTACCAACATAGCTACAAAACCACCCTGCTGTGGTAATTTCAGCTGTTATTCCTAGTAATGCATTCATTTTGTTGATTAGTTTTCTGTGAAAGTTTGTGCTAAAGTACAAACTTCCCTTTTTTAAGATGTTAGAAGGTGGAAAATTACCAAGGGAGAAAGAAATGTGTCATTTTTAAGTGCTTTGTTTTTCTTTAAACTGTTCTTTTATTTAAATATGAGATCATTCAGAGCAAGTAAAATACATTTCCCTAAGTCTTAATCACAGGCAGTTCTGCAATTTCAGGTTCTTGTGTATTACTTTAAATATCATCCTGGTGAGAAAGAAACAGTAAAGATTATGAAAGTGTTTTTATGTAACTCAGAAAGTACTAGGAGAAAAAGTTCTGTGTTGTAAAAGAGAGGTAACAAAAGAACAAATTGACAAATTAAGAGGTGACATTTTGTACAGAGAAAAATCTTTCACTCCTATTTGTCTTTTACTTCTTTGGAGCTAGACTGGAACCAGACTATGCTGCCCAATATGATGTATTAATTAAATGAGATTTTGTCTCACCTCTGCTTGAAGAAAATACCAAATGAAACCTGAGAAAAGGATCAGGGAAGAAAATACCAAATGAAGCTTGAGGAAGGGATTAGGAGTGCATGATATAGCTGAAATGGTTAAAGAGCAAGGATGATTCAGACCTACATGGAACAAGTGTTGATCTATTCCAGTTTCTGGTCTCTTACACAAGAATTAACTCAGAGGTGCAGTGGTCTGCTTTATATAAGAGATTGGTTAGGTAATTACACTGGCTTCTGCTCCTTTGTACTATATTGGGTTTATTACTCCTCTTGACCTTTCTGGATATTTTTTCAAACTGATGTTAAAGTGTCAGATAGTATCATTTTGTGTGGGTTCAGTATTTCTTGATGGCTGCTCTGAAGCATCTCAAGATGTTATAGAAGCAGTCACAAGGCTGTCCCAGCTGTGACTGGGATTCTCTCATGGCATCTCTAAAAGTTTATAGGACCTCTTTTCCAGAATATTTTTAGACATATGTAGCGCTTTTAGTTAGACTGAGTGGAAAATCCTGTTGCTATAAAGAAGGAAAAGTTCTTGAAAGATCTGTATGCCTGGAAAGTTCTTTACTTTTTCTCAGTAATCCAGTTGAACTAATAAAAGGTACTACTTCCATTTACAAACTATGTTCTTCTTATGTGTTGGGCATTTAGAAAAATAGTTTAGCTTTGTTAGGTCACTTCTACATACTATTGCAAAAATCTAGTGTATAACTGTAACAGTGCACTTTTTTTTCCTGAGTGTTCTTCCTTTACATTTTGCTTTCAAAGGATGCAAAACTAAGTCAGTCTTAATATCCTGATCGTTGAAAGGAAGAAATCACTTTACTGAGAAAACTACTTTTTCTCTTAGAAATAACTCACAAATGAAAAATTACTGAACCACCATTAAGAGAGAACTATAGGAAAAGGCACTATATTTGGGGATTTGGGGCTGTTTGAGCAGGTTAGATATATTTAAACCCAGTTTTAAGGAGCTATATTCTGTATATGTTCATGATTTCCTGTAATTTTTTAACCCATTGGTCAATTATATTCAAGTTTGGCAGAAAGGAGGCATCTCACTGATACTAAGTTCTCACAGGTTTTATGACAGCAGGCAGTCAGGAGAACTAGGATTAGTACCCCACTGAGGGAATGACTACATCATTATCTAACAACTTATTAAATGCCAGAAAATCTACATGTGGCAACGGGATACAATATTCTTCATTTCTGGTGCACCTGAAATCGTTCAAATTGCTTTGACACATTCTGTTTAATCATCTCTACAGAGTGTGACTTCAAAATAAATTTTGCTCAGAGGACTCTCATGTAAGTAACAACAACTATGTACATTTTTTCTCTTTGAATGGGATTGCCACAATTTTCCATTTTACAATTGCATTGATCATTTTCAACATAGAGACTCTGTTTAAATTTTACTTAATATATGGTAACTCTTGCATTGTATGTCTCGAGCTGTGTCAAGAAATACTATTCTTTTTTCTTCAGGACTTGATATTTTGTCATTCTGTTAATATAGCTGGATACTGCTTGTGTCTGTTTTAGAAAAGCTCCCGGTCTAGCCCCTTTGGTTATATACTTTAAAGCCCAAGAATGCTCTGGTCTGAGGTAGCCAACATATCTGACATACAGACAAAGCACAAAACCTGAAAAAACCTCTGATCTCTAAGGCAAAGAGAGTCCATGGGATCTTAATTGCCTTGAAAACCAGTGACCAGCCTGTCTATTTACATTTCCAAAGCCCTGCAGTTCCCAAGACCTCTAAGTATACCTGGATACACCTTATCCACATGCAGAAAATTTGTCAGCCAGCTGTGAGAAAAACTTGAGCAAAATGAAGGAAGGAATACATAGGCTTTGCAGCAAAACAATGAATGAAATTACGATTCTACCAGGACTGACAGGACTGAGTCAAAGCAGGGGTATTTTTCTGTCTAGCTCTGTTCAACTCAGAGTAAGACAAGTCAACCCTAAACAGAGCATATGGTAGCTGGTATTACTGTCTTCTAAGAGAAAGGAATGTTTTTTATGCATTTGCAATCAGAAGGGATAAAGATTTGACCAATTATATTTTCTCGGCTTCGTTGATTAAATGTTGGCCTTCTGCATACTTTTCTGTCATTCCCTTCTTGATTAGAATTTTCTATTCAACTCCTTCTATGCATTTTTTATGTCTCAGTATTATTATTGCATTAAATTCAAATGCAGACAGAATAATCCTTTTGAGGCAATATGGTTCAACCAAACCTCCAATAAAGTCGTTCTGACGAAGGATATCCATCTTTTTCCCAGCTTGTTAATTGATTTAATGGAGTTTAAGAGAAAGCAGTTCTGTGCATCTCAAGCTCCTCTTTGGATTGTCCATTATATTTAGAAGATTAAAAAGGAGAAAAAGAAAGAAAAAAGCCACTATCTATCCACTCTTTCATTCATCCAACTGCTTATCATTCTTTAACTATTTTAAAAAGGAATTTAGGTTTCATCTTCTTCAATGTTCTGAAATGTTCAATGCTGCTTAAGTTTGTTTTCCAGCTGGGAAAAGGATGAGAGCTTTAAAATGGGAGCAGCGATACAGCCAATGTTTTAAGGCAGTCTGTGAAAGAGAGATAGCCAGTCTAATTTCAAAACCCTGAGAAGTCCTGATAATTCAGATAAGTATTTAAAGTTTGTGCCAGCTGACCAGTCTCTGCTTCTTGAAGGTTTTACCCTTTGAACTTCTGCTGAATGAATTTTCTCTATGCATGCTTTTTGGAAAAAGCACCCATAGTTTATTATACAAGGTAATGTGGAATTAGTGCTATACCATAACAGCAGTTGCTGTAGAAATTGTTCGCTCTTACTAACTGAATAAATAAACTGCAATTTGCATAAGTATTTAACAATCACTATTTCAGTTTTCTGCCCCTGAGTAACTAAATATCTTCATTCCCATTTGTGTGTGTGTACACTGGAGTCTTATATTTGCTAATCCTATACAGTATTTAAAAAATTGTATCTTGGGCAGGGGACAATTAAGGCTGAAATCTTTGTTTAGCAGGCATTTTAAATATAGAAGTTGCCCATTATGCCAACAAGAATACAGATGTAAACACATGTACTTGAAAACTGTAGCAGAAAATGAATCCTATGAGTTGTGAAGTTGAAAAAATCCTATCAGCACTGATATCCTATTGGTATCCATATGATTCCTATCAGCACTGATATCCTATTGGTATCCATATGATTATCCATATTTTGTGTTAGTACAAGGAAGAGTGGCACCAGTTGGACATCATGTTGGTTTGATAATGAAGCACACTTCATGTTTTTCTAAACATCACTTTCAGTGATTAAGAAAGAGGAGAAATTTTGCTAATAATCACAAAACTTTGTCCAGTCTGCTTCACAGGTTAGTATCTACTGCAGCGCTGCTTTTCCACTGTCCAATTTGGAGCCTCCAGTCACCTCCTGCAGCTGGTGATCTTCTGGTTCTGGAAACCATTTTCACTTCTATGCATTTGTACTGAAACTCCATCTGCCATCACTAATCAATATGAGGTTGACCTTGTATGTCATTGGTGTGGCAGCTACTATGTTTTAATACTACGCCCTCCAAAAAAACCAGTTCAATTGCTACTTACAGCTTTGCTCAATGAAGACTACCTCTTATATCCACCAAAGTCAACGAGATTTCACCTGATCGCCACAAGAAGAAGGGTTTTATTCTAGTATAGTGCTGGAAGGAGTGCTGCTGTTCTCAGGGCAGTGCTTGATTCACCTGATAGCAATGGATAGTAATTGTGCTTGAGAGAAGGAAAAAGAGGAGACAGTGGAGTTTCACAAAGGCAGCCTAAGTTACATTTGTGTGAATTATTAGGTAAAATATATTGGTTGGGGTGCTTTATTATGTAAAACACGTCAGTTAGAATGCAGGACAGCCTGAAGAGTTTCTCTCACTTGAGAAAGGGAAGGCCATGAATACCATAACTTGTGGATGAAAGCAGGGAAGAAGAGATCTGTGTTTGAAGGTATGGGGGATGACTGGGGGCTAAAACAAAGTATGAAACAAAGAACTAGGCGGTGGAAAAATATAAACATGTCTTAGAAGAAACGGAAAGCTATGGTTTGGATACAAATTTTTGTGTTATTTCTGATTTGCACTTGTTTGATCAAGATCAGAAACTCAAGCTGTGAAGGCTTCCATGGAGAGTTTATTGTGTGCTCTGAAACAGGCAAGGTATTCCTTCTGCTATTCCACCTCTCCCTCTTTGTCCTCTCTTCCCTTCTTCTGTCCCCATGTACTGCAACCCAAATGGCCAAAACTGAGCAAGAACAAAGTTCTCAAGAGAATGTGCTTTATCTACACCCTATGTGTATGGTTTAGTTGACACAGTAGGAACAACAATCAGGAAAACAGTTATTTAAAAATCAGTGGTGATTTGTTCAGTGAGTTATTTTACAGCTCTTGAGCAGCTCTGGATGAGAAATACTGTTATCTTGTTAATTGCTAGGTTAACACTTACTCTTCTTATTATGAATTAAAAGCCCATTGGTTCAAAGGCTCTCTCTATACGTTTATTAAGTGGCTTAAATTAAATTTTACTGTTTATACTGGATAAATCCCAGTTAGCTGAGCTTGAAATAGCCACACTGAAATTATGTTTAGTGTTTTTAAGTACATTTCAGTTTGCACCTAATTTGATTTGTAATGTAATGTAAATTGTAATGAAGGCCTACTCTATATTATATGGTGGAAACATCAAACTCTTAACCTTACCTAACACAGAAAATTTAGACATTGTTGCACGATGTATATTCCACATTTTAAAGTGGTAAAAAGGAGCTTTTATAATGAATGAGAATTATTTAGACTTCTTAGGCAAATGTGTGACAGGACCCTGAATGCCTGTGTATGTATGTATTAGAATATTTACAATGCCAGCTATAGATGTACACATCTATATATAACAGAAGGATATAAAAAGAAAGATAAGGAGGATGCACAATCCCTTTCTAATTCTGACTCGGCCTTTGTCACTGCTTTGCAATGTGAACTGGGACAAGCTAATTGTAATACCATTTGAATTTGCCTTCTAAAGGAAACTACTTACAATGATGCTGGAGTGGGATCAGGTGCAAGGGCTCAGTGATCTTATGTTGTGAGTAGCAACTTACAATACAGGTGTAAGAAGCCTGTGACCCACATTCAGGCCACTGCTCCCAAGGCCAAACATGCAGAAGTAGAAAAATACTGAAAGTGCTGGTTTTAGAGCCCTGGTTTACAGTGAAACATGAGGATGATGCTCAGTTGTAAGGGTGAAACATGGAGAGCTGGCTCCAGAAAAGTTATCAGCAGGTCATACAAATGAAGTTTCTGGGAATAATTTAGTAAAGTGTCAGCCAGACAGCCCTCAAGACAGAATTTGCTTGAGAGTACCACTTTGGCTAATAGTGGTAGCTGCAGGGCAAAGAGATGAATAAATGGGGAGGGAGTTGTAAAGAGTAGAAAAAATTCTGAGGAGTGCAAATGGTGACAGCAAAAACAGCCTCAATAGCAGATCATGTGGAGCAAAGAGAAGGAAATCTGGCAGGCGTAGACTAGTCAATGTGTATTAGTAATAACAGCTAGAGTAAAAGTAATGCATCAGACTTTAAACATCCAGTAGGCAGACACACTAAATAATGGCATGGGTTCAGAGTTACAGAGAGTCACTTTACAACTAGGACCCAAATCACAGTCAAGACTTGACAGATCAAGGATGCACCAGAACATCCTCAGCATTTGTGCATCCTGAAAAGTCTTATTCTATGGAACATGGAGAAGAAGCAGCTATGTAACTAATAAACAAGAAACCAGGGGAGATACCTACAGCCTTCTGCTGTCTACATTTACTACTGCTGCTCTGTTTGCTCTCTGAATGCCATCACTGAGGCCGTAATTACTTGTGCTGTGCTTCCCCTCTAGGGCTGGACGTGCACTAAAAGCAAAGGGGCCTGATGGCAGCAGGGCACTCAGGAACCACCATTAGCATCTGTGCATGAGCCCAGGCAGCCATGGGATGCAGTTCTTTACATCAGTTTAATATTCTTTTTCAAAACGACTTCAGTTCATCTGCTTGCCCAAAGTTTAAAATTTATTTAACTATTAATAGCATTTAATTAAATTATATACATATAATTAAATTCCTCACTTAGTGAATTAAACATAGGCTGAGGTTTATTTCTATAAGAAATATATTCCTATAATTTATTCAGATGGTTCTTCAAATGATCTTCAGACTGTATCTTAATCTCTACTTTTATGAATAAATTTATCTGTATTGATTTTATATCATAGGAGGACCCCTAAACTCCTTGTAACTACAGTTCATTTTAAGGTAATATATTATAAATATAGTCTAGTGGCATAGGAAATATGTGCTGAGATACATGACAACAGTAGAAACAGAGACCATATCAGAGTACCTGATGCGATATATGCACTCAGTACTACGCAAAGATATCAACAGAGTTTTATACAGCATTCTTCTCACAGAGACATCTTGGACACGTGTTTGCACGTATGTGCCAGAATATATGTATATATGTGTGCATATATATGTGTGTATATATATGTGTATACATATATATATATGCATATATATGCTCTCCCACACATGTATTTATATGTGTGCATGGACATACCTGTATGTCTGCAGATGTACATATTTGTACATTAAATGATAAAAAAAATCAAAGGGTAACTAATTAATGTGTCCCATTAGAACTGTATTTCACATTAGATCTAGCTACCTTATTTAGAGGTTGATACAATTCACCTAAGAGTGTATGCTTGTATAACCCAAGTTATAATCTCCAAGCAAAGAGGTGAGAGAAAAGAAGATTCTGCTCTGAGTCCCAATTATGTTCTTTGGAAATGAAATGTCCTGATGTTCTATATTTTGCAAGGACACATGATCTGTATCTATTTTCAGCGAACATCTCCTCACATGGTGGCCTAAAAATAGGCCAGCCATGAACTTTAAATAATGGCTCAGGAAGGGTATTAACCTCTTTCTCACATTCTAAGTTTGTCCCATTGCTGTAAGTATCAATATTATGAAGAACGTATCTGGTGTTAGAAAATGACAAAACAAGCAACCTGCGCCTCCATTTCTGCTTCTCTACAGATGTCTTTGCCTCTTAATTCCCTTCAAGGTCTGTTATATATATTAAGCTGTCCACACACAATACTGACAGCATTTCTCTTCCTGTAAGTAGTGAATCCGTTTTCTGCTAGGTGTTAAAAAGCATGAACTATTTCATTTCCAACCCTCCAGGCTGGGAGACCTTCTACTCTTGATGAAATATGAATGATTGTGAAAACTTGTATTTTCATAAATACACAAGTGTTTATTCAATGTGTGGCAATGAATGGTACATTGAGTTGCTGGATTTTTGTTTTGGGGACTGTGGATGTCTGTATTAGCTGTATTTCTCAAACCATCAATTATAACTCCCATAGCATAATGCAAATTTTTCAAATGTTTCTCAATAATTCTGCTCTTTTCCTTTTTGAATAGACACAGATACATAATTGCTTCCTGATTTTCAATTTAGTAAAAGAAAAAATCCATGCTGTGAAGTAAACTTCATTTTTTAATATATGTAAGGGATATTAATGAGATCAAAAAAATAATAGTTCTCAGTTGCACAGTTACCTAATGACACCTATACAGGCTAAAATGAAAATGGCTAATTACAAAGAATGTGGCTTTTCTTTAAATTGATATATTTACCACACAGATATTTATTTTATCCACAAAATACTTTATTCTTCCAGCAAGGTATCACTCATTGCTTCAAATGTTCTACAGAGAGTGCACAAACATGCAATGATCAGGTCATAAACTTGCAACTGTTCATGTTTTAGGGAACCTCATTAACATCCTTTCAACCAACTACAGAATTTTTTTTCTTTTCGCAAGTGAGCGAAAAGAAAAATGGATTTATTGAGAAGAAAATTAACATCGACTCCCCCAAACAAGCTAGGAGATTAAAATTCTCTTCAGAGAACTCCTTGCCCATAAGTGCTCTACTCCTACCATGGCTGGCTTAGGATCCAGTGCTGCCACTGAGCCAGGACTGTGCAAAGGTATCATGAAAGAGGCGGTGGGGACAGATAAAAATATTGCCTTGAACTCAGTCCAGGAGCTACCAGGAAATCTGTACCTGTACTCACAGTGTCAGACTCCACATTTTGCAACAGCTTTTAATTTCACTTATCTCTGAGACTCTCATTAATCACTAGAAATATCACATATTAAGTTCTTCCAGTGTTAGACACTTTAAATGAAACAAGTGTAATTCAACACCTTGTGCATCCATATCTATGCTATATTTCATTATCTGTCAATTTATAATAATTTCAAAATTTTTAATTCCATTTCCATTTCCATTAATCCCTTATATAAAAATTCTTCATCAAAAGAGACTGAACTTTCAAAAGATTATTTTGGACCTGTAGAGGAGACTACAGATTTTTCAGGTACAAAAAAAATTTCAGTATTTCAAATCTAACTTACCTGCAAGACAATTTCTGGAGAAAAGATTTTAAGTATTTGTTTATTGCATTTTCTAGATAACAGCAACAATACAAAAGTACAGATTAGACAGTTTTGTGCAGGTTTCAAAGTAATGTAGAACTTTTTTTTTGCTCAATTAGCACTAGCATGAAAGTAAAACAATGATTTAGCATAGCCTTGAAGTGCAGAATTTAATTCGCATTATCTCCCACAGCTTTAACTAGATTCACTTTCCTAAATCATTGGTGTACCAACTGGAAATTAAGTTCATAAATGTGCATTCAGAACAGATTTTGTGCTCTGTTGTTTTTTGCTCTCCTTGTCTTTGCCTTTGAGATCATATGCTTTTAAAAGGCAACTCAAGATTTATGCATGGGAAGTGCTGTGTACCCTTCTGTATGCTGTTACTACCATAATGTGCAACTGAGTGCATAAAAATAGGCACATGCATTTGCTTCTGCATCAAACAGTCCATGGCATATTTATCTCCTTGTGCTGGCGGTGAGTCACAACTCTAATCTCTATTTGTGGTGACTTTCATGGACAGTGGCACATTTAAAGGGTGCCCCCTCAACACAGAAACTTTTGTATTACATGCCCCCCACAGCATTTTTACTGGTTCCAAACAAATATGCTTCAAATGCCTTTAGCCTGCTTTCTGAATTTAAATTCCACAGTGAAAACTCAAGGAAAAGATGTTTACTCTCACCCACCTCTATTAATGAGATTTATAGGAAAAGGATGTGGGCATGTCTATACTGTGCATCCCCGTCTTGTCTGAAATATGTTTTCTACTGGAGTCCTGGCTGCATCCTGCCCTCTGCTTTTCCCCTTCCCCTTCCCATGCTTTCAGTATGGAACTGCTGTGACTTCTTATTGCAGAAGTCTATGAAGAAGAAATGGAGAATCCTGGTACGTACCACAATGCCAGATCCTGCATCTCCTAATCTTAAGAGAGACAATGTAATTTCCAGCTCTGCATCAAGAATTTTAATTTGCTAATTTTTAATTTATCTTCAATTATTCTCTAAAGAGTTCAGAGGAATGTATGTTAAATTCCGCTGTTTTATTGTAATGGATTCATAGTCACAATTCAGGAATTAGGGCAAAAGACCATTTGGTTTTAGCTAAATGAACGAAAAATTTCCACATCCTACCAAAAAGGACAACTGTCAAGCTAAAGCAAGCATGTTTTTAAAAGAATGTGTTTACTTAAGAAGAACTAACTCAGGAGTTATCTGAAGTATGTTACTATTATTATTTTGAACCTCCTAAAAATCAGCAATGCTAACTGTAATTGCAATAGCATATTCAGATCTGATAGAAATTAACATGTTGTGATAGGCACCAACTGCAGCAACATCTCTTGGCTTTCACCAGAAACTGCATTGAGATTAAAAAAATGTGCCTGACTCTTTCCATCCACTGCCCCAAGCACCACCTCGGTATCAAGTAGCTGAGAAATTCTTTGGTCTGTTAAAAACTGAGACATGACAGACACCTGGAAGCATGATCTTGGGCGGAATAAGGCAATGGGTGAATTTTGCCTCTGCAAGACAGCTGCTGTTCTCTCATTGCACTGGACCTGGCGCCCACAAAAACATTTCTGATTCTGCTCTTCAGATGCCTGAATAGCAGTTCAGACAGGAGCAGATGCAGGCTGGATTTACTTTTCTGTAACAGGATTTGACCTCTCTCACAGCATGCAGCTTGCATCTAAATAGTTTGGAACTTTTCTCAAACTACTTACCCTTCTTTATAAGAAAGAAAACCACTGCACTAAGAATTGGGCATTTATTTGGATTAGTATATCTGAAGAGCTCATGAAAGAACTGTCATGTCTGAAATATTTATTAAACAATTACAACAAAGGAATCTTGTAGGTGCTATTCAAAATTGTAACTACTGAGAAGTGCTGGTGTGTTATTATCTGTATTACTGGAAGCAGTTAGATCTGGAACTTGTCAAAGCATGTCTCAGCTCAGGATGGATTTGCTAATAAAGCATGTCAAACACAGAAAGGACTGTGATCAAAGATTCTTGAACACGTGAACAGCAGTGGAAGTGGTTGACAATTCAGCCCCAGCATGTACCCTGTGAATGTGCTTACATCAAAGGGCAAACACACTCCCCAGAGCTCAGCAAATCAAACCACATTGTCTTAGGTCCCTGGGAAACAGCCTTGAGTGTGCACACCGTTTGTTACCATGTCACACCTGCTGGGGAAAATCCTCCTAAAACACAATAATCCAATCACCTGGTGATTGTCTGCCCATTTCCACATTAAAATGGCCATTGTTACTATTTCAGTTTTAAAAACTTCATTACGGTTCCTGCTAAAAACTTTTCTTTCAGCTTTGTGTTCTTGGACTGCAATTTAGGCATAATTTGCACAGAGATTTGAAAAACACCAGGTTTTTTTTCAGCATTAGTCAAATAAATAATGCTATGGTATATCAGCATTTATTTTGCAAGACTGACATGCTGCATAATTCATTCATGATTCAGTACGCCAGAATATGAACTACAGTTATACGTTATATGTGCCTCTGAGAAAAACAAACAAACAAACAAAAAACTCCTTTAATTCACTAGTTAAAGATAAGGATATATTTAAATGACTTCCAGTGTGAATACATCTATAATACTGATGCACTTTTCTTAGTTCCCCTCTTTAAGCTTCATACTAAGGATCACTGCATATTAAAATGCAGAAAAGTACAGTGGATTGCAATGAACTAGTTACCTTTCTGTCTTTTATGAGGTAAATTTATGGACATAAGTTGTTACAGGACCAAAATCTCCAAATTTAAATATTTCCCTGATATTTTATTGTGTTTTAATAAAATAATTTGATTTTCTACCATTATTTTAATGTTTGAAAGTCCACAACCCCAAATCATAATGACTACACTATTAAAAAGGCTCAAAGCATTCCGTAGTCTAATCACACCCCATTTTGGCCTTATACAATTACTCTGGAGATGCTTTGTCTTTTGTGCATTATATTATAGTCTAAATAAGAATATATTGCTTTGTGATTTCTAAAGATAAATACTAAATAAAAAGAAAGATATTAAAAAAGGAGGTAAGTTTTAATGGGGAAAAGGAGAAGGGCAACAACTAGGGAAGAACACCAAGGTTACCAAATTGATAATTTTAAAACTGACTTTAAAACCACAAAAAAATATCTAATTTGTCCACATGTACCAAACCATCTGGGTTGTGTCCAGTTTTTACTTAGGATACAATATAAATTATAAATCCAGTAATGGAAGCTTTCCTTTACTTTATTGTAAGAGTACTTTCCTTACAAGAACTGTCATAAAATGCCTCTCTTGATGCAACACTAAGTACTATGAAAGATGTTTCTCGGAACCTTACACCTGACTCATTAGGCTGTAACAGGCACCATAATGTACCTACATTCACTATCCCTATGGGAACAACAAAGGTCAAGGACTTCACACAGGTCTGCTCAGTTCCAGAAAAAGCACCATGTAAAGGTGGAGAAGCTTGTTAAAAAGAAACTAGAAGAAGCTTCTTGTGGTCTAGCTGGAAGTTACTGGTGGAGAGCAATATTAAGTGATAACACCTAAATAAATACATAAAATAACGTATTTGTTACCTCTTAGAGTTAGTTTTTACCATTACAATTTAAAACAAAATGTAAACTCACTGGTTGGCAAGGATTAAAAAGCAAATTAACATTAGGAATTATTTGTATTATTATAACATCAGTATACTTGCTGCAGACCTGGTGCTTTCAGCTCTCAAACACTATAGTAGACCCAGGGGAAAAAAAATGAAAATGGCAAGAAGAATGATCTAGCTTCCATGCAAGAAAGAATTAAGTAGAATATGTCTCTTTACCATCAAAACCACACAGTTTTAAGATATTATTATATAACTCTATAAAATCGTAACTGGCATGCAAGAAGTCAGTAAAAATTGACTGTACTATATCACTTTTGCTACAAGAATTAATGGCCATCAAAACCAAACAACATTTGGAGCCATGTTCAATCCGAAAAGAAGGTGGTGATTTCTCATGGAGGAGGGATCAGGTCTGTGCTTTTTGACAAAGGATGGTGCAGTTGCAGAGAATATAGAATGCAAATAAGTAATTGGAAGAGATGTGTATTAAGGATTACCTAGTAGTCAAATTACATCAGTCTCAGAGCATCTCCCGACCTGAAAATACTGTGAGTCTAGGAAAGTCATTAAGGGACACACCATACTTGCCCTGTTCTTATCCTTCCATGGGCATCCACCCAGAGCCACTGCTGTTGAAGCTGGTGGCTTAGACAAAGGCCGGAGCTGAGTCACTTGGACTTACACTCAGTTACAAGATGGAACTAGCAAAGTGCATGTATTTAAACTTTTATAATTCAGGTGTCCTTCTGGAATACATTTCTCTTAGATGTGTGGGAGTTTGCTGTGTTTGGTTTTTTTGAACTTCTTGTCTGTAGCATCTCTATTTCATGTCATGACTGTTACAAAGACCACTTTTGGGATTAAGGCCTTCTAAGGCCAAAGGATGTTCAAGCCTTGTAGGTGGTAAGAATTAGAAGTTTAAAAATGTGGAGTTTAGTATCTCTGTCTGCTGAAGTACTAGAGATGATATTTATATAAGGGAAACATGCTAATTGTTACCAATTACTAATCACTACCTCAAAAAATGAGGGAGATAGTTAATTGCAAATGCTATTGAAGACAGAATTTATTTCACATGTCAACTGCTGTTTGAAGATGCAGCCTTTTTTCTAAGCCAGTCAGCTACGTTTTCTTTACTGTGAGAGCATGTGTGTGTGGGTGGTGTGTGCAGAGAGAGCCTGATGATTATCTTAGACTTGTTGCAGAACTTGTATGGAGCTACAGATAGGTTTGATGAATCCAACCCTGCATGGCCTCTAAGAAGAAATTTAAAATCTTTCATCTCTATTAAAATTGTAACTGTCAGGAGTCTCTTGATTATCCTATTCTTGAGAAGACTGGACACTTATTATCAGGTAAGTCTAACTGTGAAAAAGGGAATATGCTTTCAGTTCAAGTGAAATTTCTGAGTTTAATGTAAAGAAACCCTTATCCTTCACTTTTGTCAGAGAGCATGTGTCATACAAGCAGGTATGCACATAACATGTTGCAATTTATGGTTAATTCAGTTTGAGTGAATACTCAGCTAAGAGTATCCAATTAACTACATTACCAATGGACTAATACACCCAAATTATGCAATTAATTAAATGGGGGAGACTATAGAGTTTTTCAGTCTCATAAATTTCTGCCTTAGTTCCCAGTCATCAAACTCAATCTCTTTAATACTACAGGTCAGCCACTAGTTGCTTTACTCAGCTTTGAAGACAGAGCCTTATACAATTTAAAAATGTTCAAGATTCCTTTCTCCCTTTTCTTATGAAGCCTTAGTTAATTTCCCACAATAAACATGACTCTCTTTCTCTTATCCAACAATGCTAGGCACTCACATACATGCATTAAATATTTTTTCAGATTTTCATTATTTTAATCATCCAATCTGCTATGAATGTTTCATACATAATGTTCAGAAGCTCATTAAAATGAACATCCATCCTCTTTTACAAAGAAAGTTTTAACCTCTGCTATCAAGGGAAATGATTGTCCTGTCCCGCTCTGCACAGCTGCGACCTCACCTTGAGTCCTGCATGCAGTTTTGGGCCACAATATAAAAAAGACATTAAACTATTAGAGGGAGGGTCACAAGGATGGTGAAGGGGCTTGACGGGTAGCCGTGTGAGGAGCAGCTGAGGTCGGTGAGGAGATGAGCTGGTCTGTTCGGCCTGGAGGAGAAGAGACTGAGGGAAGACCTCATTGCAGTTACAACTTCCTCATGAGGGAAGAGGAGAGGCAGGCACTGATCTCTTCTCTGTGATGGCCAGTGACAGGACCCGGGAGAATGGCCTGAAGCTGCATCAGGGAGGGTTCCAAAAAATATGGCTATTAGAAAAAGGTTTTTCACCCAGAGGGTGGTTGGGCACTGGAACAGGCTCCCCAGGGCAGTGGTCACAGCACGAGCCTGACAGGGTTCAAGAAGTGTTTGGACAACGCTCTCAGGAAAATGGTGTGACTCTTGATTCAAGACCTGTGCAGGGCCAGGACTTGGACTCAAGGATCCTGATGGGTTCCTTCTAACTCAGCATGTTCTCTGATTCTATGATTCTGTAAGCATATACAGCTTTATTCCTAGCTTTTATCATGTAAGGATTATTTTTACATGAGATTTTTGCTGCTAATTCTATGTACTTTAGTTATTTTTAATGGTTGAATGATCATATTTATATCATATATAATTACTTTCCTGCTAAAAAAAAACCCCAAAATTTTAAAGTGTGGACCAAAAAGAAGGTCATCACTCTTAAAGAAAGTATAGCTGTGAAAAATTTCAGCCCATACAGTAAATTTGAATGGCTGAAAACAAGAAGCAGTGAAAACCCTGCAATTTTTTTCACAATGCTATAATTATGCAGCAGTTTGTATGGTTTCTTTTGTTCTGCTTACTCCAAGTGAGGAAATAATGGTTTCAGATTAATATCTTCATCAGAAGCTATTTCATCAAGCTAAGTATGTCCTGTGGAGACACTGAATGTTTACCCTATGCTAAATTCCAAGTATAATCAAATGTAGGATTAATTAAAAACTTAAGAAATGCAGTAAATATTTATTCTTCAGTGATGCAGCCAGGGTATCTGTGCTATTGCCTATTACAGCCTTGTGCAGTTATTGGTATGTAACATGGTAAAGCCCATATGAACAACTGTGTTCCACCTTTAAAAGCCTCTAATTTATTATCCATTATTTCCATCAAAAAGACACCAGCTGCACTACTAAACTGCACATACTGAAGTGTAGCTAAAACAGAATTTGAAACTACTAACTAAGCAAAATACCTAAGTGGTGTTTTCAGGGCACAGTGCATAAGCTGCCATGAAAATTTGGACAGATTCATTGAGAAACATGTTCTGGCACTGCCAGCGTCCAGTTCTTATTTTTTCTCTTTCTTTTTTTTTGACCTTTCTCTGGAACACTACTGTTTTGTCAGCAGGGCAGTGTGCAACCTGATTGTAGCTAATTTTTTCTTATATAATAGAGAGAACAAAGAAGACTTGCTAAATACAGCATAACCATAGCAAAATCAGAAGCCACTCCTTCCATGAAATTCTGTTCTTCTTTCATGTTTTTAGGGGCTCATTAATTTTTGAAAATTTCCATGCTTGATCTCTCACCAGAAGTGCTTTTTGTTTTTTATGGTTGACCAAATTTGCCTTGCTGCTTCTAAGCTATAAGAAAAATAGGAGGGGAAGGGGACAGGGCTAGGGGAGGGAGGGTAGAAGGGACTAAATAAAGAGGGAGGCAGGAAAAGCAGAAAACACAGGTAATTAGAGTGCCACAGCTGCAAATTGCTGTTAGTAAGATGGTATTTTGCAATGAAAGGATATTAGGATTCACTTTTGGAGAAATGCTTTCCTTAGAAGTGGAAACAGATGAAACTGTTTCTGATGTCAGTGACTAATGTGTCTGTACATGCTTCTGTTCTCTTAACAAAACACAAGCTCCATAGTGGCCAAGATTCATGTTTTGACTGTCACTGTAGTCTAGGGATAATTCCCACACTTTTCCTGTACAACATGGCAGATTTTTCCAGTACATTCTCCTTTTGACATTTCAACAGCTAGCGAGGGGAGCCACAGTGTAAACAGGCAGTGGCAATGTAGAAGCCCAGGCCCTCTACCTGCACTCCTAAACATTTACAAACTCACAATATACAGGAAGGCCTCAGGCTACACCTATGTGAGGGAATTAAGTAGGCCCAGGATCTGCAGTTCAGTCATGGGATATTAAATAGTTAGAACAATCATGGTTTCGCCTGATTTTGACTTGAAGCATCTAGCAAAGACCTAGCAATTTTGGGCAGTGCTAACCATTCCCATTTGGCAGTTTGTAGGAGGGAGGCTACTGTTGGACTTTCATAACAGAGATGTGGATAAACTGTGGTTTGGCAAGGCTTTGTTTCTTATGGAACTTTAAATATGGAAGTTTAAATATGGAACTTGATTGATTTTGGCAATGGATTGTATGACATGTTTTCCCTTCCCAACAAAGTGCAGGATTCAGTATTACAGGCAACCCACCACACACCTATGCTCTCCTTATGCCTCAATAGTTGAAAAAAACTGACCAACCTTCACCTATCTTTCTAAAAGTACAGATGTCACGCTGTGCTCTCTTGGGTATTATATATACGTTATACATAACCATATACGTATACACATATGGACACATGATCAGCACCACTCCTCCAAGAGCAGAGGATATTAAAAGGCATTACTTGGTAGCACTGAAAATTACACAGATTTCATCACATACCAGACTGCTCCACCGTTACTTTTCTTGTTTCTTTTCTCTTTTCCCTGTTTGTGCTCTCTTCTCTCTGAGTTTTTCAACTTGATTCTTTTCTGGATTTTTTCCCTCTCCTTTCACTAGAGGATATCAGCTAACCTCCTAGAGCAGGTCAGGCACGAGCACAACCCAACAGAAGACAGTCTGATTTATATTCCCATTAAGCAGCTACTTCTGCTACCCCAAGATGAACACCACCTTCATCCCACACAAGTGAAGAAAATTCCAACTGCTTCTACATATCACATCACGTAACATAGCACAGCATAACCCCCAAAACTGGAATACAGACTAAAGTTTTAACAAAAGAGACTTTTTAATGGCTTATACATATAATATTCTAGCTTCCTTGTCTCAAGTAAAGACCACCTTTACCAATGATGCTACTATACAAAATGAAACAAAGCAACTCTCCCTTTGTGGTGACTTTCAGTGGTTTCATCTATATAGATGTGTGGCTAGCAAGTAGGGAAAGCAGGAAAAGATTTTCACCCAGTATTTTAGTCTTGCCACTCTCTGTTTTAAAAAGTGGCAGAAAAACAGGAGTTTCAGTCAACAATAAGGGTGGGGTTTTACTCTTTGACAGGATTTTATCTTTGACATCCTTGTGTGGCAGTGACTCTGACAGACTGGTTCCAAATAGAATGTAGATCTGCTTACTTCTTTGTGTCAACCTAGTATAAATTTAATTATCCTGGTCATTCATTGACTATGTTAAAGAAGATGAAATGTTACAGAACAGAAAGAGCATTTCAACACAGAAACAGCAAAAATATGCAATTTTTTCATAGCATGAAGAGCTATTCAAATACTTTAATCTTACCTCCCTGAGAGGATCATTGAGCTCATTCAAAATATTTTCTTCATCAAAGATCTTGCCTTGGTAGCGATGCTCATAATAATCATGGATCTTCTGGCGCATTTCAGCAGGTAATTTGTGGAATGACATGTACTGTTCCACTTGTTTGTACTGTCAAGATAAAAAAAAAAAGGAATCAGAAAAAGTCTCAAATTTTTGCTGTCTAAAAGTACGTACAAAATACAAATTCATTCATGTGTCCACTTAAGCTTTACATATTTTATAAGGATAACATTTTTTTGTAGGTCAGAAAATCCTTACAAAAATATTAGTTAAGGTAATGCTGTCACATGACAGCACATCTATAAATTAGAGAAACTGCCTTTAGCAGCAATGCTAATATCCACATGAATATTTAAGTCTTAGAAGCCAAAGCCTCATACTTCTCATATGTTTCCTAAATTCCCATCTGTACAGGAGCTGCAAAAATACACCAACACACTTTTTAGCTCATGCAGTAGACAGGACAGCTGTACACAGTGTTTAGTCTGTAGCACTGCATTTAGGGAGAGCTTAAGGTGTGAAGTTTTAGAAACTGGCTATGCTGGTATTACTATGTAACATATCAATGTTGTGTATGCTTATGAAGTTAAAACCTGTGGAGACAGTGAAATAGAAAACATTCCTCAGGAGGGATGAAGTGAAGAGAGACATAAACTAGAAAAATAGGTGTAGCATCAGGAAGTAGAAACAGAGGGAAGAAAAAGATATCAGGACCCTGGAGACTTAGAAGAGCTCACTTTATTTACCTTGTACACTTGGTTTCCTTGCTTTTACTAGTCTTCTATCCTATATTCTGGGGGTTTAGGGTTTTTTTGGTTTTTGCTTCCGTTTTTCAGAAGCCTTTTTGGATAGCATAAATTTCAGAAAATAAAGTCCTGAATCAACATACTCGGAGTTGTACTGTACTTCACTACATGATAATCTGAGACCCACAAAATGGACAAGTTTTCTAAAGTGCAAATGAACAAATACCACCAGAATAAGATTTTTGCACCTCAGAGCCCCCATCCTTGTCTCAGCTGAAAAGGATAAAGCACTGAGGCAGATAAGGATAAATCCCATCTCAGGCTGAAAGGTGAGTTAAAACTTGGCAGAAACTTGATTCGTGTATGTAAACAGTCTTAATTTATTTTTTTATTAATTATTTCATGCTTAATTAGGGAATTTAAACTGCTTTCAATGGAAAAGCCAATGAAGTCCTAATTAGGATTGGCATCTCTGTAGAACAATTAACCAAATGTACAATGTACGTGCCCTCCTTGTGAACTGCAGCACATATCCTTTAACTTATATAGTTGAAGACTATTCTATATTCTGGAATTGAAATTAGATTTTGCTTTGCAAAGTGGCAAAAGATTAGATGAGGCCATGTGTACAACATGCATTCTAAAAATAAGAGGAAAGTAATTTTGCATACAACTATTTAACAATGTATGATGAATATGTAAGATTGATATAACCTCTGCACACTCATTTTGCCCCTCTGCAGTAACAATTCTTCACCCACATCCTTTGGATGTGTGACTTAAGTTTGCATGCTTGCTATTGGTTTCTCGTCTGATATGAAGAAATTTATCCATACGTTGTGGGTTAGAATCAGACATCATTATGGCCCCTAGGACAGAGGCTGCTCCCTCTACACAATCTTATTTGCACACAAATGTGCCTAAGTAACACTAATAATGAATAATCCTTGCTAATAAAAGAAATACATTCATTCAGATGTATATTGCAAGCAAGCTGCAAAGGACTTTTATACCAGAATGACCTTGAAATAGAGAAAATTCGAGCTATGAGGAAATTGCTTGGGCAGCAATTTCCACTGCTGCCTTCATTAGTGCTGTTACTTGAATGGGGGCTTTCTCCTGCACCAGCAAGCTCTTTTCTTTAACAGGATTTATGCTTACACATGAGAATTTCAGGGAAAAAGAAAAAATAAAACTAGTAGAAATATAGTGCTTATCACTAGCGTGTCTCAAAGTGTTCCCATATTAGTAATATATAGAATAGGCACAGCTGAATATTAGCAACATTTTCTTTAAAAATCTGTGAAGAAGTTAAAAGCCTTTCACAATTCCCCGAAGTATTTAACCATCTAATATAATATCAAGGTTCCTTTCCATATCTAAATAGCTGAGCCTGTGAGGGTGTACTATACTATCACTATCTCTTAATCAATTTTTTCCTAATATTTCTCAGTGTGTGATTTTGGCTCATTTTCTCTCTCATTCACAATTCTACTACTCCCTTCTTGATGTTCTGTTCACATGTAGTGTTACCTCAAAACGTTTAACTTGCTAACTTGTTCAGCAACTGATATCTTTCATTAACTTAGCACAAGAAATAATCGCTTTCTCAATTCCTTAGAAAAGCAAGTTCATTTTTTCAGTCTGATACATGTTATTGGCAATACTGTGGCTATTCCAGATTAGTTTCCACTGTGGTGTGTCACATGTCAGTTGCAAAAAAAGTGTGCAGAAATGAATATACAAAGACAGCAAGACTAATATGGTCTTGTTAATTTTGTGTAATAAACCAGGAATTTGTCTAAATTAATTTTGAAGAGTATTTTCTTTGTGGATACCACAGATATCAATAATGGTTAGAAATAAAGGTATTTTTCACTTTTACGTAATTCTACTTGTTTTTTATTCCTGGAGCTTTTTTTACGCATTACAAAAATGCATATAGCTTAAGAGAACAGAAATAATTTCTGGAGAAGATAAAAGATGTAAAAAAGATTTTAAAATTCTCATTAGTGTTTTGAGTCCCTTAAAAAATATGATAATTCAGTAGCTTCTTGATTTTTCTAAGGATAATTTTAGATAGGAAGTGGATAAAATTGTCAGTAAAGGTAATTTTTTTTTAAATTATTTTTTAATCATATTTAAAAGAGCTGTAACTGATCCTGAGCTACTCATCAGATCTGATATTTGAACCTGCATTTAAATATGTGAGTAAAATAACTTCTTTCTAATAACTCTACTAATTACACTGCATTCTCTATCTTTTCCCTTCTAGACTTAAAATTTTGGTTTGCTTGGTGTTTTGTTTTGGGGTGGGATTTTGCTACTTTTGTTTTTTTTTTCTTGTTTGCTTTCTTCAGAAAATAGTTGTCTTCATTACACATTCATAAAAGCATCTCTGGTATTTATTATATTTGTGTAAAATAACTTTTGGAGCCACAGTAAGTCCCCTCAAGATTGACTGCCTTTTATTTTTATTTTATTTTTAGCTTTTTTTACATCATATGAGAAGCACCAGACTACATTCAAACACACAAGACTCTGCTAACGCCCTCATTTTTAACTTCTAATTGCCTTTCCATCCTTGCTTCTGCAAGTAGCACTTGATTTTCCAGGAAGGACTATTTAGTAAGGGATTCCATGTGTGCACAGCTAAAGGGATGTGCCCTAACTGTTACAAATATGTATTCCTGGTCTTTTCAATATCTCATTGAATGGAGTAAATACTGTTTTGCTGACCAGTCAACAACTATGGTTTTTTTAATTGAATATTGAATTGTTTGTCCTAAAATGAATACGTATATTAATGTGATTTTTATATTGCACTGCCATAATTTCAGTAATTTATATCTGTTTTATATTCATCACTGAAATGAAAATGCCCATACATGCTACAAAATTGCTGAAATAGGTAACAGCTAAGTGGATTTCAAAGTTTCAAAGTAACATTCTACATATTTTAATGCAAAACACCACCCAGTAATAATTGAATCTTGTTGTTTCAGACATAATCTTATTCAGGGGCTCTTTGTATGTAGCAAAACTCTGCTAATGCACTCTTCCAGCAAAAGGTGACTAGCATGACATCAGTTATATGGGGTCGTTAATAAAGTTGGTTAGGTAAGTACATATATCCTTAAAAAAACAGGTATGGAAAAAGGCAAAGGAGAGGAAGGACATCTTGTGCATAACAATTTGCAGCTGAGGCAGAGAAAATATTTTAAAATTAATATAATATCACAACACAGAAAATATCCCAAGGAAACCAGTAAGACAGAAACCTGAATGTTGATCTTTCACAAGATAATTTAGGATATATATTGAGCCTACCGGGTACTTTCCTCACAAAGTTTCCTAACTAACCAGTTGACCTTTTAGCTGAAAAAATTATTGGAGTCCTAATAATCTTTAAAGTTCAGCATTCTGTCCTTGGTACAATAAATGATATAAATATTTGAAAGACATGAATAGTATCAGTTAAAAAGCATTAATCTAATTTTCTTCATGTGCCTGGAACTGGTCTCACCTAAACTACCTGAATAGTTTTTAGGCACAAGTGCCAAAGTCAGATTTTTCCAAAATGTCAACACTCAACAACTTCCATAACTGGCCAGTTTTTCAAAGAACCTGGGTCCCTGTACCATCACTTGAAAGTCCATCTTGAACAATAGGCCTTTTGCACTTCTCACAATAATTTTGTCCTCGGCAATAGAGCTTAACTTCTAAGAAAGTTTGCCCCAAAAAACTGTAAGCAGCTATAAATAGCACTTTATTGGAGATTTATAGCCAGTCAGAGCCATAGCTTTACAAATACAAAGTTCAGTGAACTGTGGAAAAAAAAAAATCCTATATACTGATTGCAAATGTGAAAGCAGAGATCATTTGTGAAATCCTTCTACTGAATCAAGCAAGTTCTGTCCCACAATTTAGATGCAACAAATCCATCAGTACTCTTAAAATGGTTTGAAAATACTTGCGTCCCATGTACAGAAGAAGAATCTATGCATCATTAAAATATGCAGAAGATTTAACTCCCTGAGAAGGAGTAGAAAGATAAGAAGGGGAATCTAATCAAGATTAAGCCTTTCTAAGTAACAAACAAAATGTTTCAAGAAGCTCTGCGGTCTTATGTACAGTTCTGAACCTTATTTTAAATTTTGGTTTAAATATATCCAGATGCATTTTAAAGCAACTAATGTTAGTACAAAATTATCTAGCAGCTCCAAAAGATTCTGTCTCCTGGTATATCTCTCTGGCGTGTTTATAGATGGGAATTGTGGCCCTTCACAGCCTCCTGCAGGTAGTCGATTCTGCTTTTTGTTCAGAACATAGCATTTTTGTTCAGAACAGACCCTCTTTTATCTGTTCTCATTTGAGTTCATTTTTTATCCAACTGCAATTACTAGAATAGTACATAATATTTTAGAGGAAGTATCACCAAATTGTAGTTCATACTGATTTTATTCCCATCTATTGGAAAACCAACACATATTGAAAATGTTGTTTACAGCTATTTTATGAGCAGCTTCAGCACTCAGATTTCTCGTTTTCTCCTTGCCACTTAGAGTTGCTGTGCTTTTCATCTCCCAGTTTATAACAGCAGCTTGTACTAGCACCTGAGTCCCTGGACTTTGAATTTCTGAATTTCATCTTATTACTATTACTTCACCTCTTAAAACTCAGTTCATTCTATTTTGATCTTTCTGTAATATTAGCATCTGAAGCTTTATACCATCCTAAATGTCAAACCATTGTTTAGCACAAGCCTAATGACAACATCATACCTTTATGTATTTTTCTACTACAGAATCACAGAATCAATTAGGTTGGAAAAGATCTCTGGGATTATCAAATCCAATCTATGACTGAACACCACAATGTCAACCAGGCCAGGCACTGAGTGCCACCTCTTTAAGCACCTTCAAGGATGATGACTCCACCACTTCCTTGAGCACCAGCCCATTCCAATGTTTAATCACCTTTTCTATGAAGAAATTCCTCCTAAAGTCCAACCTGAAACTTCCCTGGCAAAGCTTGAGACTATGTCCTCTCACTCCAGCTTGGTATCTCAAAAACTTGCAGTTGGGTCAAAATAACCAAACTGGGGTGTAGACTGGCAGAATTAGACGTAATAGCAAAGAAAATTGCTGTCCTTCACCAGATTTGCTTGTGAGAGAAGAATGAGGTCTATATAACCTAAAGAAAATCAGTTTTGTGTAGGGGACATTTTATGATCTACATGGCAAGTATCTACACAGAAGAGATCACAGAGATACCCTATACATCCTAATACATAAGTGATTTTCATATTTGTAAATTTTCATCAGCTACTACATTCAAAAAATCAAATTAATCAAAAAGCAGCAAACTTGACTATCATGAAAATTGGGCTTTGAACAGAATATCTTAGAATTTTAAAATTAAGACTGTTCTCTTTCTTTGCTAAACAGTCTTGAAAAATGTGACTAACAAAAATTGGACACCTTAGTTTTCTAAGTCCTTAATTTAAACCAATTATCCTGACTGTCTCTCATAAACAAAGGGAGATTACCAAAGAGTAATTAACCTCATTCAAATTTTTCTATAGTGATACATGTAAATGGCCCAATATATCCAACTGAACTTTCAGGTTCTATTATCCACCCTTATAACTGCGTTTTTACAATTTTAGGCTTAAAGGAAGAAATTTAATAAATCTGGCTATCAAAAGAAGAAAGTGAACGTTACAGGGAGGCACTGATGAATCTTTAGTTATCAAATGCCAGGTGAGGATTTTTATAGACTCACAGAATGGTTTGGGTTGCAACCTGGTTTTCTCTCAGGGGCTATATTACTAGATTTTGGCCAAACCGGCACAGTTGGAAGGAACGTTATAGATCATCTAGTTCCAACCCATTCTGCCATGTATTTGAGATTTCTAGCAGAAAAAAAGCAGGTGGGTGGTCTGTATTGAAGGGCAATAAATGAGGCTGTCTCTGCGTTGAAGTATGGGAAAGGTAGTTGGTGTGCCAACACATCAGTGAATAACAGCTGACAAAATGCACCAAACTACAGAATCATGTGATGTATAAAGGATTGCATTCTGATAAAAAAATATTATAAAATTTCCCCCTTTAAAAGTTTTTAGTACTGATTAAACCAAGGATTCAGGTGACTGACAGTTATCTGGTATTTCAAAAACCAGTTGATCTTAATAGGTTTTCAAGTGAGCACTGAATAAAAAGGGACAGCCCAAATATTTTTATAGTATTTGAACAGCTTTTTAGTGGTAAATTGTTTCTATAAACACAATTTAAAACATTAAAAACCAATTTTCCGGTATTTTTTAGTCCCTATGAAAGTTCATTGGCTTTACACCTCAGAAGTTATTGATGTCAAGGTCCTTTTTCTCTGTGCTATTGTGCTGTAAAGCCTCGAAACAAACTGAAGGAACTGAGGAGCTTTGACTCGCTTTTTGTCCTTCACGTTGCTGAGCTCAAGGTTTTATTTTCTGCTTACAGATTTTTATTTATTTTCCAGTGAAGAAAAGGGAGAAAATCTTTCTGAAGTAGTTCAGGAGGACTGGGGGGAGGATGGGGGAAGAGGCCCAGGGAATTGTTTCAAAGCATATAAACACTCAGTTTAACATAATTTGCATATTCATGCAGTTTTAGGCCCCTCATTTCTCTGCAGGAGGTACCAGACAGACCAATTTTGAGGAAAAGTGGGAAGGTTCAACAGGGATCCCGTGATACAGAACAGGAGACATGGCGTTTGCAACAACTGTATAGCCAAATACAGTGTAATATTGAAGCTACCCAAAACAAAATGTAAAATGTTATAAGGTAAAATAACATTATGTTGGGGTTTTGCTGAGGTTTGTTGGTTTGTTTTTTTAACAAAAAATAATTTTCTTGGAGCAATAAGAGTTAATGGTTTTCATGGAAAATTTTGCTTTGTGGAAAGCATGCTTGTTATTAAAAATATCTGCCTCCCTCTCAAGCAGCACTAATGCTCAGCTCTGGAGATAGCACGAGCTGTATGGACAGGGACAGAACTGAATGACAATCACACATTCGCAAAGAATCGCAGATGGGGAGAAGTTTTGCCCTATTAAAGGCGTGAGAGGTTTTCTGCCTCTTTCTCAAAAATATTCAAATGCATGGTGGACTTGGAAAGAGAATTACACAAACTATTAAATATGCAGGAAACTTCAATTTCTAGTTGAACATTAAACATATGAAAATAACATTCTGGTTTCCAATTGACGGTAATGTCTACTACACTTACATTTGGCATTCAGCTGAGTGTTGAGTTTTCACTCAAATTACATTGAGGAAGAAATTTTAAAAAAACCACAAACTGAAGTTTCATGTGACCAAAAATTCACAGGCAATTAATTTTTAAGTATCATATCTATATTTCATTTGTTTAAATTTCTTTCTGCACAGAAGGATAACTGCAAGTTCAGGGAATGACTACTGAAAAAATGATAAAGGAGAACAGTTTTTCTCCTAAAGAAAAAGAAGTAATATCACTTTTAAAAAACAATCTTTCAGCAAAATATACTTTTTAAGAATAAAGAAATAAGATTTGCAAAAGACTGTACAAAGATCCCAGAATGAAATAATTTCCATTTAAAGATACTCTTTTGAATTGAAATACTGTGCACTTTAAAAGCAGCTATTTTGCTGAAACTCTTTATAAGCTGTTTCAATTAAATTCTATTCTATTATGCAACGGTATTAAAATGGTACATACAAATTACATTATTCCCCCCAAAAAGAAAGTGTAATTTCACATGGCACATATCCCCCTTTGTATGCTATCTTTCTCTCTCTCATATGAAATAATAAATTAATTTGCTTTTTCACTCAATAATTTGAGAAATTAGATACTAGATTGTTTACAAGCTTTTAAAATTATCTCTTAACCCTGTATTCAGTAGTGCCAACTCCCTAGCTGAGCTGCACAGTTGGATGTCTGAATATCACATGATGTTGCTTCAGTTTACTAAATGAATAATCTAATCTGTATAAGTAAAAATAATGTCTGAAAAAAAATCCCTGAGGCTTCTGCCAGGAAGAATTTGAATAATATTAGACAATCATAGAACCAGGCTACACTTTCTCCCTTTTGCAGGAACTTCCAATCTAACATCATAAGTGGGTTCTATGTTAAAATAATAATATAAGACATTAAGTTGCAGATTAATGGGAAAGGAATGAGTATTGTATAGCTTACATTTGCTAATGGCTATTTAACAAATTTTCACTTTTTCTTGTCACATTTATTCTGAGAACCCAGTATTTTTCTCTTCTTTAACTCCTTAACATGTCATCAGCTACAAGCATTACTGCTGATACATAGTGCTGTAAATGAGGTAAAAATGGTGTTCCTGCTCAAAAAAAGATGGGCAACCCACATTTGCAGCCCTGCCAGTGTTCAACTGTGGGAGTCTGGGCAGGGCATGTAGCCACTGCAGGATATTGTTATATGCCTCTTCCCTGTGTCATACTGCAAACCGTGCTACTTAATGAGGCTGTCATCTGGATGATATAAGGTCTCCAAACTTATCATCTGTTCTCTGCAGTCACTGTCAGCCTCACAGTCCAAACCAACTGTTTGTGTGCCTGGACTTGCAGCTAAAGAACCACACAGTAAATAGACTGGGTCTGCTGCTCTCTATTAGCTCTGCTGATAACTCTAGCCTGGAGCTCAGCTACCAGCAGCCAGAATAAAGTGGAGAACATAATCACTGTTTGTCTCTCTTCTACCGTAAGGGAATCCTGCCTCACTAACGAGGATTCCTTATTACTGCAAGGGACTCATGTTATGTAAACACAAGCACCTACTTTCCCTGGGTTAGGATCTGAATGGTTTTTAGATTACTGGGAGACAGAAAGGAGACAAAGGCCAAGAACACCTTCCCAGGCTAGAAAGAATACTGGATAAATATTCCTAAAGGGTTTAAGCTCAACGTCTGTTCAATCTCACCTGCCATTTAAAAGCATGATCTTCAGTAGCTGCTAATAGGCATTACCTATTTGGAGTGCTCACTCTCTTCCATAGAACAGTTTTTTCACCTGTACCAGTGTGGACTTGTTCAATCTGTCCTAATGTTAAAAATAATCTCTTTAGGCTACTGCTTCAAGTGCACTAGAGGGCTTCAGCCGGTTTTCAGGCACTTGGCCATAGGGGCTCTTGCTCTCCGATGGAAATTCAACCAGGAATCAGGAAACACTGCTGTGACCCTTGCAATGGTAGCTCTAAGTCTTGTGTTTGTGCAGTTCATCCTTTTATATTCCTTTTCATGCTTTGACTGGTATTATTAGGAAAAGAGTAGAAGGTTTTGCATGTTGAAATATCTTCATGCTTCAGATGGGGACAAGACTCCAATTCCTGTCCATCTCTTGCATGTTTCCCCAGCCACACTGGAAAAACAAGTTATTTCGATTTCAGAAACACCTCTCATTTATGCATGGTCCTCTGGCATACAATGGCTGTGTCATGAGCCAGCTGAACTTTTGACCTGACCACCAAGGCACCAAAGGACACTCTCTAACCAAATATTTGGTCAGACCTGAAGTTAGCATTAACTTTAACTAACAAGATGATTATCTGTGATGATAACTCAAAAATGAGTGAGCACAGATGGTTCTTAAATGACCAGGGATCTGGCTGTGTTCGGAAAAGACATGAAGCAGTACACCTGCCAGTCAAAGATTTGGCTATCTTATTTTAGTAGTGGCAAAGTAATAAGCTCACCTGTCCATCCCACAGTCACTGAACAGCTGAATTTATTAGGGCTCTAGAGATCTAGAGATCTTCTACAATCTGCTTTCTTTACTGCTACTCTACTTAACATACAGATATTTGCACATAAAGAAAAAACAGTTTATAATCAAATACAGATCAAAATAAAATTTAACTATTTCTACTGAATGGTATGTTAATAGTAAGTTAATTTTTATAGTTCTTTATCATGAGATGGAACTGAAGTGATTTGTTTAGCCTAAAAGCTATCATCTGTTTACCATCTATTTTTCACTAATTACCCCCCAAAGAGTATTGTTGCTTACAAGAATGCTTTAAACTGTCATTTTACTTACAAGCAGTAATTAAACATTTCCTTTCAATTGCCGCAAAATACACAATCTCTTATTATTGTTCCCTTCAATTAGTGTAATTGAGAAATTAATTAAGTTATAGGGAGATTTCTGAATAGGATTTGTTTCCTTACTCTGTTCTTTATCTTGCACAAATTTGCTTTTTACTGCTTTAAAAAGGGGAGTGAAGCAGCATGAAAACCAGGATCAGTTCCTCTCTTCACAGAGGCAATGACAGGACTCTGATTTAATGAAACAACAATCGGAGCCCCAAGGCATGAAAAGAAGAACATCTCTCCTCTATGCTACTATTGGTGAAACTGCATCAGGTCTAAGGCAAGATGGTTTTCTTCCTTAATGAGAAAGAGGCTGTAAAGATGACAACTTATTTAAAAATATCAGATATGCTGTAATGGCCTCCTTAGAACTGCCAGTTTTGAAGTGAAATTTAATACCTATCCTGTCATCTTGTACAATCTTCCTTATCTTTTAAACAATTTTAATTTCTTTCTTTTTTTCCCCCCTGTTTTTTCAATTTACTGTGCCAGTGAAAAAGAATATACCTTAAAAGAAGTGCCTAGAGGGGAGGAGCAGGAGACAAAAAGAATTATTCCCCACAAGCAGTCTGGGGAAGCAAAAGGGATCAGCTCGTCTCTGCTGGGTCACTTCTTCAGGTCAGTTCTGGGCACAAGCAGAAGTTTGTGCAGTTCCAGGATCCACGACAGGGACATCTGTACCTGGGCACTGAACAGATGCTGCAGATACCTTTGATGCTGACTCTGAACACAGGGTGACAAGTGTCAGTCACCTATTTCCATTTCAGTGAAAGTTTTTTGGAGTTGTGTGTTAAGTCTCCTTACCAGAAGCAGTGGTTTCCTGCATGGGCTTCACCTCGACCCATTTCTGCCATACAGAAATATTGCATAATGCTAAATTCTGTGTGTCCCACAATGCCTTTAGCTAAACTGGCATGCTTAGTTATGAGCATCTCACCCACAGGAAATCCAGTTATTTCAAGAAGCAAATTGAAGTAGCAATTTAGGAAAGTAATACAGAAAAATGTGTAATTAGGTTGAAATTATGTAACTTTGTATCTATTGTTTAATAGTTACAATGAAAAGAAGAAGAAAAAAAGTTTTATTAGCACTGTAATTGTTACATCTGCTTGGTGTTGTGCCAACAGCTATGCTGCTAGCAGCACCAGCACACACAAGACAGAAACACTGGCACAATACAGCTGCTGATCCTGGTAATTTTATCTCTGATAAAACCTAATTATGGCTTCCCAGTTCCTTTTGTATTAATTAGTGAAAAATGCCAATTCATCAAATTTTCACATTTTTCACTTCCATGTCAAGATACTTGCACAGCAGTAAGTTTATCATGCATGGGAAGGTCTGTTCAAAGCTAAAGGGAGAAACAAAGAGATTCTTCAGTATATAATGTTTCTCAGTTAAAAGATGTATTGCTTTTCTTGACCTCTGATCACAGATCTGAAACTGGCCTTCCCTCATTTCACAGCACTGTCTTATTGATGAGGAAATGTTTCCTCTAGGCTGGGCAGGTCATCTCCCAGTGTATTTTCTACTTGTCTATTATGCCTGTATCAAGATAGAGACAGAAAGTTCCCTAGTTCCTCACAAGGATAGAAATAGTGACGTAGATGATCACATTTCACCTTGGTTTTCCAAGAAAGTATAATCACTTACATAGAATTAAGGTGGTGGAAAACACAAAGAGTCATCCCACGCAGATGAAACTCATGGGGAAGAAAAGCCTACACAGGGCGCTTGGCTGCAATTCATCCACCTTCCTGCAATTCATCCACCTTCCATTTCACATTCACACTGACCTGAGTCAGTGTCAGACAGATGCAGTACTAAGACTTTTTAAGACCCATAGAAGCTTAAAGGAGACCCGAAAACCTCTGCTCTGAACAGGTAACCTCATTAATACTATTATTACTTTATGAACTATTGTTTAACATGTGCAATGTGGAACCTTGCATATTTTATTTCAGCATACAGCTAGATACTGTAGCATGATGCAAAGAGCCCTTCCACTTATAAAGGAGACTTGAAGACTATAATTTATTTTTTTTGATAATCGAAGACTCTTTGTCAGACGGTTCAGGTCTCCAGCTTCATCTAAAAGACTGAGGTTAACACACAGTATCACACAATATTCATGCATTCTTCACCAATAACTGCAACAGCCTTGACAAACTACTCTTCATCTTCATGTTCACAGCTGTTGTGTTTCATTCCGTCTTCTAAACGATCCATAATCTTTTTTTACCTTACTTTTTTCTAGTCTTGAAGTATACACACTTCAGAGACATTCTTAGAGAAATAAACCTTTGGCATCTGAAGGCTTCTCTGATAAACGACAGCCATGGTAGGAAAGTAATACTCCAAGCAACCTTTTGTACTCTGCTGAAGAGCATCATTATAGACCTGATGGTTCCAGAGGAAGGACTGTGTGCAACAGGACGTATTCTCTTATAATCCAGAATTATGGAACTTATTCACTAGGTACAGGGAAAAAAACCCTTTAATTTTTAACGACTTAAAGACAATTTTTTATTTAGAATAAAAAATTAGATATATATGAGAACTACAGGCTCTACCGGGGTGGAAAAGCCAATGAAACATTCTGCTAAGAACAAATTTTAGGGCAATTTATAGCTTTCTTCAAACAAATAGACTAATGATTCCTGTAATAGTCCTGGTTATGAAGACCATTTAGTTTAATGCATTGACCATTCAACCATCAAATCTTACATAAAGAGTAGGTCTTATTTTTTATTCTCCAAAATAATGCAAAAAGTTCTTAGTAATAGTGGATGACTGCCCACATCTCTGTGGAGATTCAACTCTCAAATTAATGTTGAAACTGTATTTCTGTGCAGATCATTTCTGCAGAAACATCAGGGGAAGTCTTTTATTCAGTATAGCTGGGTTCATTCAAAAGTGAAGTCAGAGAGCTGTAACTGTTAAAGAAAAATAACGGAACTTCTGTGAAATAATACCTTTATTTTCTTTTTTCCCTTCTTTCAGAACAAGAAGGAAAAATAGAGAGACCTTTGAAGAAGTGGGCAAAACACCTCTATGATGCTATGGAAAACCCATGAAAGGAGTAAACAGCTAATAAAGGGTTCTTAAAAATTAAATTCTACAAACAATTCTAAAGATCTAAAGATTCCTCATATTTTCTTTCACTTAAAGGAATATATATATATTTAAAAAAATATATATCTATATACACACACATATATATATAAAGTGCATATTTATTTCTTCCTGCCTTAAGTATTTTAGGAGCACTACGCTCAGCATCTGAAATTTTAGCAAAATTTACCTTAGTTTTAGAGTCGAATAAAGGATCCTTCATTTCCAGGGCAAGAGAAGCAATTTGCACTCTAGTACCACTGGCTGTGAGTATGATAGTCTGCCACGGATATTGTTTCACAGGGCCCATTGATAGTTCGCTTCTATTCTGAACTAGTACCCTAAACACCATTACCAGCACTGACAATGGTGTCTCATGGAAAGGCTGCAGTGCAGGACCCCTGCTGAAGCTGAGGAGGCACCTGCATAACCCTGCCAAGGAAGGACCT
>VZTD01002192.1:0-136103 GCA_013397725.1 Rhagologus leucostigma | reverse complement strand
CCCCCCCCCCCCCTTTTTCCTGCTTTTTCACATTATTCTATGTAATTACACTGCTGCACCCTCCCCAGGAAGCTCTAAGTTTCTTGGTGCTAAGTGATACTGAATCGTTTGGAAAATGAAAGCTTTCTTTTCCTGCCATGGCAAGTATGGTGCAAGGTTTAGATGAGTGTCCTGTCTTCTCTAAACCCCACAAGACTGTTTTTCTGGAGGGTTTTGAGGAAAAAGAGGACAAATGGTCTCTGCCAGATGCAGAGACTGCCTTAGAAAGAGACATGAGGACTGGGAGGAGTTCTGGTAGACTGAGAAACTGTGAAAGAAAATAAAGCTGACATAGAAGGAAGAGTTAAGGTTTATGTCTGTCCCAAATAATTTCTGTATTTGGCACTATTTTATAAGGTTATACTGTTCTCTACAATCTTACATAAATCATGAACTTTTGCAGAGCAAGAGCCTGTTTCTTAAATATTTTGCAAACAAATCTAAACCACAATCTTTCAGCAATAGAAAAGTATCTTTTCATTTACTGAGTTATATATACTGTCGGTTTTACTGTGCTATCACTTTCCATTCACAGTTACTCTCTGACTGTTATAGCTGTGTTTTAAAATCAGTGGACCAATACAGTTCATTAGAGTTTTACATCTCTTTTTCCCTTTTTATACTAGTCCATTTACTTCCTTTCAGATTTTTTTTCTAGCAACACTGCTTGAAGAGTAAATATGGTTGCTTGCCTTACAGGTGCACCTGATGCAGCAGGGATTATCAGATGCTATCTTGTCTCTGCCCATGCAACCCAAAACCTCGCACCTGGTTGAACTGGGTAATGTGATATAGTAATCCAGGTAATTGTTCCATTGATCATCCTCACTTCAGTTCTCTCCTATTATTTTATTTGCACTGTCCACACATAGAAGCTGCTGTTCAAAGTGAGGGGACATGCACGTGGAAATAGAAGGCTCATCTCTATCTCTTTGCCAAAAATTCAGAGTGTATGTCAAATGATTTCCTAATTTCTTTCAGATAACGTCAGTGAGAGGTTCTTGCTTAGCCATCAACACATGCCTCATTACAAGCTCCTCTGTTGATCACAGTTCTTCCCTAAAACAAGTCAATATCCTCTACCCCCTGGTGCAATCCCTGTTGTTTCCTTCTTCATCCTCACTTCCTCACATATTCTTTGGCTGCTGCCATTTCAAAGTGGTTTCTCCCTTGCAGGCATACCATAGGAAAAAGCCAAAGATGCCTTTCCACTACCTCTGTTACATTGACCAGTCATCTTTTGGGGCTCTCTGCCTCAATTTCCTTTGAGTTAGCCTTTTGTGTTGCCTCTGGTGTCAGTGGTAGTCCTGGCTGAGGTGAGGCCATGTCCATCTTCTGATGCTGCCTGATGATGTCCAAACATGGGCTGAACATCTAATGCTGTGCAGGAGCAAAGCAGCAACACAGACAGATGGACTCTTCAGCTAGGTGATCACCCACTCCTCTCTCTTACTTACATTTCCTAGAAAATCATGGGAAACAAAGGCCTATGCCTAAAACAGTGTTGGAAAATTAAAAAGGGTAGGGAGGTATCCTATATATGGGAATTAACTCCATAAATTCCAGTTACCAGGTCCTTCATTTCTCTAATAAGAAACACCCAAGGACTTCACTTCTCATATTAAAAAATGCTCACTGTTTTCCTCAAAACTTTATAAAATTACTTTTATATATACATCAAATTCTGAAGTGAAGCTCTGCCTGAATATATTCTGGAATCCAGTGCTGCCCATAATAAAAGGCATCTGACAAACAAATATTCTGTCTAGAAGGATATTGTATAGATACTTATCTGAAAATTACATTTTCCTAACTCTGAACTGTGAAAACATAGCAGTGTGAATTTTTATTTAGAAAGTCCTTTTATTACGCTTTAGTAACTAGCATTTTGAAACACTGTTTCTGAAGGTTTTGCTGGTTTTTTTTTTTTCCTTTGGTAGCAGAAGATGTAAAAGGTAGGTCTAATGTGTTTTATGAAAACAAATGGAGATAAAAGCATTCTACTTCTATATTTATTACTGCTTCTCTTTTCTAATAAAAGTTTATTGAATTAGTGTTACAATATTTTTTCAAGGTTAGTAACCACTTGGACTAAACTGCTAATTAAAACAATACAAAGGGGTTTTTAAAACATTCATTTCCAGAGAAAATATTTTGGTCATTCTGTTATCCTCTGCATTCCAAAGCATTTATAAATATTGCATGTCTTAGTTATATAAATTATTATGTTCTCAAGTAGACATGCTTTAATTACTTGAATACTGAGAAAAAGGATGAGGTTGGGAAAGAGCTATGATTTAAATCTTTCACAGCAAGGATTATTTTCTCACTCCTAATATTATACTAGATAATATTGACTGCTATCTCCTTCTACCCATCTATAGGACATAAACAGAGTAATTCTAGTGCAACTTGGATAATTCCTGCCTTCTATATCTATCTGGTGTGAAGCAGAGAGTTTTCTCTTGCTAAATTTGTAACTTGTCCTGTATTTGAACAGAAAGTTTGAAACCCAAAATTTAGTTCCTTGTTTTTTGTTTCTCTCTCTTCTTTTCTTTTAATCTATTTAATGTGGGAACCTATGGTAATTACTGTGGAAAGAAAGCAGATTGTGTGTAAAATCTGACTCTGGAATAACTTCATGCCTTCACAGCTAATTTTATGTAGTCATCATGAACATGGTTGAAATTGTAATAAGCTTGCTCTGCAGTTTCATATGGAAAACTGCTAGAAACCTAATCCATAATGCAAGACAGCAGAACACTTTATAGGTAAATTACCCACAACACAGCAATAAATCAAAGACAGGCCCATCTGTCATTTTAGAAGCAGTGGGAGTCTATTACAGTTTGGCAGAGGTATGATGCAGCCGGGAGGAGAGCACTTGGCTGGCACAGTACCTGCTACTGGGAGGAACCAATCACCTTTTGAGAGATGAAAGGCAAAAATAACCAGCCCAGTCACCCCAGCAAGACTGGACGTAACGAAAAGCAGAAAGACAATAATGAAGTATCAGGACAAAAGAGGAGAGCAGCCTAGTGAGAATGTTTGGACTGATTTACATTTCTCGCTAAAGTCTTACCCTCAAACTAAACATAATATTCAGTTCAACTAGTAAAGAAAAAAACTTGTCTATTTTTTTACTGTTGCATCATTTAAAGGTAACTTCTTTAACTTCTTGACTGGGAGAGGGAAAATAATTTTTGTCCTTACTTTTTGCACTACTATCTATCATTCTTTCCCCTTTCAAAAATTGTGAGGATCAATGTCAATATCACAAGTATGTGCAGCAAAAATCCAAGTAATCATTATAAACAAAAACTGATAAAGATGAGAAAGAGAAAGCAAGTGACGGCAGTGAAGGCCTCATCATGACACAATGAATATTGTCACGTTCAGTGAATAAGCTTCTGTCTGCACAGCCCACACTGGTTCTCATGGCTGAGAATTTACATATTCATTTATATGTCAGTGGGTTGATTTCATGATGGCCCTAATTATGCATCAAGTTAAAAATGCATATAAAAGAACTAATGTACCTACAAGTTCTATTACGTGCATGTTCTATCAAGTAACAGGATGCATCCTCTGAAATTAAGTATGTGAAAATTTTTTTCTGAGATGCAGCTGTTTTTTTCCCTTTCAGAACATTTTGCTATTCAGTGATACCAAGTATCTTCTAATAGCTTGCTTTATTCTAATAAATCTCAGTGCTTTCTGCAAGGACCAATAAGACTCACAGAAGCCAGGAATACTACATCTACCCATTTATCAGTCTGTGACCTGATGTATGCCAAAACAGCATAAGATGATTCAGAAATAATCCAAAAGGCAAGACTTACAAACTGTTTTCTAACTATAAGACACCCTGGACTTCCAAATAAAATCACAAACCCAGGAATTGTAACCAGAAACCATCCACAAATACTGTGGTACTCAATGACTCTCAGTCATGCCTAAATATTTAGGGAATGATGAATTTTCTCATTCACAATACTGCGATAGCTTTTGATAAAATCAATCCTTGTCCTGAGGTTCTGACATGGCACAAAACTGTTAGCAACTCTAGTACTTGAACATAAAACCCTTCAAAAATTGTAAACTATTTAAAATACTGCACTGTGGCAAAGCTAAATAAGACATACATCTGTGCAAGCTGATGAGAATTTTCTAAAAACCTGCAAAACTAAAGGCTGATAGTCGGTGAAAAGGTTTTGCTGTATTTTCCTGGTTTGGGTTTTTTTTTCCAAGTAGTTATAACTCCAGGATAAAGTAAACCACCCCTCATTCTCCAAAATAAATAATTCCTTTGGGGTGGCAAGTATACTGTAGCACTGCTGCATAGAAAATACAAGATTTATCTTCCAAGTGGCTCACCTTCTCCAGCAGTCTCAACATGACATGACCTGTTGCTAAAATTAGGCTTTATAAATGAAAACAGACTATTTTTAAGCAAAGAGTCACAGAACATTTTTGTGGAACGGTATTGTCAGACTTTCTAAAAACTACTATCAGCACAAGAAAAGCATGACTTCTGTTTTTAAAAACCATGTGTAAACAATAAAAAACTACTGAACTTAGAAATTAGTACTTAATGAGTGAGTACTTGCTGCTCAGATCAGACCAGATCTAGGAATAACATTCTGAAACTGCACTGTGGCAAGTACAGCTGTGTGTCTAAAATTCAGGTTCTGCAACATCTATTTTGAACATCTGTTCAATTTAAAAAAAAAAAAAGCCATAAAACTAAATTTTCAAATATTTTTATGAATGGCATATAATACCTAGGCAATGGAAACTTCATCTGTTTCACTCTATTTCATCTGACTTGAGTCCAGCAAGGGCAAGCTGACAAATTAATATTTACATGTATATAGATATTTGTATTTAGTTTAATAATGTACATATACCAAAAGCTGGTCTAAGCCTAGTTAAATAGTGATGTGGTCTTGAGTTTGCCGTAGCTCTTCCTTTCCTATGAATTTCCATCATGACCAGAACTGCCATTTCCTAGACTCCTGTGGAAATACACAAATCCCTGATAGTTACAGATGACATAGTTACAAATATCTAAAGTTTTCCAGAAACATTCCCTAAGAACTGAAGTAGTATTAATGAACACGCCAAGAATTTGATTATCTGCCTTGTTCCACTTTCAGTGTAACCACCAAGGGCTTGAAACTCAAGAAAACATGGAAGTTCTGTCTCCCATTCCTCTTTAAGAAACTGCAGAGGCACCACTGGCTGAGTGAGTGGCTACCAAGTCTTGATTTACTCTATGGCAGAGCCCTCCACTACACCCTAAAACAACTCCTCAGAGAAAGAAGCTCAAAGAGGTGGTGCCCAGTTTCGGAAGGGAGGACCTCAGGTGTGTCACTGCCCAAGGTGGTCGAGTACACACTGCAGCCTCCCAGAGGGGAAGTGGGAACATGCTTCATCCATGGCTCCCCCAAACCACTCCACAGCATTGCTGCCTCTTGCGATGCATATCGAGTATCTCCCCATGGACTGCATGGACAACTGAGATATCCAGACTGGAGCTGTGAAGGACAGACTTGAAAAGCTGGGGCGCGGCCTCACACTGCAAAATCTAAAGCTGTCCTGCTGCCCTCATTCTGTTACTCTTTTTTAAATATTTCTTCTGATGCTTAAGAAATGAAAAATGGGCAATCTGAGCTTCAAATCCCAATCCTGTCTATATAAAAATGCACAATATCACATAATTGAGAAATAGTTGCTTACTACTTACAATTTACTGGTTGCTTTTCAATTAACTTTATAATAATACTTGCTTTTTCTCTGAAAAAATGTACATTTAGGTCCTTTTCTTCTTTTGAACTAGACTGATTTAAATGAAGATGTACTAAAAGACCATAAATTAAAAGATAAAATAAAAGCAAAATATGGGTTAGAAGGAGATGTCCTTTGGGATATTGGAGATAGTTGTAATTTTTTTCCATTTCCTATATGTATAAAGTTGAATTAAATATTTTTTACATCTCTTGTACTACTTTCAGTTGGCAAAAGTGGTCTGATTCTTTTTTCTGTTTTTGAGACCTTGTATTGTTTGAGTTCTATTAGAGAAAAAAACAAAATATACAAAATGATAGCATAAGGAAAATGGATCACTAAAATAAAATTAAATAATAACCCTCCCCAGCTAATACCTGGTATTTTATCAAACCAATTTAACAATCTTTATGCTATAAGACAATCTGTATGCTACTACAAATCTTGCCTCTATCAGCTTGTTGTTCCTGGCTACTTTATGACCATGACAGGATGTAACAGAAAAATTATTAACTCTTATAAAAATATGATCTCTTCAATCATGAAAATTCAGTGGCATTCACAGCATTAGGCAAACATCTCCCTATTAGGAACCATGAACATCTAAAGGAAGAAGTATTTAACTAATGATCTTCACCTCCTTGTCAAGTGACTATTCATTTTGCCTTCACACTAGATTCTCAACAAGTTCAGCACATGCATTTCTGGTTCTTTCAAATAAATGTTGTCTTAGTAAAGGCAAAAATCTTTGAGATGTGCTGACTTCCTAGACATTAGAAAACATCGAAGGTGTTGTCACTTAGAATATTGTTTTTAGTTACTGCTGCATTCCTCTTTGACTTACACCAAAGTCAGGAAGGAGGGTGCTAAGATGACATTGATTTGTTGATTTATTCAGTCCTTTTGTAACGTAGAATGGTCCATCAAACTTTATTACTGAAAAGAGAATATGGATTGAGTATACCTGGCCTGGACATCTCTCTCCTTTGTCAGGTATTAGCCCTTCACTAACTGATACTAGGATCTGATGTATGTATTAAATATGAGAGGTATTTTTTTCTGTGAGAACAGTTCCACTACTTCAGCAGAAAAAAGCCTGAACTTCATCAGAGCGACCAGAATATATCAATGCATTCTTTTTTGTACCACTTCTCGGTGTGCAAGTTTACTGTCCAAATCCAACATTTGATGGCTTATAATCACTCTTAATTTTCTCTGATACATTTTGTTTCTGGCCCATAAGGGTAAACGTGTGGAGCAATATTTGCTCCCTTACCATATTTTGAGTTCTCTCAGCATGCAATGCTTGGCACTTTTTCAAGATGCCAAATTCTTAGATGGTTTTTAACATATTTGGCTTAATGAAATCTCTTTCTTGTCTTCCTGGGTGCAGTTCTTCAATTTTAAACTATGTTTGTCCTAGTTTTGCATATCTTGAGCTTTGGAAGGATCTGAAGGAGGGAGATTTCAGCAATATTTCAGTATTTAATTTCTGGCTGCTTTCAGTGTGAGAAGGACCAGAACTTTCCTTTTATTAGTTGCATTCCATAGAAACATTTATGATGTCATTCAGAGAAGAATCAAATACCAAGCTCTTTCTTAACTTCCACTGTCATTCTATGTTGCCTAGCAATTAATGTTATTTTACATAATTCTTACAAGGATAACAATGGAGCCAATAAATACACAACCTTAGATACATATGTCAAAAAAAAAGAAGTTGATCCTAGACCTTTAGCCCAAAAAAATTTAAAAAGTCTCACTCCCCTGATTTTTTAATTTCAGAAGAAAAAAGAAAGCAATGAATTATGCAAAAAATGGATAATGGAGTATACTAAAACTGAAATCTGTAAGTGGAATTTAATGTACCTTTTTCTCAAGTCTCAGACACGTGAAATATACACAGTTGTTTTCTGCCAATATTTTAGAAAATATGATGACAAAATGGGTACCACAAACAGGTCTTCAAAATACCTGCTTATATAGTTTGCAGAGTAAAGCAAAATATAGGATACTCATTAGGAATTTACAGTAATGTCTTATAATTCTCATGCTATCATAAAAGATTTATTTCAAAATATGATTAAACTGTGATAAAGCAATGGTCAAAAGTATACAAACAAGTCTGTATAGTTGTTATAGCTGATAATTTATATATAAGAGTCCAGGGTCTCAGAAATCAGTAGAAAAAAATTCTTTATTCAAGACAACCTTTATCTCTAGCCCTTAATAAACAGCATAAGAATAGCTTCCAGAAAATAAGAAATATTTTTTCTAAAGCATATAAATATGAAATTTCTGGCTCATTTCTTAAATTTCTGATTGTCAATGCCATGCTATTTTTTTACCTCTGAAGTCAGGAAACAAGTAAGAAGTAAAAACAAAAGGAAAAATGAATGTGTTGAGAATTGCAGAAACTGAAAAATGCCAGATATTTCTATGCTAATGTTTAATAAAGTGTGTGCATAAAATCAGAGAACAAACAAATAAACAAGAAATTTTGTTTGCTATTATGTGAAAAGATGAGAAATACAATACTGCTTGACTGCTGCTGGGTTTTAATTTACAAAGAAAGTGCAAATGAGAACTGACTTTACTCAGCACAGTTTAAAATACATGGATATATTTACCCGTGTACTATATCTCTGATGCTTAAAACATTGTGATATAGTGCTGCAGCCAGCAAGGTCTGAGAATAATGATTAAGATGAGATTTCAGGTGAATAGCGACATTTCTTCTGATTTCTTAAATCTGTGTGTATGTGTGTATATATGTTGACCCTAACCTCTAACGAAACTGCAGTCATACTTCATGTCTATGGTTACGATGTTTCTGTCTCACAGTTTCCTAGAAATGTCCCATTTGGATAAAATTACTTTCCTTTCTGTTCACAGAACAGACCAAATAAACCAGTTGGGTTATGCAACCTACCAGGATTAACCCTTTGACATTATACTGAGATATATAACAGGTTTTACATGGTCACTGACAGAACTCAGATTTTGGTTTTAATGATCATCTCTACTCTCTTTCTAAACCTCTCGTTTTCACTTATATTTTAGAACACTAAAGTGTGTGAAATTTTTTGCTTGCAAACTTGTTTTGAACAGCTGTTTTGTTAGCCAAAAACTAATTTTTCCATCACTGAACTTAGAGCTCATCCCTTGCCTCTTCCTGTCTCTCGTATATTGAACCCATGATCTTGTTGCAATTTGAGCTTAACAAAACTGAATATAAACCCTTCTTCAACCACACATTCTCATTTCCTCCCTCTTTGCTTCCTTGTAAAGAAAATCCCCCAATCATTCTACTTATTTTTTCCCCCTCTTTCTTGCCTAGCAAATTCAAGTCATTCCTCTTCATCCTTAGCAGATGCCAGGGTCACCCTCTCTGCTATTTAGTCTCTGCCAGGTTTCTCCCTCAGGTTTGTGTTACATCATACTGTGATTTCTGTCCAGTTCGCCTTTCTGGACTTTGTTATGGACATATGCCAAATACTATTGCTCCGGCTGTGTTTCTTATTTGCTGATGTGAACTCTGATTTCACTACTTTTCTCAGCTGACCTCTCCCCTGGCATGGCTTCTCCATTTACCACAATAACAAATTTTGTCATCTTTTAAGCACCTCAGTAATTCTTCACATTCTTTTCATCCCTTGCTGAGGTTCATTCTGATCCTTTCTTCCTTATGCCATCATTGCTAGCCCTATCTTCCAGTTTCATACCATCATTCACACTTGTCTCTGATTTTTATTACACCACTGACAGTTTTAGTTAGTACTTACTCCGAGGAGTTCCCACCCTCTACCCGTTCATGTCTTTTTAATTCCAGTCTTACATGGAATAAAACAACCTTTTACTTCCTGCTTCATAAAGAACTCTCTTCCACCAACCTTTGTCTACTTTTCTACCTTCGGCCACAGTCCTTTTTGACCTTGGCGAGGACCTTACAGGTCATGGATTCACACCTAAACAATACTGTTACTAAGCAAATGAAGACCTTCTCTGAGCACTTCTCTGGGGAAGTTACAAACTAATTGATCTGGTCTGGTCCTCATTTAAAGGCCATTCTTTTGACATGTTCCAGGGTGATCCCTGAACTGCACTCCAAAGGAATGACAGGAAATTGCCCAAGCTGCAAGGCCTTTGTTTAAGCTACGGAGATCAAGTAGGTACAGAATGTAGCAAAGGGATACAAAGCGAGTCTGAAGCAAGGGACAGAGTTTTCACAGAAGAGTTTAAAAGAAGTTGAACATCAAGAAGTGGCTGCTCTCTAAGCAAAGTAGGTTCCTGCAGAAATATATTGAACTCATGGAATGTTCTGAACACATTTGTGTTCAATGACATTGGCCACAGGATTCAGACACCACTAGATTATTTCATGTAAAGTCGTACCACCTTTTCCACAGTTAAAATGTCGCATTAATCCATTTCAGAACTTATGGAGTTACGAGAAAATGAGTTACCTTTTCTTGATATTGTCGTCGCGAGGAATCCAAAGACTGAATGAGGGCAGTGGCATGGCCAACAAACATGGCATAACAAGTAGCCCCCACAATCATACTCAGCATCGTTATCCAGAGGTCGGACATGCTGACGGGGGCGCGGGCTCCGTAACCAATGCAGAGCATATGGCTCATGGCTTTGAAGAGTGCATAGGAATACTGCTTTCCCCAGGAATCGTTCTGCAAGAAAAGAGACAAGTGACTGAGCCTGAGAGCAGCTGGAGAGAAAATTACATTTGTACCTGTTTAGTGGGATCATAGATTGCTGGCTCTGAAAGAGTAGTCTGGTAATGTATCCTCTATGCTTGAGAAGAGATATTCCTTCTAAATTAACTGTTAGATAAAGTGTCAGAGATTCTGACAGATAATACTTATCACACTGAGATGAAATAAAATTGACTATTTTTAATACATCTGGGTGCTAGCCTAATTACAAGGAGACTAAAAGTCAATTTTATTTTACAGCCCATCAGATGGATTAGAAAAAGCTGAGTACTCAGACTTATCAAGCACAATAAAGTGGTATTTTGTTTTAATATGCTTAAACATACTCCTGTGGCCCTATTTCTTTCTTTTTGGAATTGTCAATTTTAACACACAACCATATTTACCTTACTAGCTTCCTTTCACTTTTCAAGGACAGAAAAAAAAAAGTATTATTTGTAGTCATGTCTGCTTATCCTGATTTTTTTCTGGTAATATTCTGTTTATACTGGAATAATTTCAACTAAAGTCTGTTTATTCTGCATCATACCAAACCTAGGTTCACAGTCATAGTCTGTGAAAGTCAGCTCAAAAAAGAAAAAAAAGGTGACACATAGGTCCTCCTACATTTCTGGTGTGTAGCTACCCCTTCCCAGTCTCTCTGGTAGATTAGAAGGACAGGACTTCTCGCTCATAAGATTTCAAAATTGCAAAGATTTTGGCAGCATCCTCCCTTTAGCTTTACATAAAGAGAGTCAAAGGGTCTGTTCCCAGCAAAAAACAAGACACCTTAACACATTCCAAAAAGCCCTGGGAATCCCTGTCAGATTTTTCTATTTTCCAAGCCAAAAGAATGAAACAAGAACAGGGAGACAAACAGTGCTTGCAGGCACACAGCGCACATGAGAAAACACAGTATTTACCACAAAAGGAACTGAGAACAAATCAAAAAAAGAAGAAGTAAAGAAGGAAGAACTGGGATGACAGGAGAAAGATTAGTCTGTTTTACAGCATAATGTCTAATATACAGGACCAAAAATAATAAACTTGTTAATATAAATCTCTGAATCAGCAGTAGCACTTATATGTAAAGTTTATGTACAACATACCAATATTTGTGTCTCTGTTCTACCAATACAAGCTTTACTCAAATGCTCTAATTTCTCAAAGAGCTGCAAGCTTGCTCTCTTGCCATCTAAATGCCAAGGTTATTAACTATCCTTGTGCTTACATCTATTAAAATGCTTTTTCTAGACCCCCTATTAGCCTAAATAACTGGCAACAGAAAATAAGCTGCCAATTGTTGTATTGCAGATGACATAGTTCCTACTTATTCACTAATATAATAATTTACAAATTAATGGTTTCTCTGTACTTAACACTTGTTTCATGTTGTAAGTCAAATCTTTTCAGATTTGTGAGCTGTTGCTTTTCCACAAGTTAAAATTTTGTGTGATAAAAATAGCTAAGAAATAGGTTTTGAGTATCTACACCTAAAAAGAAAAAAAAGAAAAAAGAAAAAATATCTTAGATAGCTGGAAGCCAGGTAGGTTTCAGTGACTAATAAGGAAGTAAGTTTCCTATTTTTTCAGTCCTTTAAAAAATACTCAAAAAATGAAAGAAGTGAAGAAGCTTCCCTGAAAAATCTCTAGTTCAGGATTCAACTACCCAGGCTGAGCACAGAAGCTCCTTGCTGTTGGGGTCACTGCGGATATTCTAATGAAAATTCCCTATTTCTCAGAAAAGCAACTTAAAAAAACTAAGGCACCATTTATTTTGAAGACCTTTCCTTCCAGCTGGAATCAAACTTCTTGTGTAGAAATAATTAATGAGGAAATTGTTAGAGACCCATGTCAAATTCTTTAGCAGTTGTGGTATATGTAGATTATACTGGGAAAAACAATAAGCTGCATACTAGATGAAATATATCTAGGGTTTTTCAAGGCTACAAGTAGTGTTATTAAAGCCACAGTATTCACGAGGCTGTAAGATCAAACCTATGCCTATCAGTATTTTCTATCATATCCTTGGTGTGACAAATCTCAATTAAAATACTTTCTATGAAATTATATTTTTACACCAATGTCTCTGAGTTAATCTAAACACTAATGGATTTTATTTCTTGACTGAGAGACTTTCCAAGTCTGTGAATCACAGTTTTAAATAAAAAACCATTGTTTTACGGAAGAATAAGAAAATAGAAGTGAGGAGCAGCAATAAGAAAAAAAACACAAAGAATGTTTTCTACTAACAGGGTAACAGGGTGAGTGAAAAATAAATTAACTACTACTAAAGAAGTAGTACCAGAAGGGAATAAGTGGGAATAAGAGAGCTGTAAAGACAGAAGAGAAATAACTAAAAATGTACAACAAAATAAAAAAACATATGTTTAACTACATATCTGCCTATATATATAAAATATATATATATAAAAAATATATATATATGTGGTGTATATATATATATATAAATATATATATAAAAAAAAAAAATATATATATATACACCAAAGTGTGATGCAACACCTCAGACAGTCACAACTGGACATGAATGCAGAGTGGAGGTCACAGCCATCTCAAATGGCCATTTTTTTATACAAACAGCATCAGCTTTTACTGTGTAGCTTATTACAGACCATGCTACAGGCTAGGCACATTTCAGACATTTGTGAATGGATAGTCCTGAGCAGCTGTTCCTCAGACAGGTAGAAAGGCTTTAGCAAAAGCAGAAAAAAACCAAAAGGACTGACAAAGCATCTGAATTCAGCTTGTATTTGTCTGAGGATTTTGTTGCCGAAAATACTTGCCAATGTGTTTTTGTTTCTTTTCTTTAATAATGATGGGTTCTTGTAAAATCAGGTGCAAAAACTGGTCTTTTTAGTTTGTATGGGGATATTTTTTTAATATACTAGTCAACAAACACCATTGTGGAGGGTACAGATTTCAGTACAGTTACTTGTGTTGTTCAATGATTTATTCCATATATAAACCACTTAAAAAGAACATTGATTCTAATGTAAAATCCTATATATCATGTATGTTACAACCAACATTACTAAATGAAATAATAATTATTTATTATTTTCCTATTAATGCTGTATAACCTAAAGGTTTGGCAGGAGTAAAACTAACTTTGTTTCATTGTGACGGGTTGGAATTTTCCACAACCTTGTTCCAACATGCTGCTCTTTGCTGTTCAAAAGCGAGATGTGACCATTTCTCTGCTACTAGCCTACAGTGATATTTTTTTTTAGTAAGAAGTAATTTTGCACCTGCATCATGAAATTTTTACATAACACATTCACGGGTGTTAATAACAGAGTTGATAAAAGCCCATTCTACAAAATAGAAAATTCTGGTTTTATATATGCATCTTTTCTAAAATACAATCTTAAATAACAATATTTATATAAATACACATTAACTGTTTCCCCAAATGGTCATATTCTCGTTTTAATGTACAGATTAAAAAACCCCAACGACAACAACAACAAAAAACGTTCTACAAGCTGAAAAAACAGCCTACCAATTAATAAAAAAAGGCCTTTAATTTCTTAGTTGACAATGGGTTGATCACTGTTTCAGATTAGCAGTTATTGGTTTAAAAAGTTTTAAATTAAATGACATTAATTTGGAAAAATTAATAAAGACTGTAATTGTGAGAAATACCAAAGCTGTTTATCCATGGATTGATTATAGAATCTAGTTTGATGACATTAGGAAATCCTCACATTTGTGACAGGAATGGTCACTGATCATTTGCAATTAGTTCTGTAACTATATACATTAACTTCACAGTTATCCTGAAGAATACATTACTTCCAGGGCACTTCTGATTCTTAAAAATCTGTGTCCAAGCCTTTTCCTTCACCAAAGGATGTTATGGTTTGTCCCATAATTTCACATAAGACTGCTACAAATATCTTTTTGTAATACTAACTTTTCACCTCAAAAGAAATAAATCACAGATAGGCCACAAGGCACCTTCTAAGGGACAATAAAAAGCAAATTATTTTTCTCAGGAGATTAATAAAGGGATCTATCTTACTGTAATCTATGGAGGTTTTCATCAGGAAATTTTGTTGTCAGAAGACAAATCAATTCCACTCCCATATTGTAGTCATTCCCTCAGGCACAGCTGATCTTCCCTCAGCCATATCCTTGCACTGAGATATAAACTGATTTAGAAATCTCGTACCAAGGAGACTATTGCACAGACAGTAATGGTTTCCTCATTTTTGCCTCAGTCCCTTTTTTCTTTCACGTCACAATTACTGCAGGTGTCACAGAAATGGTTCTGTCAGTTTGCAAGGGCATGCTTTACAATCATGGAGCAAAGACTGGCTTAATAATGAAGAGAGATGGTTTCTACAAGGATTTTGAACTCATCCTCATTTTCCCTTTCAAAACTGTAGTAGAAGTAGGGAAGTAGCTCTCCCTTCCTGAAAGAATTTGCCTTATCATTCACACCCGTCTTTCATGCTCACCATTGTCTTTAGGTTCTTCTGAAAGGAAGTGGTATCTGCAGGAAGATCTTGACAGGACATAGATAGTCTCTATCCTAGTAAATTAAAAAGTATCAGAAAGCATTCCCAAGCTCTAGAAGTTGGTTCACACAGTTTCACTTTTAGAAATGCCCCATGTCTAGCACTGGCCCCACAGCAGTCTCCCCAAGCAACAGCAGTTGTACTTTGGAGCTGGTGTAGGTACCCTTCCTCCTAGGCAGCTGGCATGAGCTTGTCCTGTGCTGAAACCCAAACAAGATTTATACTACGAACAGAGTATGTAGCTCCTAAACCAATCCTATCCCAATGCCCATCAAAAGCGGGCACTTTAAATTTATTTATGACCATGGAGGCAGCTAGACAGTCCATAAATAAGCCCTCTGGTCTTTGCATTTTCATGGGAAGCCATTACACAGAATGAGTGTAAAGTTAGGGCTGAAGAGGTTGAAGAAAGCACAAAGCATCCTTGCCTGCATGGTGGCAGAGACTGTAACACAATAGTGGCCCTGAGGAAACATCTGCCTAAAATCCAGAGGACATGAGCTACTGCTGGTCAAATTTACTGTAAAAATTAGTCTTTTCCATCAGGAATTCAATTAAACTGTATTTATGTCTTATATAGCCATAAGATGAATTATAGTTATATACTTATTTGCAAGTCATTATTACCAACTGTTTCTAGAAGACTTCTTAAACTGAAGAGTTACTTACAATTTAACTAATCAAAAAGGCATGCTAAGAAACGGCTTTACATGCATGTTAGTGAAATTTTTACCAGGTATGACTGACATAGCTAGAAAAAAAGGCCATGTGTTTCTTTCCCTGTGTCACCTAGTTATGTGCACATAATATGACAATAGAACTGGGCCTCTGTATTGAATCCGTCATTTCCTCAGTAATCCACATATATATATTTTGATACAGATGTATAGTTTGCATACTTTTCCATCAGGAAGCTGCATAATTTTCTGCCTCTGGTATCATACAGTAACTTAGAATCACACATTAGTTAAAATCTCAGACAGGAAATTGGAGCAAAATATTATCTCAGCATTTCAGCTTTAAAGAAGTTGTTTGAATTCCCAATGAATAACCAAGTTGGCCAAGGGGAATGGTGTCCAATATTTACTGTTTCAAAGCTCATGTGAATGTAAAACTACCATGTAAAACCTCTGGTTCTTATCACAGCTATTGCTACTATGAATAGCTTGTTTTCTAAAACTAGTAAACAAAGGCAAGGTGGGATCAGACTTGGAAGACTAAAAATCCCAGTGTTCTAAAATTCTTAAGAAGTGCAAGGAGGAAGAATCTATTTTAGGAACTGTGCAAGTACGTACGATTTAAAACAGAAAAACCCTGAATCGGTAAGCTCAGTGAAATAAGCAGATGTCTTCAGAAACTTCTGAACATTTCTCTCTGCTGATACGTGCACAGATAACAGATGGTGTAAGTGACTCAGCATATACTTTCAAGAGCAGTACTAGCAGGAAAAAAATTAGATATTGTTTGGCATTGCATTCCACAGGAAAAGAAGTGTGACTGGAGGAGCAATGACTAAATATTATATATTTACTCTGTTCAGAGTAGTTACATGACTTTGCTGTCATTACAGCTTGTTCATTTTTTGGTGCTATGTCTTTGGCACTAGCCATCAAACAAAAACAATGTAGCACGGCAGATCTTTCCTTTTATTTTGATTATTTTTCCTGATGCAGAAAAAAAATGAGCATGTATCAGCAAATACGCTCCCCCATTAAGAGATACAGTTGTGCGCTTTTGCAGCTGTAAATATAAAGTTATGAAATAATAAATTAAATCTTATGTGAAAAATACTTTTTCTGTTCTTTTGCCTGTGAATCAGTTCACTATGACTCATCCTTTTATCTGGTCATTGTGCTCCCTTAACTGAACCCAAAAGACAGAAGAAATAACATTCTATTGCAAAGGATTATTTTAATAAGAATTTTAAGGGAATTTCAGCTTACAAAGATGTTAGAAAACTTTTATAAAGTTTAGAGTAAAAATATTAAAAGTAAAAACTATTTTTCCAACATGAAAATTTAACAGTGCTAGAAAACATTCCCCTATTATGGAATTTGACTGTCTATACAAAACACTTTTTCAGAAAATTGAGGGTTTGACTCAAGCCAATTAATTCCCTCCAGAACATCTCCAGAACCAGCCACCAGCCTGAGAGCTAGCACAGGTTTACCTGAGGCCCCTTTGCCTTGGTAACTAAGAAATCCAGTTGCACGGAAGCAGGTTGTGGAAGCAACTGACTTCCAGGAGAAAAAGCAAACATGAGCATATTTAATCTATAGCGTCAGTACTGCCCCCTTGTCAATCAGTCAGTGACAAACTAAAGGACGAATACGGGTGAAATAATTCTTCCAAATTATACCTGCTACTTCATCTCTTCCCCATCTTCTAGAAAAGCGAAATCAGAGTGCAGGGAAGCAGACAGGCATTTTTAAAGGATTTATGTTTCAGTTCCTTAAATACCTCTAATAGGATGTGAACTGCTTCTACAAGAGGGGTGTCAGGGACCTCTAGACTTTGCTAACCAGTAATGACTTCTTTTTTATACATCTGTTTTCAAACTGACCATCTTTAGCAAAAATTACTGCTTCTGGGGAGCATTCCTTCCCCCCTGATTTGAAATTAACTTCATTATTACAAAATATATTTTTAAAAATAGTTTTTACAAATATGTACCACTGAAACTGCAGATGTTACAGTGAACCATTCTACTGTGAACAAAGCTCCTTATCAAGTGTATCAAATGAATTAAAAATCTGATCAAGGCAGTTGGCTTTTGTTTTCCTTTCTGATAATGCACTCAAATTTTGATAATGTTCAAACCACCCTGATTCTTCAATCCCAAAATGAAATTAAGTGCCATTGTTTACAAGGGAGTGACTGGAACAGATATACATTGCCTGCAAATGGAAAAATATGTTCTAATCACAGCAAGTATTGTGTGGTCACAATAAGTGATTACAAGTGTATCTACAGGTTTCTTCTGGGCAAACAATGCATCCTAAAAAAGAAACATTTCTTACAAGAAAAGAAGAAAAAAACCCCAATACAATGGCATATCTAACAAGAGAATACATATTTCCTGCAAGGAAGCATTTTTGATGAGCAACTTTTTCATGGAATAGCACTGTTCAGGATAGGTAAAAACTCAATGTGCATTAAAGAGAACGTATCTCTTTGTTCTGCTCCTTTCATTTGGTGAAAGGAGCTGGATATGATGTAAAACAGTTTACTTAACAAGCCTCAAGTATTGAATCAAACCATTTATGAAATGCTTTTACAATGCAATCACCAAGAAAAGCTTTGAATTTTTAACAGTAGCTATCTGATAGTCAAGAATAGGCAGATGATAACGTGGGCTTAATATAGAGCAGTTCTGGGAAATAGCTGAAGGAGTGAAGTGACATAAACCTGACTCATGACTCCATAGTGTACTGCTTTACTCAAAACAGTTAGAAAGGGTCTACACCATCATAGACAATATTTGCAACCAATTTAGGAAAGGGAACTTGTTAGAAGGAACTCAACCTATCTACTATGTGAACAACTCAGACTAGACAGAAAATTATGTGAAGCATCCAATCCCAAATAAAATGACAAATGGAAAATTACGTGGTTTTGGAAGTAGACACTGAGCTTTCTGAGTGCTGCCACCATTCTCTTAGAATCAAAGTGATTTTGAAACTACATTAAAAAAAGGCAGGAAAAAACAAACCTCACAAGTGGTAGAAAAAGCTCTCATTAGGAAATATCTAGGCAAACTCAATACATAATTTGAAAAGTACATAGACAGAGATGCACAAAATAATAGTATTGCAATGCTTTCTCACTAAGAATATTTCAAAACATTCAAACATTTTCCAAGACACACTTTCCTCCTTGTTCTATATACAGGCATACTCTAGCTAAATACAGTTTCTTTGTAAATATTTTTACGAACGTGTCCTTAGGGAAAAAAAATAAAAATAGTGGATTACAGTAGATTAAAATGGTCTAATATAATCTACTCGTAAGGAGTCTGAATATGTTTTAATCTGCTTAAAAATGAATCAAGGTGAACCAGTGCTACTTTGACACAGAGAATCACCATGAGTTTGGGATTGGGATTTGTGAGTTAGTGAATACAGTGCTTTAAAAAACAGGGTTTTTTTCTCCAGTAAAGTGGTGCTTGGTACCACATAGGCTAATTCAAGTATCATTCTGCTTAGTCTAAGCATATAATTTTTACCATTTTTTATTTAAGTAATGTATTTTTTAAGGCAGAGGATCAGTGCTGGTTTGAAGCATTTTTTTTCACTTAGCTGGTACTTTTCTTGTCAGTTTTTCGATAAATTTCCTAACCTGATGCTTTTGAGACTCTAGGCTACATCTGGTTAGTTTACAGTTCTTCAGGATCCTTACTAAATATCTGAGCCCTCAAGAGGCTGTTCTGCATGTCTGGTAAATCAAAATCCTTCATCAAGTACTACGTCCTACAAAAAGCTGTGCATTATTTTATTAGGCAGTGACAGCAGGAAGCAAAATAGTTCTGCAGCTGTAAACCTATTTTGGCTCTATGAAAAGAACAAACCTCAGTGTCAAAGCAAGTAGGCTGAATCTAGGTCAGAGGCTTTTTTTTTTTACTGAGAACACCTCTGAGTTTCCTGATGACCTTTTCTTAAACTCAGATGCCTTAAAACTGCAGGTGCTTACTAGGGTCTGCAAGACTTTCAAGGTAACATAATATAAAGAAAAATTATTTAGCAGCCTAAACACCACCCACAAAATGATGTCTAGGCACTAAAACAAAAAAAAACCAGGCAGACTTAGTGCCTCACAAATATTTCACTTCACTCCTCCAGCAGAGGGAGGTTAATCTAGAGGAAGTAAAATCATAAAAGAATATCCTGACCTTTGGGGTATGAACTTCGTACTCTGAGGGGAAGGAAGAGGAACATGCTCTTCTTTTATCATCCTTGAGGGAGTTAACAGAGCACTTGAGTGACCCTGCAGCATTCATCTGAAAGGTGTAGAGTGCCCAGGTCCCAGTCCCAGCTGTACAGACAGGGACACCCCTGTACAGCCATCAGTCCATGCCCACTTGGTCCCTCTGGGTTTTCTCAAGTACAGTCACCCCAGTGCGGGGTGCAGCCTCAAGGACAGCCACCAAGGCCAGCCACCAAGGCCAGCTTGAAACTGACAGTATGACAGTATGTCAGAGTCATGATCCTGTGACACTGTGCCTGCACTTCTGGACGAATATGAACATGCGGTCAAAAATGACTGGGCAGACTACTAGAAGAAACACATAGAGATAGCTGTAATACACCTGGACACCAGCTCTGTCCCTCAGCTGCAAATTTCTGAAAACTGAAGGAAACACCACCCCATGCTCACTGTGGTTTTCTTTCCTAGGCATCTACTCCTTGCCACCCTTGGAAAGGGAACAGGGAGACTGCAAGCAGACACTCTGCTGGTCCCACCTGAATGAACTCCCAATAGCTCAACCATTAACTGGGACACATTTGGTTTGTCTTCACATTCCTCTTGTTTCTCTGTCCAACTTTCTACCTGTTTAAGCAAGTCCAGAGCAGGCCCACAAATAGGATCAAAGGGATGAAGCACCTCTCCTATAGAAACAGGCTGAGATAGTTGGGATTGTTCAACCTGGAGATGCTCTGGGAAGATCTTTCAGCAGCCTACCAGTACTAAGAGAGGACTTACGAAAAAGAGGAAGAGCAACTCTTTACAACAGCATGTAGTGATAAGACAAGGAGAAATGGATTTAAACTGAAAGACAGTAGTTTTAGATTAGATATTAGATATATAAAAAAATTCTTTACTGTGAGGGTGGTGAGAATCTGGAACAGATTGCCCAGAGAAGTTGTGGATACCCCACTCCTGGAAGTGATCATTTCAAGGTTGAATGGGGTTTTAAGAAATCTGTTCTAGTGGAAGATTTTCCTTTTTCCTTTCCTTTTTCCTAAAGAAAAGAACTTTTCTTTAGCCAACTTGCCCTCTCACAGTTTCATAGCGAGTATTTATGAAACAACAGTTTCATCCACACAGTAATGGTAATGCCATTTAACTATTTAGAAATTCTTGGAACACTTATGGGATACCTTCACAGCTACAACAGAAAAAGTAAGAAAGTCTCTTGCTGCAATTAAGAGTTAAACTGCATGCTTTGATTACAGGAAGACCTGTAAAATTATCCTGCAGAGCAACTAAAACATCCACCTGGTGAGTAGCTCACAGGAATCCAGGTTCCTCAGTACCTAGATACTGAGGATGAAAATGCTCTGACAGAAACAGGTAAGGCTGAGGCAGATGGCCCAGGCCAGAGGACAATCCCTGAGGAGAGGCCAGACATGGGATGTCTAGCACTGATGCTAGAGGGAGAGAGGCACAGCAGGAACTCCACAGTCCTGAGCGATGGAAAATGAACAGGAAGAGTAAAAGTGCATTGCATTTTTTTATTGTTTCACATGGATGTTTGCAATGACCAGTGGCTCCATTTGTCCTGAGTTTTGCTTGTGAGAACCAGCACTAAGAGAGAAAGGCAACCCAGAATTTCACTTCAGCTGACTTCAGGTACTTCACTTTGATAGCTAAGTGAGTTGGCAGGTCTCCCTAGGCTCCCTACACAGTCAGTAAAAATCAGACTTCTGCAGATGGTGATTCAGAGTAGAATGTTAATGCAGGTGTTCTTTATCACCTCCAGGGGAGAATTTCTCTTTCCATAAGCTGCCCAGGATCCTATTCAGCTAAAGCTGCATCCATTATCTTCCTGAGCTTCCCTACTGGGCATACCTCTGTTTTCATGGATAGACTTGACACCCCATTTCTTCCTAGCTCCAATCCAGTGGAGAAAATAAAATCCCCTAGAACAGTCTCTTCCCTCAAGCTCTGGTTTTACTTTATGATCCAAGTTTTTTCTCTTGCAGTTGAACTTTGCAGTCAGATCAGGACATGAGTTTGCCCTTGCAAGTCTGGCAAAAGTCAGCGGGGCTCTGTAAGAGGTGCTGCAGATTTGACTCGGTGAATTCTGTTCCAGCACACTGGCTTTAATATAAGCATACTACAGTGAGATGGTACCATAAAACACAGATAGGAGCAGGTGAGAGACAAAAAAAGATTCCTAATGAGAACAGAGGAATGCTTAGAATGCAAACATCATAATTATTTACTTATATGGATAAAGTTTTACAGCACAGAGAGCACACAGTGAGAGAAGGAGTTCTTGGATTCAGGGCACATATTTGTATATCCATTTATTGAAAGTATGACATTTACTTTGCTTGAAAAAGGCTGGGAAAGATGTTCAACTGAAAATACCTTAAAGGACTCAGATTCTAAGGAAGATAGCATATATTTACCCAAAAATTGCATAATCTAACATGCAAATGGTTGGAAATATTTCTCATCTAGAAGCTTCATGATAACTAGGCGTGTGCTATATTTCAAGATTGATTTTAAATATCTGATAATCCACAGCATAGCTATTTAATATCAAATAGAAACAAAAGAACAGCCTTTTTTTTTTTTAGGTTTTTTAGTTAGTTTCTAAAAACAAATGGAACCACTCACTTCAGACAAGCTCAGTTAAGCTTGTCTTGAAACCAGTACCATGACAGTGTTTGAATATTTTAATAAATCTAGCAAACCACGGCACTCAGCACATATATGGCACTCAGTCTGAACAGTGACAAAAAACAATCATTTTTTTTTTATTGCAACCATGCTTTGCATCCTTCATGCACACAGGTCAGACAAGTTTAAGCTGAGCTACAAATACAAGCAGTTTAATAATTCCCTCCAAAAAGTTACTGAGTGAAGTTCTCATTTCATTTACATTAGATTTAAAATGGTCTTGAATCTAATTTCTGAATCTAATTTCAGACTGTATGGCTATTTCTTCCTTCTGAAGTTTACATAAAAAATCCCACAATTTAAAAAAAAAAACAATATGCTAAAGTATTTTTCAAATCCAACCTTTACAGTCAGAACTGTGAAAAGGAACAAGATCACTCAGTGGGAGGAAGGTCATCAGAGGATATACATTAAGGCAGCTTTCAATCTTCAAAACAGCAAAATGCCATGCTTTTTTCACTATCTTTTAAAATAAAATTTGAAGTCATTATTGATTAGAAACATACATTATATTGTATGTGGGTGTGTTTTTAATTGATACCATGCATATTTAGTTTTCAATTCAGACTTTGCATTCAGTGTCACCACTGTAAGTGAATAATTTAAATGTCATTTTTCTGTCTTTAACATTACTAATGAGAAAATTTTTAAGAATATTTTTTAATCTCTAATGTATGTATTTTCTGTACGGGCAAGCAGTGAGCACTTTCTTATACCGAGTCTGAAAGATTTTAAAAGCAAAAGAGTAAAAACAACAAGCTTTGCTAAACCCTAGAAACCCTTCATCTTTTATTTATCTGTACACATGCCAGCTTTATGTTTCCTCAAATCATGTTGCAATGGTTGCGTGCACTGGCTCATGCTTAGAAAAAACCCAACTTCTGCTTCAAAAGTTCTATTTCTATTTAAACTGTCACATTCCTTTTTTCTCCTCCCCATATCACTCTGTGTGTGTGGGAGGGTTTCCTTCACAAAAATTCAACAAAAGTGGTTTAGATTTAGTATATTTTATTGATCCGCAAAGCACATTTACTTAGGAGCAATACACCATTTAGTCTGAGGGCACTTCCTCTTGGCATTTATATGTTATCCTTTCCATAAACAGCTTCTTTGTCAAGATACAGACTGCAAAAACCTAACGGAACCTCATCCTTGCTTATTCATACAACTCAGAAATGAATTCATTTATCTTAAGTTTTATATCCACGAAAGTGTATGTAGCAGCAGGATGGTCTTGCTGCAAGAGTAAAGCCATGACAATCAGAGTTAGAGAGTAACAAGAAGGTAAAAACACATTTAAATATTCTGTATTGCATCTGTGTTTCATATAGAGAGATGGTGGTACAGGACAGGCAGCGTTTAGGTGAATGGCATGGGTTATGAGAGCTCATATAGAGACATCTGCATAAGTCAAAAAAATTCCAGGGCCAAATCTGTCCTTACCTACTGGAAATGTAGCACACCTACCCATTGCTCTTGAGGGTATGTTTCCAGGGTGAGCTCTTGCATTTTTTCATCACACAAATCTTAGTTATATTTTGCTCCAACCAAAGGTTTTTATCATGGATATTTAACTTAATTTCTCAACACATGGAAAAAGCTATTATAATAAACAGGAAACTCCCTCAAATATTATTCCGTCAACATTATTCTAACAACATTTAGCTGAGTTTAGATTTGCGGTAACTTTTCTAGTTGTATCTAAGAGATAAATTTTAAGTCTTTTAGTATTAGAGATAAGGGGATATTATATATTACTGCAAAGAGTGACAAATGAGTGCTACACTGCCTTTATTCCTGACCGATACCCTATTACTCTTTGTAAAACTGAACTAGCAATCTGAGTGCACTCCACTTGAAAACACTGCTACTAAGTAGGCAGTTGTTCAAAACCAGTCATGTTAATTCCCTCCATATCTATACCAATATAGATAATCCTTTTCTGATTTTATGTACTATTGTCAAAGTGCTAGGCTACCCTCAGTTGCAAGCTAACTTCATCATCTTCCAAATATAAAAGATCAAACACAGTGACTAAAATGATGAATGTGATGGATTAGAAAGGGAACATGAGTCATTTGTGAAGAATATGGGCATTATTTTCTTATCTCATTCAAATGCCAATTGCTGGCTTTCAAAGAGATTGTTTCAAAGCAACTCTCTCATGTTAGCAGTACCCCAAAACACAGGTAATATTGTGCTATTAAACAAGGCCTCACAGTGTACCTCTCTCTCTGCTCCAATCCACTTCACAGGATACTGTCAGGAACATTTTGTAATAAACCCCAGCCACTCAAAACAAAGAGAAAAAATTAAGGTAATATCAATAATGTTTTTATGAAATTTGGGGGAAACTGATTTTACTTTTTCAGCTAAATTAGATAGATTATTACATTATTTATATCATGTTTTTTGACAAATACTAATTTTTTTTTAATGATAATATTGCTTTTTTCCTCATATGAGGAAAATAAACCCACTGCAAATTATTAAACGTGGCATATGGGCCAGAGAAAATCTTACCATAGAGCTTTGTTCTTTTCCTTATGCTATCGATAATATCTCCTAAAGCATAAATGAAACAGATAAAAAAAAAACAGATAGGAGAAAGAAAGCAAAATATATTTAAAGCGCATTCAGTAATTAAAGCTATTGATACAAAAAGCATTCACTGCTTGCTCTTACAAGTAGTATGTAAACATCTGTACACACATCTAGAAGATATTCAAAATTTACTCATTAGCAACAACATTAAAAAAGATGCTGTTTATTTCAGAGAATATAAAAATTTTCCTATACGAAATCTTTTCTATCATTTTTATTAGATGCAATTTTCTGAAAGTTTTAGATCTCTATTTGAATTAGTTCAGGTTGAGTCTGATCAAATAAGTATATGTGCAGAAAGCAGGAAGAGCAGGAAAGCAGATGGATGAGAGCAATCTTAAAGAAAATTATCCTACATTTTTAAAACAGGCAAAATATCCTACATTTTTAAAACAGGCAGCCCACACACAAATGAGTTGTGCACATCCCTGCTTTATATGTATAAATAGTACAGGCAAAACCATTTCAGACACAAAGCAAAATTAACGTTAAAAAAAAATGGAAGAAAATATAATGCCATAAATGTCCTGCTCTTCTCATGTTTTGGTAAACAGAAGTGAATGCAAATTGAGACTTCCAGTTTTACAGGGAAGGTTTTAGCTTCAATCAAATTCAAATTAAAGTGAAAATATGAAATATTAAAATTTCCATGGTGTGGAGAGAGAAGTTCAAAATAACCAGATTTTAAAAAGAAATATTATAAAACCCTCTTTTCTCCCTCTGGGATTTCGGGAATCCAGATTACAGATCCTACAGACTACTGATATAGGTCTGGTAGACACAGACCTGTATCTCAAGTTTCTCATGTATCAGAGTGACTTGGTTTAGAATTACGTGAACCAGAACAAAGTATTTCGCTTTGATTTTTTCTAATGTGAAATGTAAGCATTCTAAATGTGCGATTTCAGATGACCATTTTTTATACCTAATTGCATCCCAATAGAGACTTCTCTCCAGATGTACTTTAAATATTAGAATGAGTCAGATGTTGAATAGCCATGTGTAGAAAATTCAAATTTGATATGGCAAAACCCATCAGTTAAAAGCAGTAAAATCAGAGCTCTTGAGAAAATCTGATTGTGATAATGACCCCTTGACAAAAATATGCAGCTTGTGCAAATCACATTTTTGTGCAGTCTTAAATCACACAGATCAAGAATTAGACTGTGCATTTTAATTAATGTTTGCAATGAAAAAGAGGAAGATTTACTGAAGAGCAGCTGTATCTGAATGGTATTCATCTGGATATATCTACACTGGGTTTATTCTGGGAAACCTGGTCTGGCATAAATGTTCCAAGAGTTCAGTTTTTGGATACTCCAATCACAAGAGAAAAGGCCACCCATGGAGAGCTACTTCAGAATAATGGTTTCACATTTACATTCCAGTTCAATCCAGAGTACCACTACATGAAGATAAACATTTTAAATTTACAGAGCAAAGTAGACTGATCCAGCTCCCCTCAGAACAAAGGGAACACTCTCTTCTACAACAGAGAATCTGCTTTTGGCCATGGTGCTTATAACACCTACTGAATTTTTTGGCCATGGTGCTTACAACACCTACTGAATTTACTCCAGGGCAAATGCGGGATACAAGGTCCTAGACTATGACAGGTCCAATTTATGTTTCTACTTTAGTTCACATTCTTTTACTAAAGAAATGGCTTAGGGCACACTTTATGAAATCTGTTATTTTTCCCTCGAACGTCTATCAAACACAACACTAGACTTTACCATATTATGTGCAATTTCTTGTATTCTTTCCAGTGTAAGGCTTACATAAAATATTTTGTAGTTTATAGTTACCAGAAATCCCTTCACAATATACTGCAGCATAAGCATTAGTAAGTTGTGTTGATTCTTGAGGGAGAAACATGGAAACTAAATTTTGATGACAAATAAGCAAGTTCTTCCTTGCATCTGGTCCTTGGCATATTTCTACTAGCTCTTTCAAAAACAAAGAAACAGTGTGGAAATGAGTTAGTCTCTTTTAAGTGTATCAACTTGCTTTTGTATGCTCCCTCTAAATAATTGTTTCATTATTCTCATCCCATATAAGAAAGCCCAGCTTTCTATCTGAAAGAAACAGAAGCATGCAAGGCAGCCAGCTAATTCATTAGAGAAGTCATCCTCTTTAGCACCTATTATCACATCAGTAACATAGTGCTACAATCAAGACTCACAAACACATGTCCTAATTTAGATCCTTCCTCTTGGCTTCATTAAGCACCAATATCTACTGAAATAACTATCACCAGCAGCATTAAGTCATTACATCAATACTACAACTTTAGTTTTAAGCATTTTAGTGAGAGTAAGGTAAGGCGGCAGGGCTTATGACAATAGTTGAGTTTGAAACACTAAACAGTGTTCAGAGTTGGTGGAGTTGTGTGATTACAACTGGGAATACCTTATTTGAAAGACTATTTTCCCTTTTGAGGCAGTTATAACCCAAATATTCAAGTATAACTTTCCCCGTTGTTAAAATTTCGAAAGTTTTAAATCTCACTGTAATTGATTTTGCACCTTTATTTTTAGTTCTAAAGGTTCTACATCTGAATTAGTTCATGACTTTAAGAAAACAAAGTACAATTTACAATCTGAGAAGACATTAATGGTAGAAATAATATACAGGAAAAAAAATCTCAATAACTGTGAGGCACAGGAAATCTAATAACTGTTTTTTTCTAAGCACGTCAGAAACCTACTGTCAAAAATACACAGTCCAAAGTGTATGAGACATCAAAAAATATATAGAATATTACACCAAGGAGGTTGGAAGGAAGGAAGGAGGTTGGAAAGAAAAATTATTACTACTTCCCATTCTAGGCCTGCAAAAGCAGATGACCTGCTAACCTGTCAAAGAACAGAAAAAAGCATAAACTAAAACCTATGTGGGCTTCCTAAAGCCTCAGCAATTTTTGTAAAAAGGAGAACCTGATTTGTTTTTCTCTTCACTGATCACAACACACTGAATTAAATCAACAGTGTCCTCAGATACTCTATTTCTCTAGTCCCCACTAGCTTAGCATAAAATTTTGGTATCACAGTTAATGCACGTCCTCAGTCTGCATTAAACCTACCTTGTCATTTAGCACTGCACATCCACAAAATTTTCCTGTGCAGTTTCTTTTACTGTCAAATCACACAAATTAATATATTCTCCTGAGCTAATATATTTTTAGGCCTATCACTTCATGCCAGACCAGTGAAACAGGTCATTACTTCATCATCTTAATGCAGAAGGAAGCAGACTGACCTCAGTGACTAGGTCAGTGCTGAGGGCAGGAGAGAACAGTAGCTGAATTCTGAACAGCTGCACATAACAGAAGCAACATAATTATTCACTGTGGATTTAAAAATATGTGTGTCTTAGTCCTAAGAATGCCAGTTACATATTATTGTTACCAGTATTACCATACTTCCAAACTGCATTGCAAACATAGTATCTGACTTGGGCAATTTCATTAATTTTGATCCCAGTCCATCTCTGATTAGTAATTGCACTTTTATCTGTTCCAAGAAGAATTGCACTAACTAAATAGACACACATTAATATAAATATATGACTATAAAGTACATTAGAATAGTAGTATATCTCACCTGATCCTCAGTGCCTCTAGTAATCAGATGACTCCCATACGGTCCATACTTTTCAAGCACCTAATATAAGACTGTGGGATTTGATTTACAAAAGCGTTTATTGCTCAGCATTGCAAATGAAATCAGAGGAATCTAATGCTTTAAATGTGGCTCTATAATATTTTATAATAATAAAAAGGTACTCAGAAACATTTGTGAAGCTCTAAATGATGACTATCACATAATGATCAAATGAAGAAAAATTTCATGAGAAAATTAGCTTCCCTAATTGCCAACTATAGAGAAGAAGATGCTAAGCTGATGCATTATCCAAAAGGACAAAACCCAATGCAGAATAACACATGAAATGACTATAATGAAGTCCTGGAGCTCTACTAAGTAAAGCAGAGATTTTACTGAAAAAAAAATGTGATTATGTAGTTGAAAATGGTGTTCATTACTAAAAAATGTTGAGAATTATAGTTTTGGATGGTATACTAAATAGCTTTTTTATATATTATATATATGTTAGCATAGTTCTTAGGGAATTATAAATCCTCACTATCTCCTGCCTTTCTGAATTTCCCTATCAAATATTCATTTAAGTAATTCATTTTATAATAAGAGAGACTTCCAGATTCTACAGCAGAAATTCCCAAATTCTTTTACTAGCAAAGCTGATACCATCAGAAATGAAGGTCTGATTTCCTTTGCCCTGAGGAAATTATGAGACACAAATGGGTGTTAATACAGTCCAAAACCCCAGGTTACTAAATCCAAACCTAAAACACACTGAGAGCTGCAAATAATCCAACTGCAAGGACAGAAATGAAAAGACAAAACAAAATAAATCAGAGTACCTGAAGGGTTCTTGCTGAGCAAACATCGGCTGACTGCCAGGGGAAATGCCAGAAAAGTAAAGCCTTTCCAAAAAATTTGCAATCCATTTTGACTTTTAAAAAACTCACCATTCAAGTTAAATTGTATACCTCTCTGCTACTTTTATCTCACAAAATGAACATTATAAATAAAAAATCTGTAAAGGCCAGGTAAATACCTTGCTTAAGGGACCATGTGTTTTCCTAACCCAACTAATTACAAATACAGACAGGAAAATACAGGTTGGGAATCTTCAGATACTGTTACTAATGATCTGCTGCAAGGGATGCTTTTTTGCAGGCTATGATGTTTAGATGGCCAGATGGCATCAGTGGCAGAATTGTCATCTCTCACCTGTACTTGCCTAGAAACCCTTCCCATATAAGACCTGACGAGGTGAGTGCATCAGCTGGGACTCACACACCGGTTTTGCAATTACTGCACCTAAAACTGAATGCAGAATCGTGGTTTGCACAGACTGACTATAGCAGAAGACCACTGTGCTTTTCTGCTTTTGTGTGTACCTAGTTTCAACTGCAAGTTTTACTCCTAATTTTCTAAGGAACTACGGGCTCAAACTCTGAAGCATGACAAAAATGTTTAGTCTCTGAGTCATTATGGAAGTACACTAGTCTAAAGCAATGCAGATCAGAAAGCTGAGGATAAATCACACAAGGAGCCGCAGATAATAAGCTTTCTGAGCCAAGGAGAAATTAGGCAGCATCATTAAGAAAGTCTGTGAAACTTCTTCAGAAAAGACCTTCTTTAGGAATGAAAAATCCTGGTGTTAAAAAAACTAGAAACGGCTTCAAAGAGCTTTATTCCCTCCTACAAGTAATTGACTCTTATTTTGTCTGTAATGGATGGGCTGGAATGTGACTTAAAGTGTGGGGGGAAAACAGCTGGTACTTAGTTTCATTTTACATTTACCAGTGTTCTTATTTTTAATGACCAGTACACTGATATTCTGGAAGACACAGCTCTGGCAGTCGTTTCACAGCAAGATGAGGGCCTATGTTAGGAAATGGCCAAGAAGGTCAAGCTTAGAGTACAGATACGATATGGGCTCATAATAATTATTATTATGGAAAAGAGTATGTCAATGGAATCTGATCAATTTTGTTGAACTACTTAGGCTGCAGGTCGGTACAGTACTAACCAGTGGTGATCTTATCCCCGTTTACAGACAGGGCTTTCAATTTTATAGTCTCCTTTGTGTTGCACTATGATGTTTTTATTAACCTTTCGAAGATAAAAATCCAACTAATTTGTTTTGTTTTAATTGCATTCAGTCACATTGTTCAGAGAGCTAGTAAGCAACTTGCAGCTTGGGTTGATTTTCCTGTTCCTCTGTGACATTAAACTTAATCTGTGTTATTTTCCTTTACAGTATTTATAAATTAAAACCACGAGCATGCCTGTGGTATTTGGATACTTTTGTGTACCAGTTCAAACAGAAGAAACAGCTTTCAAGAGAAAGCTTTCAAAAGTTCTTGCACGCTGCAGCCTGAAGCAACTAATGTGCAAGACAGAAGGGAACTATGGGCTGGAAGAGTAGGCTGGGCTGTGTCAGTTGAGGAGACAGCATGTCATCCTTCTGACTTCCTTACTTCCTTTATCACCAGATTATCTGCAAATGCTTTGACTCGCCACTGACTTACATTTTGGAAAAACTGACTTCATCCGGCTAAGCACACATTGGTCTGAATAAGTCTTCAAGCCAATGATTGCAATGAACAAGTTCAAAATTTTACTTTGCATCCAAACCCCAGTACCAGGTGCAGTCATTTCAGCAACAAAAGTTAAAATTCAGAGTAGATTAAATTGTTATATGCTACAGTATTCTGGGAGAGTAAGGTTTCCCTCTTGCCAAAGCTCTTGCAGTATCAGGAACGTGAAACCCTTTCAAACTCCAAAGTCAGTTGTTGGTTAGACTCTGAATACCCCAGAAAAGCAAATAACCATCATCATCATCATCACCATCAACATCCTTCCATTTTCTCTATCATTTCAGAGGATTGATATTCCATGACAGCTTCCCTGTCTGTTTTCAGTGCGAAAGAATTCATTCCCAGGGCCTGGAAAACAACTAGGAAATGTCTTGTAACACCATGATCCAGTCAGAAGAAAGGTCTAGCTGGATGAATTCCCTTACAGTGGTCTTAAATATGCTGCTGATTGCAGGTTGGCAGCCCACCACTCGTTCTCTTGCCACTGGCCTAAAAGACTGCCTAGGCTGTGAACTTATATTCAAATTTGTCCCCAATGTTCATTCAACATAAAGGATTTAGCTACTGACAGAAAAATTTTAAAGGTGCAACTTTCAGAAAAGATCTTTCCAAGATTATGTGGACAGTAGAGAGAGAGTATTGTTTCCATTAAAAAAAGCCCTGAATATGGGTAGGCAGAAAGAGGGCTCTGAGCATGTGCATAGTGTGTACAGCTTTCTTAAGATTGAATGTAGCTCTTAAGTAGCAGAGAGAATTTAATGGTTCAGCGTTTTCTAGACGTTAAATATTTCAATTAAGTGTAATCCAAGGCTTCCTTTCATGCACTAGCATGATTTTCATCCAGATCTTTGAAAAGCTGGTAGAAAATTTACGCTTTGTAAATGTGAATGGAAGATGTTAGAAAGCAGAACACAGAATACAGCAGAATGGAAAGATGTGCCAGTCAGCACTGCAGTGACCTACTTTTATTGTAGCAATCCCATTTTTGAAGATATGTCAGTATTTTTTTTAGAAAAGCAGGCACAATGAGATGTCCACAAACATGCTGCTTATCATTAAAGATGTTGTCTGATGCCTGCAAATACTTGTCTGTATGACCGACAATCTTAGTCAAGGAGCTCCCACCTTAATGTGCAGTATCATATTCCTAAAGGAACAAATACTGTTATGATTCTACAGCAGGAATACGTGAGACTGAGCAAGATTCCCATCTACAGTAAAGGTGATGGTTTATGGATTTTAAGATTACAAAACCTGGAGAGACACATATTTTCAGATTACCAATGAGACAGCTGCTTGCGGCTTTTTCTTTTGGCAATAGGCCCATTCCAACAATTTCACTCTATTTCCTACAAAAATGTTCTATATACTGCTGCATTATCTGACTCGATAAAAACAAAATGTATTTTTCACAGTCATTGTCCTTTAAGTAGAAAGTCATTACCTGTCCTTATAAAACACACACAGTCACATTCTGTCCTTGAACATTCTGTTCCCACACAGAAAATTATCACACAACTGAGTCTATTTATCTTAATTTACTTAGGAAAATCTTGACCCGTGTGTTGGGAACAATGGATCATTACATGACTCAGAAGTTTACAAACTGAGGATAACATCAGATGAAACTAATGCCAATAATCTACCTTTGGCAGCATTCTGAAACTACGACCTAAACTGAAAACACTGGTGAACTGAGTGTTTTCATATTTCTTTTGGTGCCTTTTTTTAGTGGATAAGGGTTAATAAATTATAATTTATAATTAACTTTAAAACTGAAAGCATTTTCTGGCTCATTTACTGACAACGAGTCAATATCATTTTATTGACCATGAGGACTACAGAACAAACTTTAGTTCCCTAGCAAGTGAGCCAACAAAATATAAGAATAACCTTGAATAAATTGCAAGGCAGCATTTTACTAGGCATGTGTTTTTGCACTTAACTCTGAAGCTAACTGTTTAGAATAATAATGTTTAGAAAGCACAATGAAAAATGAACAATACTTACAACCATACCGTTTAGGGACACCCAGCAATCTGGTGGGAAATCCTGGAGTAATGGTACTAAAAACTGTAGACAACCATCCCAGTGGCACAGCAGGAGCATCATTCCGATCAGATTAAAGATTCTCACCACTGCACTCGCCAGATCGTATGTCATGTGGAAAATCTGCAGACAAAAATTACAGGTGATGTACATGTTGCAAATCAGAAATGAAAGTCATTTAATTCTCATCAGGCAGGTTAAAGGAAAAGAAGTGTCATCCTGAACTTCTAAAAAAGCTGAGGTTTCTAAGGAAGGATCATTAATTTGAGCACATTAATTTCAGCAAAGAACCGTACTGATACACCTGACTCTTGGATGCATGCCAGTGTTATATAAGCTGCTGAAAAAGGCATATATTGGCTAGAAGTCACCCACTATAGTGTTTTCTTAAAGTCTCCAACTTCTTTCAGTTGAAGCAAGACTCACAAATTAAAAAATACTTGGGTAAAGCTAATGATACCATTAGTTGCCTATGAACTTGGTATTCAAGTATTCAATAGTTGTGGGAGATTTAATGATCCCTTTAGAAGATTCACTTTTGCTTTTGTTACCTTCTCAAATGCACAAAAATCTGAGTGAAGAAACAATATAAGTAGTGTTACATTTTTTGGTTTCTACTTCTAAACTATTAATTCAATTTACATATACCAGTTCATCAATCAAAAATGACAAAAAGGTAGTTTATAGCTCTTAATCATTAGCATTTTCCTAAAATACTGATAATTCTGTGGCTACTACATATGTAGTAGATAAGTTCATATCAAACTGATACAGTAAATTAGATTTCAATGCATTCCTCCATTCTTAAGACACAAACCATTTGCATCTGAAAAGCGTCTTACAGTAAATCACACATAAAATTCTCAAAAACAACAGAGGTTTTTCATGGGTAAATTTTTCGGACAGAATTTGCATGAAGAGCAGCAGTCAGCTGCCAAATAGTACAAAAAAGTGCATTTAGCAGTTCTCTGCTATATTGGTTTTAATATACTTCTAATCTATAGATACAGACATATTCTGCACTTTTTACACAATTCAATCAACTAAAGGTAAATATATAAACATATAAATATATATATAAACACTTTAATATGCATAATTATCACTATGAATGAGTTATATTTAGAAGCGGAAGGACGGCCAGTTGGTATTTCATGGAATTTTAAGTATAAAATACTATTTAATACTGTGGCTAGACACAGAAATCAGAGGATTTAGGACTGAAAATATCAGATTGCTAGAGGTATATGGGCATACTGGCACATGACACTTTGCATTTGTAAATAAACGAATTCACACATGAAAGAGGGAATGTTTGTGTCCTAACTTTTACATATCTAAACTAAAGGCAGAGATTAAGTACCCACACTGGAAATGAATTTATATAGGGCAAATACAAATATGGCGAGCACATTGTGATGTCTTTAACTTTCTGTTAGTGAGAGTTGGTTCTTGTTTGAAAATGGCAGTCTATGTTTTGAGTTCCAAAAGGCAAAATCTGCATATTAGAAACATACCTCAATCATTAACACCACGTACAAAACAATTTTTCAGTCTAAGGGACTTAAAGAGAATATATTCGAAATTCCAGTTCAACAGTCATTGGAAATAGATGCTTGTAACATAAATCCTATCCAAATACCATCTAGCTGCTGTCAAAATTGGGAAGATAACACTGATATTTAGGAGATACTGTAAATGGAAATAAAGTGTCACTATTACACATTTTTCTTGCTAAGAAATGTATTTATGTTACAGCTATTTCAATAGCTTCAGTTTCAGTAGCTGTTATGAACCAAAATAGTGGATGTGAAATTATTTTATTTTGAGGAACTGGAAAAAATGGCAAGGATTCCTACCGGTTTGGAACACTAGCACTCATTTTGGTTTGCCCACATGGTTCCTATACTACAACTGCAAAGAGCAGATAACTCCTGATCACATGAAAAGTGTTGGAAATTTTCCCTCATGTTTCCCATTAGGCTTTACCGTAAGAAACGCAGAGAAAGACCTGATTGTCAAAACTCTCCAGAGTCCAAACCCAGCAGTTGCATACACCTAAGGCTTCTGAATCCTCACACTGCCTCTGCAATTATGGGCTTAGCCCACTGTGCTGTTGGGCTTGGGCTTTTCAAGTACTATTTCATCTTGTCACTGTTTTCCTCAAAGCCTTTGCATTATTAGTGTGCCTCTGCAGAAATGGTCACATACTGCAAGAATGCTAAAATGTTGAAAATTTTGTATGAAACCAAATCCATCAAAGGAAACTGCAAAGGAGACTGCAACAGTCTGTGTACAGCACTGCAGACTTCCATCATTTTTGAAATTGTTTGCTCCAGAAGTAGCATCTGTGAAGCTTAGTGTTCCACGTTAAAAAAGCTTGAACATATCCAGGATATTATCTAGATTGCATAACATGGTAACATTTTATCAGCATTTCAAACACACTGTTCTTTTATCACTTATCTTTTGCTTATATAGTCTAATTTTTGTGTAGTCTATCCAAAAAACTGTGATTGCTCTGTGTCAAAGAAGATAACTTCAACAGAAAAATCTTAAGCAAGTGTTAGAAAAACCTTTAAAAAAAATCTTTGCATATTCACTCTCCAGCAAATAACAGCTGATATTTTTTCTTCAAAAAGGAACTTACGGAATTGAGTGTTTGGTTGGAAAAAAAAATTAAATGCTGCAAGCCTACATTCTACAATAGAAACGATAATATTTGCCCATAGTATTGTATAGACATATTTACACTTGGGGGGTGAGAGGGGCTGGGTGTGTTGATTTTTTTAAACTAATAGCCAAAATGCCCTGTGGACTGAAGTCATACATTGCATGTTTAATGTTCTTCTATTTAGGAATTGACTGTGATACATTGAAACAAGAGTAGTAAAAGAAGTCATATTTTTATAGCTTTTTTTTGGTAATCACAAATTACAATTCCTGTATTAATGAGCTAAACCTCATTAAAAATCCTAGAAGATATGTGAAATGTAGCTTTCTCAGAGATAAACTGGAGTACAGGAAACTAATGCCATTCATTTGAGCAAATGGTGGCTTGCCCATCAGCTGGTCCACCAGTGGGGCACAAAGAAATCTAAGAGCACAAATCAATTTACCTTGATTTTGCAGTACAGATGTGTGCTCAAATCTCTCTGTTCCAACAAATTGCTTAACAAGACCCTATTAATAACTAAAATAATTGGAAGACTTGCACACAAATAAAGTTAAGCTCCTAAGCCCTTCACTCATGGAGTTAAATATAAATGCTTGGTTACCATTAAACATTTACCATGCAAAAATGCTATGCAAATAAGTGGAAATTACAACTGCAAAACATGTTTAAAAATCTGGCCACTTTATTTAGATTCCTTATTTCATACCTAAGTATTTAGGTTTAACCAGAAAGAGTTGTATATTTTGGACAATGCATTTCTAAAAAATTAATAGGATTACTTAAGATCACTGCACCTGAGAAAAAATTGCAATTCCCCTGAGAACTAACTCTTCCCACAGTTTTGTTTCATATAATAGCAAAGATTTCATAAATATTTCTTTTTTTTCATTACTACTCAGCTCATTACTACTCAGCTTCATTTCAATTACACATGATAGTTTTTATTATCATGTTTGTCTGTTTATGGTTGGCTATAGTACTGCCATTTTTCATAGTTTCTATATACTTAAAAATGTTTTTAGACTTCACATGTTTTATCTCAGTTTTCACTCACACTTTAATAATGAGTCTTTTTATTCCCACATAAGAAGCAGAAAGCAGGCTATTCCTTCCTCACATTTATAATGGAGTGTATACATCAAATTGGTCCTGCTAACTTTGATTTCCGAGCCTGAGTCAGAAAAACCGTTCCAGTCTTACCAGCCCACTTGCTTAATTGTATTTGAGGGCTGTCATATTAAATTAATAGTGCACGTATAGTTTAACTAAGTGAACACAAAATCTGTTGAACTGCTGTCGTGGAATGCATAGGTTACGTCTTCTGCCTTCTGATAATTGGCATTTAATATTTGTTCAGTTGTGATTTTGAGTTCAGTTCAGAATCATACAATCATAAAACCACAGAAAAGATGGAAAAGACCTCCAAGATCAGCAAGTCTAACCTTTGACTAAACACCACCATGCCAACTAGTCCATGGCACTAAGTGCCACATCCAGTCATTTCTTGAACACTTCTAGGGATGATGACTCCAGTGCCTTTGGTTTTTAGGTTCAGTTTATATAAAAATTAATTTATACAAATTATCAGAATTTAATTCTGATTAAATGAAAAAAGGGAAACCTTTGGAATTTCCTAGAAATATTTATTCAAATCTTACATCATTGAGTTCATGCAGACACCTCTTCCACTTCTCAGAAATACTAAAGGTGCTTAGCATCACAAAGCTATCTTGGATTTAGTCTTCAAACTAAGATCTGCACCATGCCTTGGGCAATATGAAATGTCACTTTTACCATGTGAGCTGTGTGTGGAGTCTGGAATGTTAAACAGCCACAGTGGGGAAACAGAGAGACCTGCACATGTATGCTGAAAGCTGTACTTAGAGCAACAGTGAAACTCCAGGCTAGACTGCAGGGCAAAATAACAGTTATAAAAGTGACAAGGGTTTTTTTTTTTTGATTCAGTCTCTGGGTCAGCCCAAAATTACTAGGTTTATCCCTCGAAGCACCAACTAAATAGAGATCATAAACTGTAGGATCTGAATTTTCCTACCTGAGTTGAATGTTTACTTTTAAGATAGTACTTGCAACAAAGCTCCTCTGGAAATAAACTAATATAAAAGGGAGAGCACAATGCCTCTTTTTGAGTGTCCATCTCTCAATCTTTAAACAATGAAAGGCAACCATGGCTTTTTTGTTTATCCATTTCATATTCGACAAGTCGACTTCAAAAGATGTTCTTCATAAATATCACTTGGGACACCATGGGTCTGATTCAGCTCCTACTAAAGCCAGTTTCTTTGAGAGTTGCAGGTTACTACACTCTACACTCGAAATACATCTGCACAAGTAGATGTAAACATGCATTGATTGAAATGCCTGGCTATGTCCTCAGGGTAACATTTTACACTCAACTGATTCCTGATGTGTGTGCTTAATTTTATGATAAATAATTCATCACTGATAATTCAGTAGTGGGAAAAGGTATATAGCATTAGCTAATCCAATTGTATTTGTGGCCTTAAGATGATGACAAATGCAAAGATCTGCTTCTGCTTTAGTTGGCCCTGAAAGGAAAATACCAGTGATTTCATAAACAGAGCAAACTATTTTTAATCAAATATGTTCAGAAAAAAAGAGCTGAGAATGGCCTATTTTATGTGACCTTTAAAATTTGTTACTTTCTAGATGGAGTCAGTCTGACATTAGGTTTTATAATAGAAGTCCCATTTATTCTAATTCAAGGAAATGTACAAATAGAAGCCAGCTTCTGCTGATCAAAAAGAACAGCACAACAAAATAGAAATGTGACAGGTTAAACCTGAAAGCATTAATATAACTAGTTTGCTGAAGGAATATTTAGGCAAGACTCGAAAAGGTCACATATAAGCAGGAAGTAATATTTATTTATCATATATAAATTCCGCAATATTTATTTTCTACTGTAAATTGGCCAATGCCATACTAAATATCAACTCTCACACAGAGGGCATGACTTCACTGTCAGAATGCGTGGTTTTGTTATCCTTGTGTGATAAATGTGTGGGACCTGTCTTGACATCTAAATAGAGAGGAGCAGTCACTTTACCTCTACAATGAAAAAAGCAAGCAAATGACAAAGGATTCAGGATTCTGAAATAGAAGAAGCAGTGTGAACTCTCACTTGTTTCTACAGAGGTAGAGGTCTCATTCGTCACTTATATTGATGACACAAAGTACCTTATTAGGCTAAGCTTTTCTCTTAAGTGAAGCAAAGTAAAAACAAACAAAAAACATTTCACAGCTATCAGAAAGACATAAACATGCTATACTAACAGCATGCCTCTGTGACGAAGTTCAGCTGAAACTCTTCTCCTTAAGTCATAGTACCAAACTGAGTGTGACCATATGGCAAATAATACTGGAACTGCACATGAACATAGAGACTGAGAGTTTTGGCAGCTTGAAGTGTAGGTCCATTCCCACTTCAACATTATTTCAAGCATCAGCATCACCTGAACTTCAGCTTGAGCTTCTTGATGGGTCAAGTATCTCCACTGACAACATCACTGAACTCAAGCTGGAGATCTCTGAGTATGGAGCTGAGCTAGAAGGGACATTTATTATCTTTCATAATTATTTATATCTTACTAAGAAGGCAGCTGGGAGATATAGCCAGTTTCTAAATGGCCCAAAATATTATTTAAGATTTTTCTTACTAGCTGAGCAGGAGGAATTGTTTCTTTTATTAATGTGAAGATGTACTTTGGCAGCAACAAGAGAAGAGAAATAAGCTGTTCCCCCTCACTCTTCACCACGGCAGGGATTCCCACTATGCAAAAAAGGCAGTTGAACAAGCAATGTGAATCCTAAAAAATATCACGGCCTACAGCTTTTCAAACATCAGATACCTGACTGCATTTTTAGAAATTAGTATCAGATTCTGAAGTCTATGTTCCCTAACTTTAACACACTTACACAAGCAGTTTTCATCCTTAGTGAATCTGAAATAAGTAATAAATACCAGACTTACATTTACAAAGAAATCTACGATAAAATATATCTAAATGCCAAGATAATGCAGGGAGAACCTTAGGAAGTACCAAAGTCTTCACAAAAAATGCGTGCCTGATAAAATTAATTATACAACATTTTTGATCATTCAAGTCTCTCAGATCCTGAATCCATTTTTATTTCCATTTTTAAGGCGTAAGTTTGGAGGCAATTACACTCTACCGTTAGCACACTGTCTCTTTTCCTCAGAGACAGGTATGTAGGAGGGGGAACAAGGCAGTGCCCTGACTGTACCTTACACTGGAATGGGTGGGACACGATCCAGTCCCCAGACTCCTGAATCTAACAGCATAATTCAATCAAAATGAATAAACACAAAGCAGCTACGATGCTTTCTATGTATGTATAAATACATAGAAAATAATAGCATATCCAACATATTTTTACAATCATCATTGTACAAACGGGACACATGTAACCAACTTCTTTCAATCTCAGTATATTCTTGACCTTCTTTAAGTTTTTTTAAGGTAGTAATATTTTTATTTTCCAATCTCTGTGAATACCAAATGAAATCAGATACATTTTGATAGTTCATGAAATACCAAAAGATTGGATGTACACAGAAACTTGAAAGTTTTCACGTTTACAAAAATTGTAACTGAAACTATTGTTGTAAAACAATTTTTTTCACTAGATGTGTGTGTCATAATATGGGGCAAATATTTCAAGTAGCTTCTCTTGTTTCAGCCAGAACCAGGTTTGGGAAGCAAGGGAAAGTGTGTGTAGAAAAGCAAAAGAAAGTTTTCTCTTGCATGATCCTAACTCTTCCTAAAAGTATCACTTTGAAATTTAAGTGGATGGTTCATTAACCACACTTCTTTTTACATGAGGCCTTCTCCCCAGGTCACACTGCCACATTACTGAGCTTCAAACCAATTGTTCTAATTATAATATGGCAGTGTAATGATCTCACTGAAAACAATAGAAATAGTGAAGAATATTTCTTCTGGGGAATTTAAGATGATGTCTTTCTGAAGCTGTTGAGGTTAATCTTCCAAACATGGAAATAATGTGCAAGGAATTGAAAATAAAGTAATTATGTTAAATTTTCTGTGGAATAAAAGTTCTGAGATGAAACTGGTTCTCAAAGCTTTCTTTTAATAGCATGCGATACCTTCCTTTTAAAAAGCCCAAGAAATGTTGCTTTATGAGGCACAATTGTTTTAATGCTTAGAGATTTGGGTTGTTAAGATTAGATATAAGCTGTGAATAAAATATGTAAAATTCAGTATCGTATTGGAATCTGAATTTCGCTTTTTATAATAATTTAATTGAAGAGTTCATAGGTCAATAGTTACAAAACAACCCCAACACTATCAGTACAATTCAAGGTAGTTGATTAATGCCAATATTTTGTGAAATTTGGAACTGTTCATCAGTTTAATGCTTAAAGCCCTAAACACAAGAAATCCATTTGTTCCTATGTAAATCTTGTAATAGCAGACACAATTAAGTCACTCACATATCATAATAACACAGAGACATAAAAATCCAAGAAATAACATCTAAAAGTATGTATGTGAGTAAATTATTCTTTCAGTAAGGAATCAGTGATTTGTGGTCTAAATCAATGCTTCATAATATTGACAAATGATTTAAAAAATTATATGGCTAATTGAATGAAATTATAGAAAACCTTTCTTGTGGGAAGTGCAAATGAAGTCTAAAATTAAAATCTTACTGGCACTTGAAACCACATAGAAGACATGTTTCAGAGTTACAAAAGTTTAATAAAAAAAAAAAAATGCCTGTGCAGGTACAAAGAACATACCAGAATCATAATCTTAATTTGCCTCAAAAATCACCAGCAGAATTTAAGAATTCAGCTGCCTGATAAAAAGCAACATACAGCCAAAAGAAAAAATCAACATTTTAAAGAAATTGCTTTGGAAATTTGCACACGATAGTCTCTCTTCAAAAACGTTTAGTTGGTTTAGCACATAAAACTACCTAGAGCTGAATTATTCATATGCTGAATTATTCTATTTTTCTGTGTTCAACAACTGATAAACACATGGCTATCATTATTAGAGAAAATGAGAGTATGCTTGTACCCACATAAACATGATTTGCTCACAGTCTTGAACACTTAAAAAGTCTCTACAGATAGCCTGTATGATTAAAAAAGTGAGAGGTTGAGGAAAAAAAAGACAAAATAGAAATGCAGGCAGTATCAGAAAAGAGGAAATTTAGTAAGAAAAAACAAGTGTTCTTTCATGGTCTTATTTGGGTCCTTTGATTTTTATCTATTTTCAAAATATTTAAATTGACACTTGTGTCTGAAGGCTAAAATTTTCTGCATTCAATACAGAATCAACTTAGATTTTACATTTTAATGGTATCAGTTTTAACAATGAAGGGCTGATGACAGGCCATTGTGTCTAGACTTCTTCCATTGTTTTTTGATAAAATTAATTAATATTACATAACTGATAATTTTAACATAGTTATTTTATTATGCTAAGGTATTTTGATAAAGAAAACTGTTTGAAAAAGAAAACTGTTAGTGCACAGCAAGCCTAATGTGTAAGTACCTCTCACAGTGTTTACTATTACATAGTCTCTCAAAGAAAAGTTTACATTTAGTAACTTTTTTTAACAAGTTAACCTCATTAAACACAATGCCTAATGGAAATAATGGAACAAGACAGAATCACTAGACTGCACTTTCCAAAAGCTGACTCTGGTTCCCTACCAGAGCTCTTGCTGATATTGGAGTCACCCCAAGTGATCACCTGGGGTCTCTCTTCAGAGATTTGATCTGAACATTTCATCATTCCAGTAAGATTTTATGTGACTACTGAGTCTTGAGTGATCTGTTGTTGAACACTACACAAACATCTTTTGCACAATTACTGCTACTTCATTGTACGCTTTCAGTTGGCCATTCATGTTGTAGTAGACAATATACACCACTGTTTTTTCCCAGGAAAACCTCTGCCCTCTCAAGTATTTTGATTTACTGTATCAATATTTCTGCTAACTAGACGTTATTGCCAGACCTCCTTCAGAGCAGTATTTAAGTCCGTCCTGCACTTGGTAACAGGAACGACCTTCTATGCACTCATTCCTTGCAATCTTGCATTGATCTACTGCCCGGGATTGTCTGTGGGATTGTCTGCAGCCTTTCCCAGTGGATCCATAGGAATGTCAGAAAAATCAGCTGCGTGTTGCTCCACAGAACTACATGCTCCATCCTGTGTTCTGCAAACTTTACAGGTTTAGCAACCAACAGTGAGCTTTTCTCGGGTAATATCCCACCCGGACCATATTGCTGAAGGTTCAGCAATTTAGGCTTATTATTTACAGATTATTTACAAAAGCAAAAGTGACAGAATTTCATCCGCTCTCAAGAGAACTTCATGCAGCCTTTAACTCTCTGACCCCCACCTCCAGTCCCAATCTGTTACAAGCACACCAGAAATTAAAGCACCCTCACATGAGGATAGTCAGTGCAGGTTGGTGCTTGTGTTAGCTCTTCCTTGACATCACAGGCTACGGTTCAGTGCTGTGCTGAAATACTGCAACACTGAGCACAGCGCAAAGCAAAAACATCTCTCATTTCACACTACTTTAGAACCAAATGCATTCACTTCTTGGCTTCTGAGGGAGATTAGTATGCTAACACCCACCCAGCCTATTTTGCAGTGTCCTGCTTCCGCTTTCCCTGCTGACACCAAAGTTGTCTCCAAAGTCCAGCTGGAATCAAACTGGCTGATGAGCAACAGCATAACTCATAATGACAGCCTGGCAGCCAATGGAGAAGAGACATGATGAAGCAAAACTGCAGACTAAGAACTTGAAGTCAACATGCTCTTCTTTGCATTATGCCATGTACTTCTACATTTTAACTCTTCCCTGAACAAAAGGAAAACTTTGGATCATTTCCTTTGGGATATTTGATAGTTTTATCTTTGATTCCTTTTACATTGCTGTTACAAGAACTTTCTTGGTGCTGTTTCAATGCATTCCTCTACAATACAGGCTGCAACCCACTTTTTTCCTTCTGCATCAGTCTGTTTCTGTCTAGTCCTTATATTTTACAGCTCTAGCCTCCTGAGGTTTTCCTTTTCTGGTTTCTCTATATTGCTTATATCTAAAAGAGAAGAAAGAGTGCTAAAGAAGTATAACATAATTACTTTAAAGAAAAGAGTATCCCTTACTTTCTCTTTTTCAATCACAAGCAATTCCAAATTAGCGTTGAGATACTGGCTCACTTTGTATTTTTAAAGGCAGACTCTCCTGTTACTAAACATCTGGAGGAAAATGATTTACTTTCAGTGAGCAGATGAGAATTTCCCCCTGATTCCTCTGCTTTCTCATATTCTTGTTCCCCAGAGCATCCCTGAAGTACAATTTCTGTTCATCCATTCCACGTTCTACTTTTTCTATACCCTGTCCCTGTGCCATTCCCTCCTTTTTTCTTTTTTACACTCCAATGGAGAACATGAATATTATATCAAAAAATATTCATAAAAGATTCTCCAGTTCAGAATAAGTAACTGTTCCATCCTTTTTTTAGAATGACTGTACCCAGTGACTGCCATGAAAAGGTCAGTATTTCAACTACCATGTTGTAGCAATATTGCCAAATCCAAGCCAATATTATTGTGATTTAGGTGACCCTGCAAAACCTGTGATTCACTTAAAAATATCCTTTGGGTTGTTCATATTTGCCTGCCTATCAAACTTCCCTCAGCAATTGTTGGCTAAAATTAGCTATTTAAAAAAAAACCAAAATACTAATAAGTCTGAGATATTTGCAAAATCACTCAACTCCAAGAACTGGGACGGAGAAAGAAAAGCATTATTTTAAGGCCTACAATAAAAGCAGAAGAGTTTGCAAGTTTTCAGTGATATTTCAATCATCTTCCTTTTCCTAACTTAATCCTAAATTACAGAAATCCTTTGTTTCCAGAAGGCTAAATCCTGGAGCCGTTTATCCTGTGGGGTCCCAGTCCTGCAGATTACATCTCTGTGACTGTGCTGTGATGGAGACTGAATAGCAAAACCAGTATTTACGCAATTGCAGAGTGACAGTGGGATGGAGAGGTATTTTTATTACTGCATTTGGCAGCACCAGCTAAGCACTAGGTGCTTCAAGTGTTTCCAAAGCCATGGCACAGCTAATAGCCCAGGAAGAGGAAAATAGAGAACACAGAGGTGGCAGGAGCGAGGAGAACCAATCCATGTGAAAACCAACTCATCATGCACAGAAATGGGCTAAGACTGTGCACTGTTCGGGTAGTGCCACCAGGTGCGCTGGGTGACAGCACCTCACGCGTGGCTGACAAGGATGGAAAAAGCAGCAGCGAAGCACATCCCCAAGCAACAGAAGTGGTGAGTGCTAGGAGGAGCACCGGCCTGCTGCCAGCAGGGCTGCCCTCTTCTGACATTGAGTGACACTGTAATAGAGCCAGGACATTTGGGTTTGCTCTTTGTTTATTTCCAGTTGACTAGGTTTGCCCACATGCCATGATCAAGCACGTAAGCTGAACCCTTCATAAAGAGAGTCAGAGTGTCTTGAAGTATTTTGTGGGGATGGTGGCAGACCCTCTTATTTATCAGCACCTCTTATTTCTAATGAGGTGGTGAAAATAAAATATGAGTAGTTTCTAAGCAACCCCATCCCAAAAGACAGATAATGTTTTATCTCCAAATACTTTTCCAGCTGCATAACTGTTGTGTGCCTGTGGGGTATGCATGAGTGTAGCATCACTCTAGTTAGGAAAAAGAGCAGGAGAAGCCATGGTTTTACAGAGCTACAGAAGCTATTTGTTTACACAGTTCTTGCCCCGGAGATGCTCTATAAGCAATGAAAACAGGCTGCAGGGAGTTTTCTGAAAGATTGCTGAATGTAGAGTAGCACTTACTCAATTCTCTACCAGGCAGTATTCCCTGAAGTACAATTTCGAAATTACTCTGGACAATTTATCACCTGCCCAAACGACCCTGTCACTTGGGGAGTCCATCTGCATGGAACTTGCTTTAATACTCCCAGCCCCACATCTAGCAATAAAAAATGGCCATTTTTTTATAAATCAACCTGTCAAATACAGTTTTTTCTCCTCTGATGCCCAGAAAAAAAAAATAATATTCATTCCTGGGTCACCCACATGTTTTCTAGACATTAAAATGTCATAGTTTTCACTGCTAAATAAAATTGAAAAAAAAAAGTCCCAACCCACAGTCACGATCACTCTGGGAAATCCTTTGTGGTTTGACTGGCTACCATCTGACTTCTATTTCTGAAATAAACACATTAAAAATAAATAAAGAAGTTGTCTTACTTTTCTAACATGCCTCATGTTAAATATTCAGACTGTGTTCCACACAAGTCCTGCAGTTGTTCTGCTCATTTGTGCTTCTTTACAACATGAGCTGCAGAACAGCTCATTGTTGAGAAGCAGGAGACATGGATGCTATGGCTCATCCCTGGTTGCCTACTGGCTACCTGGACAAAAAGTGACAGAAGACAGAGGACTCTTCTGGGGTTGCTACCCTCTTTCTTGTGCACCCACCACATGGAGGCCATACATTTCTTACATATAGTTTCAACAAATAGTGCTCATCCCATGTACACACCTGGGATTATGGAATGGGAGTCGTCAGTTTCTTTACATGAAGAGAAACAATGATAAATATTATTAATGTTTAAAAAACCATAAATAACGAATTACATTTTCTTTTTTTTTTTCCCAAGAACAAAGGCATTCATTGCACCATGGTAACAATAAAGCAAATGTTAGCTCTGAAAGTCAAAACAAAACAACTAATGAAGTACATCATTATGTTCAAAAGATGTAAAAGATGATGTAATCACAGACTAAATCCTCTCTAAATAACAGTCAGGTCTCTCCAACATCTTCCTTTCAAACTTTTTTATTTTTCCTTTTTCACTTCAGTGATTATTGATTCCCCCTTTCTGAAGGAGCACAATTCTAAAACAATTATCTGCTCTCTTAGCATGTCCCTCTCAGCTACAAGCAGAATGTTATTCCACTAGTGTACTTTTCTCTTCGTTAAAGTACAACTGTTAAAATGGGAAAAGAGTGTACAATTTGTTTTCTAGTGTCGAATATAATGTATTAACATATAAAGGGTATCATCTACCTTAGCTACACTCCACAACAGTGTTTCACTACCAAATGAATCATTTCTGTGTGTAAAGGCAGCTCCAAACAACGTCACACCCAACATACAATTTCCTGCTCCATCTCTTCTTTGATTTCAAAAAGACCTTGTCTTAAGAATGTAATAGAGTCCTTTTCATGGATGTATATACATTCAGGTATCCCAGGGGAATCCTGTTTCCCAAAAGTCAGTAGGAGTTTGGTATTGTCTTCAGTGGATGCAGCATTTCACTTGATTTTCCCTGTCCTCTTGTGGCTGAATTAAATTAAATGGCAGTCTGATCCAACCAGAAGAGGAGAAAGATTTGGGGAGGCATGTATTCAAGAGGGAGAGACAGCTGTTTGGCAAAGACAGCCGAAACAGAAGAGCTGTTGTTCATATGAATTTTAGTTCATTTAAAGTATTAATCCCTGTTTTATCAGATATTGCCCATTTTGATTTTATGACTGAACTAGCAAAAAGATGCATTAATATTTCCTATTATAATATCTCTACATAAAAATGTATGTAAGTTCAAGTTTTATTTGTGTGTCTATACTCCTGGCACTGAGAACGTGCACGTCTCTTTGTTCTCAACAAACAGCAAAGTTTTACCAGTCTGTATTAAATGTTCTTGCATTTTTTCTATCTGTAGCAGTAAAATTGGCCTTGATGATGTACATGCTCTTTTTTGAAATGCAAGCTGGAGACAAATGTATAGATTTTGCATATTTTGAAGTTTACACGGGACTCACATGGAGACCAGATTTTACCCAACCGACTGAAGGATGTCGTGTGGGCATTTACTAATCTTTCTCTGATGACCTGTGAGAAAACACTCTGCTTTACATGTTTTGTGGACTCAAACACTATTTAGAAGGAAGCAGACAGGAAAGAGTCATCACTCTCTGTTAAATCTGTGTATATAAATATAAACTCTAGCCCAAGTCACCAAGGACTGAAATCCAAGACAGAGAGCATGCACAAGCTGTATAGTTTCCTTGCTACTTCTATTACTTACTTCACACCAACTTTAAAAAAGGTAAAAAACCTGTCCTGCTAAGCAACATCACCTAGATATGGCTAATCCTGTCTTAGGATTCAGAAAAAATACCACGCAGTATAATGCGTACAATGAAACCCCAGGATGTCTGAACATGGTCCCACTCTATACTGCACTGGTGTGGATCTCAAGTACTATCTGCAGTTTTGGGTGTCTCAATAGAAGAAGGACTTCAAATTATTAGTGTGTCCAGAAGAGAGTGATCAAGATGGTAGAAGTCTCAAGGGCAAGACTGAGTATCTGAGGTCAACCGGTTTGTTCAGCTTGGAGAAGAGAAGGCTAAGGGAGGACCTGACAGCAGGGTACACCTTCCTCATCGTGAGCAGAGAAGGTGAGGTGCTGATCTCCTCTCCCTGGTGACCAATGGCAGGACACAAGGAAGTGGAATGAAGCTGCTCCAGGGGAAGTTCAGGTTTGACATTAGAAAAAGGTTCTTTACCAGAGAAGATACTGGTCCCTGGAACAGGCTTCCTACAGTGCCAAACCTCTCAGAGGTCGAAGGGTGCTCTTGATCCTGCCATTGATAGTCACATGAACAAAACAGAGTTGTACCCTATGATGCTTGTGGGTCCTTTCCAACCTGAAATTCTATGACTGTACAGTTCTATGAGCCTTCTCTTCCCCAATACATAGTCTATTTCATTTTAATCCAGTAGGCTTTAGGTGTCTAACACTTCAATAGTTATAAAACTGCCTTGTGACTAATATTAATTTAGGACACACTTAAAGGTTCTTTTGTGTTTTTAAGCTTGGTTACTTCAGTTCTTCTGCATCAGATGTCATAGAAACAGTTGTGCCAAAGCCAACAGGACTGAAGCCATCACCCTCAGTGCTACTTCCGCAATGACACAGATGCTACCACAAGTGCTGACTGCTAAGAAAAGTTTCACAGATATTCCTCTTTGGTATTGCTAGCAGCTCAGCTCTCATGCTGTACCTTTTGAAGCTTATTAATACAGTCGATATTTGTGATCACACTGAAGTCTACACATAAATAGACACAGACATACATATACATATAATTTACCAGTTGGAGCGCAGCAATAGTGGTGATTCATACAGAGTACACCTCTGTATAAAAAAAAGGCAAGGCAAGAACCAGAGAAAACTCCTCTCATATCACACATGCAGACAACTCAGAGCCTCCTGCCTTTCGCAATAAATGAGCCAACTGGGTACCCTCTGTGGAAAAATCCTCCAGTGTTGCTTGAGAAGAAAATCTGGATGATGGAAGTTTAAAAGACACCTGGGAAGACTCACTAAGTCTTAGCACCTAAATACCCTTTCAGAGGATTTTCTACATTATTTTATGGCAGTAGTTGGGATTTTGGTCTCCACTCTCCAAGGGCATTTGTTCCCCATAGTAAGAGATCCAAAAGAGGGCTGAATGAACATGCCAGGCCTTCTCTTCCTGGTTTGGGGAATGAAGAGGGTAGGAAGTAACAGCTGTAGCTCCTCTGCTCCTTTGACAGGCTCTTTTGACAACCAAACCCTACGCAACCAAGACGAGAGTAATGAGCCAGCCTGGGTACTCACGCAGCTCTGCCCCAGTCCTGCCCTGTGTTTGTACCACATGAAAAGCTGACCCAATCTCATGGGGGGTCTTCTGTCTTCACACAAACCCATGGGACAGTCTTGTCCAGATTTTGTAGCCAAAGATGAAAAAGAAGCACATAATAGTTAACACACTACAACACTTACTGGTCACCAGAACGGATTAATTCACACACACAATGTGTGAGAACCTTTCTTCTTATGAAACAGGTCAACCACTCAGACCCAGTCCACTCCTGTTTGTCCCCTCTGTCCCTGTTCGCATGGCTTTACCAGGGAAATATTAAAACACGTTAAAATCTAAATAAAAATACAAACATATTTTAGTGAAATTTTTATACTTTTTTAAAGAAAATTCTGTATTCAAGTCCTTGTACATATTTTTCACAAAATTCTAAAAAAACTTTAGTAGAATATCACTCAATCCTCAGACAAGAAAAATTGTATTCCGTGAGTTATTGTATTGGTTTCAGCTGGGATAGAATGATTTTTTTCTTACTAGCTGATACAGTGCTGTGTTTTGGATTGAGTAAGAGAATCATGTTGGTGGCACAGTGTTGTTGTAGTTGTTGCTCAGTAGTGCTCGCCCTAAATCCAGGACATTTCAGTGTCCCATGCTCTGCAGTGATCAGGTGCACAAAGGCTGGGGGAGCATGGCCAGGAGAGCTGGCCTGCCCTGGCCCAAGGGATATTCCATACACACACTGACGTGGCCAGGACATAAACGGGGGGAATTACCTGAAAGGAAGATGATCAGGATTCAAGGACAGGGTTTGGCATCTGTCAGTGGGTGGTGAGCACTTCGTTGTGCATCACTAGTCTTTCTTGGGTTTTATTTCCCTCTCTCCCTTCCCTTTCGGTTACAATTATTATTAGTAGTATTAGCATTACAATTATTATGATTATAATTATTATTGCTGTTGCTGCTATTATTATTGTAGTTGTTGTTATTGTTATTATTATTATCTTTTACTTTCTTCCAGTTATTAAACTGTTCTTATGTCAACATATGAGTTCTATTTTCTTTTCCTTCCTTTATCTCCTCCCCATCCCACTGATGACAAAAGGGGGAAAGGGAAGTGAGAGAGCGGCTCTGTGGTACTTAGTTGCCATCTGGGGTTAAACCATGACAATTGTTAAAAAAAAAGCTTGTTAGCCATCTTTATTGAAGAAAATATGGAATGTATTCATCATGTGTATGAAACTATTATGATTTTGCTTTTATTTACATATAAAGTATTTGATTATTTTTTAACAAAAAAGCATGTAGTGCCACCTAGGGGTATTCATAAGCTTATGAATTTGAATTTTTGACAGCTCAAGTATTTTGGATTAGATTTATTCTTCATAGCTGCATTCCTAGGAATAAAAATATGCAGTAAAGGAGGTATATGAAATTTTGTTTTGCCAGCCTGACAGTAGGGCATATGCTAATTCTAAAAACATCATGAAATTAATTTTTTTCTGTGTATCAGCCTGTAGCAACAAAGTAAACAACTCTCCCAGAAAATTACAAAATAAATAATCCTTATACTACAAAGAAATAAATAATAAGGAAAAAAACTCTTTTCCTGACTCAAGATTCCCACATTATCGAAACAGTGGAAAACTAAAAATCACATTAATTGGCTGTCTCAGATGTGTGAAACTCCACTTCACATGCTTGAATTTGCATTTGATTTCCTCCAGTTGAGCAAGAGCTGGGCCGGGGGGAGGATTCCTCTGCAGCAGCATGAAGCCAAATGCCATGTCAGCCACATCATCTATTTACTCATTTTAGTTTTTATTTCTTGCACTGATTTATTTTCCTTTGTTTTGTTTTCCCCCTTGCTTGACAGTTTGCATCAATGAGGGATATACTGGTGTTATTTTGGCAAGATTATTAATAGAAAAATGGATTAATCTACCACAGACTTCTTTCAGACACAGTTCATTGATAAAAAATGCACGGCTACCAAAACAAGCCTTTAATGTACCATACTGATTGCAGATAAGGGTTGCTACATTTGTCAAGAATATTTTATATAGAAAAAACTACAGTGAATATAAAATATATTGGCAGAGAAATAATCCTTGCTATTTTACATGGCAAACTCAGAATGACCAAACTGACTACAGTCATGAAAATATTTTAATCAGGCTGCCTCAGCAATAGCAATTTCTCACCACCTCCTGTCTACATGGTATGGATCTACCTTACAACAGTACCCCAGCATCTGACCAAACAAGAACTCTAGAATAACAAATATGCATTTGCAGGTGATGCAGTATAAGCATTTTCTGCCTAACCCAGCAAAGCACTTAGCAAGTACTTTATTTTAAGGGCATGAGCAAGTGCCTCGATTCAGTGGGGAAAAAAACAACCACCTGAGCAGGGCTCTGTCCATCATTTTAACTTCGTATGGGAAGGCTGGCATCACTTGAAAGCAGACAGTTATTTGTTTCTCTCTACCTTGCCTCTTTTGTCAGACACCAAAGAGAGTAGCACTGCTCACAATCCAGTCTGTCTCCACCCCTATGAAATACTCTGATATTATTTTCATAAATACCACAGCTGCAAGAAGGGCTGGTTTTATTATTTTGAATTGATTTTTGATCAACTTTCAGTCTACCTGATCTTTGAGATACTGGATCATAGAGTCATAGTAATAATTCTGTCATACTGGATACAGCCTAAAGAATACCACATAACTGCAGAACTGGTAGAGTCTACTCAGTGCAAACTATAAGAAAGCCAGACAAGTAATTTGACAAACAATCTCTGTTCCATATAGCAGGGTTTTTTTCACAGCTTCCTCCTCTCTATCAAGCCCACCCACTCATCTCCACACTCAAGTAATTCAAAGACGTTACCAGAATGTCTGTGAGGTTTGAAGAATCTGTGAAATTTTATGGATTATTTAGAAAGCACTGTTCAGAAACACTGTATTAAAATGGATTTTTCCAACGAAATTGTTCGACATTTCCCTTAGAAATCTACAGGAACTAGAAATAGTAGCACAAGAGAAAGGATTTAACTCCCAGTGTACTAATGTCAGTGCAAATGTGGGCTGTGGAATCTTCATACTCTATTTGTAAACGCTTGGGTAATAGGGGATACAACAACGTTAACACAATAAAATTCTATTAATCTCAATAGTGATAAAAAGAGAGGAAGGAAAAAATGGATAGTAGGAAAAAATGGATAGTAAACTGATAGTCCCTGGAAATGTGGGATTTTTCACAGACTATATGGGAGATCAATCCTGCAAAATGCTGCGTGTATTCCATGGTCCCAATCCAGGAAAGCACTTAGCAAGTACCTTATTTTAAGCATATTACCAGTTGCCTTGACGCAATTAGGGGAAAAAAAAAGTCAACCAAACAGGAGTCTGTCATCATTTTGATGTTGTATAGTAAGGTTGGCATCACTGGAAAGTAATCTCTTCACCTGTCTAAATGTAGATTCATTCTGGTTTAAAATCACTCTATTTTATTTGAAGAGTCTGCTTTACATTATCTTGCAGACCAGAGCGCCTCCTCAATTGCATTATTTCTTTTCTCTGAAGTTAGTTCTCCTGCATGTAGATCCTGCAATCCTACTGCATCATTCTAAGAAGGTTCTAGCATAAAATTCTCCAAAGTAATAGCGTTTTTATAGCTGCATTTCATTGCGATCTAATTTGATTTTCTAGTGCAATGCTCTAATCATCTACTTGGAAATAACCCCTCTCTTCTGTGTTCTCTGAGGCTACTCTTCTGCTGCATGGAAGGAGAACAGTTATGGACAATTAAAATTACTCTAAGTGGTAAAGGGAAATTACGAAATGTGAAACAAGGTTCAATTATTAAAAGTGTTTTTTGAGATTATCTCTCTGCATTACAAGAAGGCCTAAAAATACAAAACAAACAAGTATCTCTCGCTGATACACAGATTACTGACTTTCTTGTTCTTACTTTAAAAAGTGGTTAGAGGTTATTGGGCTTTTTCCCTTATGAATTACTGCCTTCATTTACCCAAAGTTAAATTTTTATGAGTCAAGGACAACCTAGGCCAGTTTATCTCCATCATATTCCCAAACTGTTACATTTTTCATTCTTCAGAGAAACTTTTACAAGGGTCCCAGTTAAATCTATGTTCTGTGACAGATCTGCTTAATACACTGTATGCCCCTTCTTCTGCTCTGTACAGGTGACATGCAAACCAAGGAATGGGTTCTAAAGTGGTGTTTTTAGCCACTTCGTCTTCCCTTCTGATGCTTGTTTGAGACATCTTACGCATTTATGTATTTAGTTCTTCGTCATCTGTCACTTGATTCTCTGAAATCACATGGCACCGATCACACAAGAAACTCAAGCTGGAATTTATCCTTCTGCATAAAAACAGAAAAAAACTACTAAGCTTTGTTATAAGCTTGGTGAGCTCACTTAGATGAACTTTTATCTCTCTCAAGGGGAACTACACTCAGACCAAACTGAGAACAAAAGGCAATGCAAAAGAGCATAATAAAACCAGTTCAGTAAGGCAGGAGAGGGTAAAATACGTGAAGAGTCAAGATAATTCACTCAAATAAGACTTTAAAGGATTGGTGATAGTAGGCAGAGGCATTCAGCAATATCAATATACTTTCTGATTGGGAAAGGGAGTACCAGAGGACAGAGGTAAACACAGCTTTTCTTAATTCTTCCTGCAGAGCACATGAAGAGTTAGTGAGCATGTGGTATTCCACCTGAGCACCACCCAACACCTCAGAACTACATTGCTCTAGACCCACACTCCTCCTGAGGCACCTAAAAAACCTCCTGAGACCCAATGCACAGCAAGCAAAGATACCTGATGTTTGATATGTGGCTAAATGTCTATTTTTCTATTTCAGGAACTTACTGTAACGGTTCTAGTGTTCTCTGTTCAAAATAACAGCTCTAGCACTAAGTTTCAGCCAAATATTGCTTTCCTACATCTCACATAGAGATCCAGGGTGTCCCTGGGTCAGTCACAAGACAGAGAAAGCACTTGGTACACTCTTGGCCAGTTACAAGGAGTCCTCTTTGCACAGTTCCAGGCACCAGAAGCCCTCTCCCCTCTGGGTGACCAGTTCACCCAGTCTCAGGTGGAGAGGAAACAGGACTGCACAACAGCATTTCACCTCCATGTTCCTGCACAGAAAAGCCTCCAACAAATCTGAAATAGGTAGTGAACTGCAGTTCTCAGTTTCATTTTCATAGCCTGGCCAAACGCTTTCAGATCAACTGTTCTCAAATAAAGTATCTAATGCAGCTTTGACATGTGAATTTGGACTCACAGGTCATCTGAGGGTTTTAATGGATCAACCTCATACATATGTGAACATACAGAGATGAGCCTATCTATGCAGACTCCGGCAGGTTTTCAGAAAAAAAATACAAATCAGTTAAATTATCACATTGAGCCTTGAGATCAGATGACAGAAAATGGTATTGAATCCTCCTATCCAGTTCTAAGAAAGTTAACAAAGCACAGCTCTCAGAATAAAAGTGAAAGGAAAAATAATTGACTTCTTTTGGTTCTTAGCTCATTACTGCTACAGTTAAATTGGCCTGTCATTACTTATGAAGCTTTCCTCACCAATTCATACTGCCTGTGTCCAAAAATTATTCAGAAATCTAATCCCTACATTTCTTTCTCGCACTCCACATGGACAATTGCAATGCTTTCTCAGCAGGTCTACCAGTAAAGCCGATTAGTAGACTCCAAGCAATTCAAAATCCAGCTGCAAGACACACAGCTAGAAAGAAAAGAATATTTCTCAACTGTAACCCCAGCATAAATCTTTCAAACAGACTTTTTATTGTGCACTTGGAAACATATCATTTTGCGCAGAACACAAAAAGGTACTCAAGTTACCTCACTAAGTTGCTCATCATATACTTCATTCACTCCTCACTTTCCCTTTGGTAATATGGAAAACAAGATGTCAACAGTCTGTTTCACCAAAACAGCATGCTATTATAATTTGAATTATCACAGAACCCCACCTCAACACATTACTCAGAATAAACTCCTGATCCAGAAGGTTCACTCTTTGACAGGACAAATAATATCTCTGGAGTGGAGCATAGAGACAAGTATAGAACTTCTCTTATCCTGCCAGGAAACAGGCAACAGCAAGAGAATCCATCAGAATACCCCCATTCAAGTCACGCAAGCAGTGGTTCTGTTCAGCAGACAGACCAAGAGAGGGAGAGCAGCAGAGGGACTTGGGGGGAGGCATCACAGAACCCTCCGCGCAGCATTAGGTAACTCATGCTCACAGCTGTGAGGTGCAGCTCTACCAACACTGGCTGAGACATGGCAGGGCTCACAGCGCACGGTACGTGTGCGTGCTGGTGCCTTCCCACACAATGTACTACAACTGCCAGACAACAGGAAATGCTCCTCACGCAGGCACAGGTGCAAAATTAGTGTCGGACCTATTTCTTACCTTTCCTAACTGTGATGCTATGAAACAGACTAATGGCTAATGGCTTTTAAACAAACCCACATGCATCTGACACAGCAGAGCAAATCAATTTCAGAGGAGATTGGATAAGACATTCCTATACATCTGCTGTACTTTTTAGACTGTCTTACATTTTCTGCAGCAGAAATTGTAGTTACAGGGTAAAGTTTATTTCTAAGATAGGAGAATCTGCATTCCAATATACAGAAATCAAGACTATCAGGAAAATGAACATACTTAACATACTAAATCTCGCTATTCCTTATTTGGCATCCAAAATTACATACACCATTACTTTCACTTGCACAGTGACTTTCTGGTATTTTACGTTCTGCCTTCCTCTAAGTCCCCTTCAAAAGTGGAAAATGATAATTTTTTCAAAGTCTCATTATTCTGAACTCACAGTCAGCTCATGCTAAGATACCAAAATTATTACATTGCTATCATCTTGCTGTACAGAAGAGACTATTTTTTACTAAAACATGACTGTAGATTATTCATGTTTGGCATTAAGGTGCTAACTAATGGAGTCCAATTTCTCAGGGACAACCACAAGAATAATATTGCAATAATTCCTTAAAAGTATTATTTACTAAAATCCAATTTTGAATATATTTACACTATTATTAATTGAGTGTTCCAGGTTTTTTTTTCTGTGTGGCTATTCCGACATTTTTCAGTTCAGTTACACAACCTCTTGCTTCCTCTTTTCATTTATTAGAGCAGAGGATAAGAAGATTCTTCTTGACACCCGTTCATTACCACGGTAAAGCTGCAGAGGACACCATGACAATGAGAACACACGCAGGCACATTTTGCCAACAGTTGTGTATTTGTGAAAAAGTTAACTGTAAGTGTAAAGCATGAGAAAGGAAGCATCCTCCCCACATTTTCGTGGCCACCAGGTTAAGTGAATGGGCTAGAGAAATACGTTTTGTTCTTGCAGATTCCCAAGAGGCCAACCAAGAAAGCAGGTAAAGATTCTCCCACTACTGTTGGGAATTCCTCAAAAATTCCTGAGTGTCTGATCCCAGCTAATGGCGGGTTCCATATGTAGACTTATTTATACACATGTATGTTTTGCAGTACATGGGAGTGGGCGGCTTGTTTTTGTGCGAGTACCATGTTTTCTGCCTGGATTGATCAGTGTGGCTGTGTATGTATACGTATATATAATGTATGCATGTATAACCTACTGGTAACACCTGTTAAGCCTCACTGCTGGCTGGACCTGGGTTCATGGAGCTGCAACAGCCTTGACTTTTTTGGGCTACCATGTCTGGCAACTTCTAACAAACACCACTGACACAAATGCAGATACTCAAAACACTATTAGGCACCCCTCAAATGGAATTAAATGAATTTATATTAAATAAATTTAATATACCTGTGGCTGTAACTGTGCTACAATATATGATGATAGAAGAATTATAAGGCTTGCAGACTATAAGACTATAAGACTTGCAGACTGCAAACAGCTGTAAAGGGACACGAGCTTTTGGGCATGTTGATCTGTCATTACGTGTCTTTGTAATTCTTAATAAAACAAAAATATCTGTGCAGAAAACCTGTTTCTCCAGGTAACACATACCAGAAACATGTAAAGCTGTCAGTGTGACACGGAAACTAATTGCATTCGGGGACCAGTATTACTGCTGACGACAACAGCAGCAACAGAGAGGCTTAGGAAAGCTAAGCACAGAGAACAGATTTTCTGCAGGAAAGCCAAAGGAACCAAGTATCCATGTGGCCTGGAAGCATTTTGTGAAATGACAATAAATCCTCATTAACAATCTCAAAATCTAAAAATGGTTACGTGTTCTAAGATTAATCTAAACTGCCAGGGTCTTTCAACTGTGCAGATACTTCCCTTTCTCTCAGCTAACCCCACAAAAAATGATTTGGGATGCCAGTATTTTAACTTTGCTTTTATATGACTAACATCCCGAGGTGTATTGCAGCAGGTGAGATCACACGAGAAGTACAAAAGTTCCTATGTCTCTCTTCCAATTCCATGTCCTTTCATTTTCCAGGCTGCCCACTGCTACCTTCCCAGGGGCAGTGTCCATCAGGATGCTCCCTCCAGAGCAGAGCTTATAGGGAGCATTCCGCCATTCAAGGAGATCTGCTTAGTGGGTCTGTACTGAGATCAGTGCCTCTCGCCACAGAAATGAAATTGCTGCTCTGGACAAGGAAAAAAAGCAGTTGCTCTCAACAAGTTTTGGGAAGAAGGAGAGGGAAATGTGTCTCAAACCAGCAAAGAGTTAACATACTTTCTCAGTTTATTGGATAAGAACCTACCAGCTTCCACAAATACCCTGAGGCATTGGGAACACCAGAGTCTTTGGAGATGTCGAGGTCTTTGAATACAGTCCAGGGAGGTTATACGAAATTCATCAACTAATTGTTTCATTATTCATAATTTACATTATAATTATCCCTCTTGGCTTTACTTTCTCCAGAAATTATTCTGTGTTTTGCCCATTAAAACATGTAACACATTAGAAATACCTAAAATAGTGCCTGAATGTTTCTAAGCTCCAAAGTATACTGAAGTACAGTAAACCATGTATTCAACTTCTTCTGAACTAGTGAATTTCCCTCTACTTCCTTGAAATTCACAAATTTATATCAGTCAAAGGAAGGATGCCATGGTTAAAATGCATTTACATTGCTGAATATGATACAATCACTGACAAAAGTAAAGTACTCATCACCTTAAACTAAGGTGAACTTCATTGCTATCTTTTACACCCTACTTCAAAGGGTTGCTTTGTTTTGTTTCAAATCTGAGTGCACTTCAGAGACATTGATTAAATGATCCAACACCACTTTTGTAAGTAAGCTCACATTAACCTGACCTACAGGCAACCTCAACTTTAAAGTGAAAGTACCAATTCTGCTCAGAAAAGATTTGCAATTCAGTCTCAAAATTTGCCTCCTGCTAAAAGTTAAAAAGCAAAGGATTGTTCTCCATCCTCGCTCTAAACTTCATCCAGTTTTAACATTTTTTCTCAAAACATCAACTCTAGAATTGTGTGATACTATGATAATCGAACTTCATCTTAGCTTGGTTTCTTGAACAACAACAACAACAAAGAAATATTTTCCTCTCTGAATCTCATAATGTCCCTTTGTCACCACACTTCTAAACATCCAACAGAAGGGAACATAAGGATAGGTTTTACCATATCCAGGAAATAAGCTAGCTGGAAAGAGAAGACAGACTGCCTTTTCCCTCCCGTCTCTCTTCCTCATCCAAGAATAAGGCCACAAAGCTCAAACAGTATTAGATGGTAGCAGATCCATAAGGAGAAATCCTCATCCCAAAAGAAGTTCAGAGATTACACCTTATTAAATGTAGGAGGATCAACATGGAACAAAGCCAGAGGAAAACAGATTAGAAACACCACCATTAACCAATCTACAACCTGGAAAATATAAGTCACTAACTCTCACGATTGCCCCAAAAAGCTCAAAAACTAAGAACCTGGGGGCTTGCAAACCTGACATAGGCCCCAGATGTTTTCTTCCTGTAATCTTATGATCACAACATGAAAAATAATCGTTTCTAATGCTTCAGCTTGTATTTGGTTTCTGGAATCAATTATATGAGTTTTCATACAGTTGTGTAACCACAAATAAAATCTGTTCTGAAGGCTCTGAATGCTTTCCTTGGGAGGAGGCTAATGGCACTGCTGAAATGAGTTCCTCAGGATGCTGTGAGCTTTGCAAAAGCCTCTAACCACATTATCTGGCAGAGCTTCTATTGTGATAATAGATCATAATTCTTTTCTGCTTTGCAGCATACTGAGTAAAAAAGGTAAAACTGATATATATTCTGTAAAAAAATGGTGGAAAATGGAAATTTTTTCTAAGGAAAGTTACATTCAGGATACTGTAGAAAGTAGGAGAGTTGGTGAGTGAATATTTGTCCAGTAGTGCTTTTCAGCATATATTTTTCTGTTGGAAATGAGAAGGAAAAAATAAATCTGTACAGATCTCTTTTTTCTGGCAACAGGGGTAGGGTTTTTTTGTGTCTTTATCTTCTATCTCAATTTTATTTTGTTACAAATTTAATTCCCAGACAGAAATTACATTTTCACACACACAGGAGTAGCTATTTGCTTTGCTTTGTCTTCTCAATATAAAACAGAGAAAATACAGAAGAGGAAATTCTACTCCAATGGACACTTGCCTTTAATGATTTAAAAAAATATTTTTTATAGTTACAGGATAATAAGTACACAGAAATATTTCTGGCTTCTTTTCATTACAATTGTTTCTTCATTACCCTTCTTACCCTTTCTCCCAACAGGGACCCAGATACCAAAAGGAGGAAGATGGTATATGGTCTTAGAGCCAGGTTTTTCAAAATTGGGTGCCATATTTAGGCACCTATATATAAATGGCCTGGTTTTCAAAAGAACTGAGCACTCATCAGTTCCCATTGATTTCAATAGGACCTAGAATTGATCACACCTCTGCAAATCAGGCCACTTCTATTTATGCGCAGGCATGCGAAAATACTAGAACCACTTTGAGCATCTGGTTTAAAAGCAACAGCCAAACTCCTACCACAGAGTTTTTAGATAAACATTGTAATCTCTAAATGAACTCACAACAGCACAAGAGTTCAAACACAGGCACCTGAGCTGTGACACTTCTTATTGCCTAAATGGACTTGGTGAGAATTTTGTTGCTGAACAACTCTTCTGAGAGCTCTTCAAAAAACTTTTGTATTTGTACATAAAGTGGATCTGAACAATCTCATATATTCATTTTCTTTCCTAACCAAAATAACCCAGTTCTCAGTTTCCATTTCACTATCTGCCTGCTGTGACACTAAAAATTATGTTAGTTATGTAACAACATGCTCTTTGTAGCTGCAGAATAAGAGAATAGTGACAGGGACTGGGATGGCGAAGTCCCCGTGATATTTCAGCTTTAGCTGCTTAATGACAGCAGGTTGCAAATGCACTTTGCTGAGCTGGAAGGCATTTGCTCCTTTATCTGACAGAGCTAGACAGTTTCAAGAAAAAACGGGTGTAAGTGGCATAAACAAGAGGCATGAACTTAATTTTTAAATACTGTATTTGTTGGGAATTAAGAGGCCACACGGAAATTAATTTTATATGCAATTTCAGGGACAGAGAAGCAATAAGAGCAAAATTATCATTTCATAGAAAAATCAGATTATCCTTAAAAAACATAAAAATGACATGTGATGCAAACTGCTCTCCCTAGAGTTTCTGTTTCTTTAAATGTGCTCTTTTACAGACCTCAATAAATGCACAGGGACAAAGATTTTCACAGCAGCCTTGACTCAGGCCCATCAATTCACAAAACACTGAGCTGTGCTATGCAAATACAGAAGCTTACATATGGAAGCAACACGTTTGTGATGCTGCACCCAACCTCATACATCCTTGTCAGGTTACCTGAAAAAAGCTGCACAACTTCAAAGGAGCACAGAGAGACAAGGGCTGGAGGGGGAGGCAGCAGGAGAGGAGGGGTGGAAAACCCAGATAACTGAAATAATACCAGGCTGTGCCCAGCGCAGCCCCATGAGAAGCTCAGCCCCAGTGTCCAGGCATGAAAGCCACCAAACTAAGTCAACACTACCACTGCTTTTGACTGAGGGGGGTGACTGCCAAGGGGGCATGGGACCCATCATGGGATGCAGAAGAAAAGCCAGCTCAGAAACCTCTGCATCACTGTCCTCAGCAAATCTAATCCCAACATGACTCTGTGCAATTTGATAGCCTTGCAATCAGGATAGGTGAGATGGGTATGAAAATAGCTGCCAATGATGAGCTCACAGCAAGAACTTTCACGAGTAAGTTTGTAAATACAAACCCTCTCCACACAGAAATTACCAACTACTCCCTTTAGCTCCTAAGTGACCACCTCTAACCTCTAGCAATGGAGCATTCTGCATTCACCTTTGCTCTTCAGAGAGTCTCATCATGGGTATCCTTCATCACTCCTCTCTCCCCACTTCAGAGACATGCTTGCACCAAATCTGCTTCTTTCTCTCTGACTATAAGGCATTAATATTTTGATGCATTCTCTTTTTGACAGTTGTATATTTATATGTTAAATGAATTTTTTTGTAACATTTGTTTTCCTTATCACATGCTCACTGAATTTTAATGCCTTTGCAATAAAAAAGCCTTATAAACTGAGGAAAAGGACAGGGTTCAGGAATGAGGCTGTTTTTTTCAAGCTGGCAGCTAGCATGGACACTGCAGCTCTTCTATGGGAGTGTTCTGGGATGCATGTCACTGAGGTGACAGTGACAGAGAAGCAGCAACAGGAAAAGTTGTCTTCTGACCCTGGAACATTGATTTGGAAGTTTACATTAAGAACACAGAAAGGTATTATATCTCAACGACACATTAAAGAAGTGGCTAAAAGCTGGATGCAGCTTCATTGTGAATGAACGGGAGAGAAAACCAGGCATCTGTGATGGTAAATTGATCTGCTCCTGTTCAGTGAATTCATGCTGTAATGGGCACTTCTAAAAAGGGCAAGGGAGATTCTGCAACCTGAGACCCTACTGCTGCTTGTAATGCTGCAATTTCGTATTCTAAGTTAAAGTGTGCCAAGGATACTTTCTCTCTGTTATAGGGAAAGAGATTTCACTGAGAGGCAGAACATGCTGTACATAAGCACAAAAAGCTGAAGTGTAAAAAATTTAAGCAGTAAGAGCGTTGGGGAAGCTGTAGCCTGGTTCCACTTTGAGGCGAGACTGAAATACAAACTGCTGAGACAGCTCGTTGACTTCCACCAGAGCAGAACTAAACGTCCATGAACATACAGAAACCTTTCCAGAAGAGTACAAAACATATATATGCTTGCATTGTGCCACAAAAAAAAAAGTGTATATTTCGGAAGCTCAAGACAAAACAGTGAATCCATTCAGGTAACAGCTGTTGGGAGATGGGGGGAAGTTAGGATTTTTTTTTTTTTTTATGGACAGTGTATAGCTCATGTAAATTCCGTTCTTCTTTCTTACCTATTTTTAGTAACAAATATTCCTTTGTTAGATCTAATTGACAGTACTTTCACATACTCCTAGAAAAGGGCTGTGGCATCGTGTTTCTATTCTGAGGCTCCATTGCACTTTCAACTTGCACAAATTGCTGCCTTTGTAATTGTTCTACTTATAAATAATTTCTGTGTTATTGTATATATACACAGAGAAACTTCCAAGTCTAAGGAGGCAAAATATAATAATTAAACAAGATGCTGATCCTGACATTCTGAAAGAAATGTAATTCATAAATAATAGGATAAGAAAAAAAATTACAGCTGATGCAACTCTCTACAACTGAGGCTGATACCACGAAGATACCCATCTATCAAAACTGATTTCCTTGGAGCTTCTCAGCAGTTCCCAGCTATCTGAAATTTTTATTTAATGCCTGCCCTTTTTTTATTATACATGTATCACTGATTTCGTATCTTCTTTTGATGTGAACATTTTCTGACCAGGATGAAAAAAAAAGTCAGAAAGAGATATTATGGATGCAGTGAACCCTGAACATAATGATTTTTATTTAAGCAAAAATTGGAGGGAAGAAACACAGAATTGCAGAGATAAACTATTAAACAAAGGCTTCTCAACACTCAAGGAGTCTTCCCTTCCTTTCCTGTACTGGGCTGTACAATGTAAGTAGAGGGCTTTTACAAAATTTACATGTTCCTTCTGTTTGTTTTTTTTCTCAAGACAACTGGTAGGCATTGCCACAAGATGAACTGGGGCAATGATTGGGTTATAAAAATAAAGATAAAAAGTCTATTTTTGTTTTGAGCTTGGATCTTCTCCCTGATCTGCTTTACAGAGTAGACCTGACAAACACCCACACTAGTGCAACCAAAGGGGTGAATTCAGATAAAAGAGGTCAAGACAGGCACTTCAGCTTTTCTAACAAAGCATCTTCTCTGAACTATTCTCTGAGCTACAGTTTTTGAGAAAAAAGTCCTTCCATAATGCAGAGGTATAGCCTGTGCTCTTTGTCTTCAGGACTGTTACATTCCTTATTGCTGGATTAAAATGACTGATCAGTTTTCTGTCACAATCAAGTTTTACAAGTGAAGGTTTTATGTTTTCTTTAAGTTGCTGATAAATATATGAAAGAGCATTGTACAATGAGCAGATTCTTCCAATAAGCTGTTAATTTTCTGAGTTATATTAGTTTTCTTTTTCTTAATTTGCAGTTTGTAGTCAGCATGTTTAGGCCTATTAACCTTGGTCTCTTCAGCCCTTTTCATCTATTCCTAGCTACCTGACTTGACATTTTTATTCAATACCTTTGGGTTTTTTTATTTCCGTACTTAAAAGAAACATGTATGTATCACTGATTTTGTTGTATCTCCTTTTGATCTGTGTGGTTTCTTATCAGTTCAGGCCTGAATAAATATGGATCAACACATTTTTGGACAATGTGGAGAATGTCCTCAAGCAGGTTTTTTTCATATTTTAAGACACTCTAACTTCAGTGCACAGTCCTGTTCAGTATAGTGAGAGCATTTTGGAATACCAGTCTCAGACAGGTCTAAATTCTGAACATCTCATTTGCATATGGAAAATACAGCTAAATGATAATCACTGCAATCTGCACAGTTACTGAATAGTTTTCAGATTCCATAATTCACTGTTCTGAACAACATCCAACTCTGGATTTGAACTTTTTCATACAGGACTTTCTGGTCTCAAAACAGTTATTCTGACTTCCAAAAAACTCTGAAAATATTTTCTTCGGTTGTGTATTAACCAGAGAACTGCTGAAGTGGGATGGCACCTCTGGAGATCACCTGGTTCACCCCTTGCTCAAAGCTGAGTCACCTACACGAAGCTGCTCAGGGTTGTTTTTCAATTAGGTTTTTTCTATCTTCAAGGATGAAAAGGCCATTCCCTTTCTGGGCAATCTGATCTATTGCTTATAGATTAACATACTAACAGTCACTAACTAATTACAGAATCTGGGATTACTATTTTACTGCACTATGAATCTCTGCAGCACCCAACGCAACGCCTGGAGCTCTTTTTTTTTTTTTTTTTTTTTTTTTTTTTTTCACAGGAAAAAATAAATTTTTTTTTTTTTTTTTGGCTACGAATGAGATAGAATACACTTTTTTTTTTCTGATAGGTTTTAGTTTGGTATTTTGATTAGTGTAAAGCAGGTTGCCAGGAAAAAGAAAAATCAAATTTAAAACATTTAGTGTTGTGGACCCTTCATTCTTTGCATGGAATTTCAGTCTAGCCAACATCAACCCAGGTCAGATGGATCACAACCAAAGTAGAAGTTTGACAGAGAATACAAACCAAGGTGCTACTCCTCCAAGGTTATGAACTACCATTCACAAGCACAGTTGTGAAAAATAACTCAAAGCTATCTACTCAGTTCAACACGTGATAATGCTTAGTACATAAAGTGGAACTGTTACTGACACTGTAAGACTAAAGATCTAGATTTTGGTGTTGAACTTGTGTAGTCAAGGTGTTTGAGTTTAATGGTTTGTACCCTCAATCACTGACAACAGGTAGCAATGAAATATGTCTTTCTTCAAATATCACTTTTTATTTTCCATTAAAAAAAGCAACTGAAACCTCCATCCTTAAAAGTGTAACTAGGTCTCCTAATTTTTCTTTGTTAAAATAATATCAATATTTAGTTGTACTTTCAAAATGAAGAAACATTAAGTCTGATTGCTAAAGGACACTCCTTTTGCTCTGATGGCATAATTCTCTGCCATAATGTACATTATTGACAATTATATTTTCATTCAGTAACTCAAAGATGATGTCGGCCACTACAGATTTAAGATGTAACAAAAGTCTCTTCGGGCTTACTCTGAAAAGCTTGCTAACAGCTGTTTGTCTTGTAGATTTCAAATGGAAAACAAATCATAAAGCAGCCAATATATAATGTGGACAGTTGCTAATTTGTCTTTTCCCTATGCTTTTTCCCAAATCTGACACTATTCAAGGGACAGTGTATAAAATCATAAAGCAGGTGACGTTGCTAGAAGGCAGACTGCAAGGAAAAAAAGCGATTACCAAATCAAATAAGGAGACATTCATTATGAATTTAATTCCCCTTTCTTTGACATTTCCTCCTCAATTTAATTAGTCTCTCCTGAGGCTCACAGTCTTAGCGGTCTTCCTATGCAAAAGAAAACTTGCTTGCCAAGGAAAATAAGTCCAAAACTGTCCCAACTCTGCGTCAGTGAGACTGGATTCTATAAATAACCCCCACAAAATCTACCACATTCTCAGCCTGCAAAGTCAAATTATTAAACCTGACATCTCCATTACATCCAGCTGTGGCACAATTCCTCTCTTTCTGAAATCTGCTACTGTACCTAGCAGACAACAGAAACACTGCAGCTGTGGACAGCTAGTGTTCCCCATGAGAGACTTAAAGGTATGGTTGGTTGATGAGAAGCTCAATCTAAGCCAGCAATGTGCACCTGAAGCCCAGGAAGCTAACCTGGCTTTGAATCATCCTGCGCTGCATGCAGAGCAGTGTGACCAGAAGGTCAAGGAAGTGATCCTACATGTCTGCTCCGCCCTCCTGAGAGCCCACCTTGGGCACTGTGTCCAGCTCTGGGGTCCTCAGCATACGAAGGACACAGACCTGCTGGAGAAAGTCCAGAGGAGGGCTATGAAGATGATCAGAGGGCTGGAGCACCTCTGCTATGGGAATAGGCTGAGAGAGCTGGGGTGCTCAGCCCAGAGAAGAGAAGGCTTCTGGGACAACTTACACAACCTCCCAGTACTTAAATCGGGCCTAAAAGAAAGCTGAAGAAGTACTTTTTAAAAGGTCATGCAGTAACAGGATAAGGGGTAATGGCTTCAAACTGAAGAGCAGAGATTTAGAAATTCTTTACTGTGAGGGTGTTGAGGTACAGGAACAAGTTGCCCAGACAAGGTGTAGACGCCCCATCCCTGGAAATGTCCAAGGCCAGGTTGGGTGGGGCTTTGAGCAACGTGGTCTGGTGGAAGGTGTTCCTGCTCAAGGTGAGGGGGTGGAACTAGATGACCTTTCAGGTCCCTTCCAACCTAAACCATTCAAAAAGTCTATAATATCAACTCTGTTTCTAGAAGGACATAGAAGTTCTTATTTTAATTCAAAGTTTAAATTTAAATATATTATTAATGATAACATGCCACTTCAGCAGTTTACTGCTCATCAGTAGATGATGAAAAAGAGAAGACCAGTGAAGCTTATAGAGCTTTTTAAGGGCCTGATTCTGCAGACTTGCTCCTGAAGAACCTTTGCATTACAAGTCACAAAAATCACCGTTAGTCTAATAGTTCCTGACCTTTTAAATCTCATATCCTAACAGGATACCCTGGAAGTGTCGCATTTTTAGTGTCTGGATGTCTAAAGAGATTAGAAAAAGCTTCAAGAATACTAGTCTCAGACTGCTCAAAAAAACCTAAACACAACCATTTTTTTTGTCAAGGAAAGTACTATGATCTCTGAGGGATATAAATCCAGAATTTTGAACTCCTGGCAATACTTCTGTATTTTGAGCCATGCAGTTATATTGGCTTTCATGAGATACTTTCATAATTTATAAAAGGATTTATAAACTCAGCCCTTGATGACATTTTTCTAAAACAGAGATAGAGAAATATGGTACCAGTTATTACTGCCCTGAATGTTCTCAATTTTATACAAGGCAGCCAGATGTAAAATTTTGTTGCTGCTTCTAAAATCAGGATGCTGCTTTGCTTACATTAACACATTCAGCTGTCCTGTCTGTTCAGAACCTTTTTATCTGCAATATTTTTTTCAATGCAATTTTAGCTCTGTTCAGCAATTTATAACTGTAGCTGTGTTACCAGTTTTTTTTGTAATGCATTCTTCTGTGCTGCACACTTTAAAATATGTTGTTGCTTTCTTTCTGCTTTCCCTCCATGTTGTATAACAAAACAGTAAGCAGAAACAGCAGTGAACAAATAAGGACTTTTAAAACAGAATTATTCTCCTTTTGTGTTGACCTTAGAGGAACAAGAGGAATACTCAATTTTCTCTTTCTTGAAAGAAAAAGAACAGACTATTATATCTGATGACAAACTAGTAATGAAAGAGTCTGCAGCAGTAGCTGATCTTTCCACTTTACTTCACCATATGGCTATGCCGTAAGCATCAGAAAGCATTTAAGTATTTTGTAACAACCTCTCCATTGAACAGTCCGTTAGTTCTGTAAGAAAGCAAAAAAAAGCAGCTAACTCTCCCTTACTCCAGCCTTTTCAAAGTGCACAAAATACTTGCAGTTACAGCTACACAGTCCTCTTAGTGTATTTGTCTATCATGGATGCTAACACTGCAGGCATTCACAGCAATTTACTAAGAAAACAGCCTATGACTTCAGGCATTTCCCTAGAACTCCACTGTGTCATGACCCAGTTAGCTATTCTTCTCTGGACCTGATCTTAAATTGTTCACAGAAATTCCTATTTTGCTCAAATTCTCCCTCATGAAGCTTATTTGTCTCTCTGCAGGAAAGTCTACCAGCTCAAGTAAGAGTCCTATGTCTCACACCTAGAGACTACTCAGAACACTAACATTAAGAGGAGTCTCTCAACAACAAACCCTTTTGGATTATTTGGATTCACAACAAATTTAAAAACGGGGATGATGTCCACATCACCCCCCTTCTCCAGCCACAAAGCAGAAGACATCCAGCAGTAGGCAAGGAAATCGGTATTCCCACCAGGTATTCTTTCTACCCCACAAGCCCCATAATCATTCAGGAAAGGAACTTAGGTTCAATACGTTGGGTTTTTTTTTTTTGACTGCTATTTTACTATCCAGCCAGAGGCAGAAGGAGAAGCCATCTATCTTTTTGCCACTTGTCTCTGTTAATAACTGATGTGCACTCTTTGCATTTCAAGACCAGAATTCCATGCAAACAGGTCTCCATAGCATTGTGCATATTGATCTGCCTTTTAACAGTTTACAAATGTCAGCAGAAATAACAATGCACAGATACAGAAATCTATCTCCTTCCTTGGCATCATCCTTAAAGTATGGTCCTTGAGCTGGTCCCAAGTATTTGTAAACAAAAAATATTTCTCTTTATGCATATATAGAGCATAGTTCAATTAATTTATCATTTCAGATGCCTAACTGATTTTAGGAGGAATTCCTTTTTCAACACTACATAGTGGAAAAATTCCTCTGTATTTCCCTATACTGAAAAATCCAAGTACTTTGAGAATATATTAATCCGAATTGTTACCAGTTTTAGAGAAAAAAAAAAAAAGTTGGCTTTAAATACATAACCCTGTATTGAAGGAACAATGACTTGCTTTTTAAGCTGACCTTGACATACTGCCTGCCTTTCTGTGAACAAAGTAATGAAAAATGATGTTTACATAATTATGCTGGCATTACACACACAAAAGTAACTGTACTGCTCTACAGCATAAAAAAAAAGAAACTTCAGATTTCTTAAGTAGTCCGATCCTTCTTGCAGTGAACAGATGCTTTGGACTGAAATTCAAGTTTAAAACTTTCAGCTTCCTTTAATCTTCCATGGTTTTATTGTCTCTGTTGCTCACCTTCTCTAGGAGGCAGGCTGACCTAGAATCCCAAGTCTGAAAAGGTCTTACTACAGTGTACAGATCAGCACACAGCTTAGCCAGACATAAAACCACACTTTTGGCCTCTATGTCAGCAAAAACGTTTGGAGCTTTCTTCAGTTCTACCAACTGCATCTCTTCTGCTCTTCACTGCTCTACAGACATTGGACTAAAATGATAATCTTTTCCTCTTTTTTGCTTTTATCTTCTTTTCTTCTTTGTGCTTTATCCCTTCCTACAGAAGTTGGCTGAAGTGTCTCACAGTGACAGAAGGCAGCATGGTCAGGCCATGTATCCTTGAAGTGAGAAAATCCAGTTACAACCAATTGACTGAATTATTTTTTTAGTAGTGTTTTCAGAAAATTTATGTTGCTGTTCAGTCTTCAGAAATATTTTTGTCGTTATCCTCTTTTTCCAGTTTTCATTTGCATATTGCAAAGTCAGACAGACCTAAAGAGTATTCCTGTTTGTCAATCAGTGACATTATTTCTTGACCTGGTGTACCTAAGTATTACTGCTGTGATGACAAACAAAATAATCAATAGTAATACACAACACTGAAAAATTTGTCTTTGATATGGAAGTTCACAACCTCAGAAATAAGAATTACAAACCAGACCACTGAGACACAATCTTCTGTTGCCCTTACCACTCCCTTCTCCCTTCTAACAACCAATTTTTATGTTCAGTTTTCGGTACAGATTTCTTTCACCCTCACTTTTCAACTTCTGTTGGTGACAGCCTCATTTGGCTGACTTCATTGTCCTATACCAGTACTAGGTTTGTTTTAAAGTTAGCCAAAATAACTTGTGGAGTGGTTAAGAGGCCTTTACATATTTCAAACTTCTTACCAAAGTGGCTACACTGACAGATCATTTTTTGTGTTCTTTAAGATAAAAATAATGTGGTTCACTCTGGATTAAAGAAGTGGCCAGGAAATTCCTGATCTTGAAGTATTCGTATTTGAAAAACCTAAAAAAAGTTTAGACTTCTCAGAATTTTGTTTGTTTGAGGCAGGAGGAAGACAGTACACAAGAAGTCAGAATTCAACAGTTGGGGGTCTATACATAAAACAATATGGAAGTCAAAACATTAAAACCAAACAAACTAAAACCCCAAACAAAAACTAAACTCTCAGCCAAAAGATACCTATCATAACACGTCTACAGCAAATTTCGGCCAAAAGTTATCTGTCATGATACCTCACCAGCACAGATTCAGCATTTTCTAACAGTAATCTATAGTGGAATGCATTCCAACAACAATTAAAATTATGTATAATTATGTTATGAAACAGTCTTTATAATCAAAATATTGAGTAATTTTATTCTCACCAAAGCACTAAGTAATAGTAAGGGAACACTAGTAATTCTTGGCCCCTACAATTCTTTTTAAAGATTATTAATTCAATATTAATTAAGGTTTTGGAAATGCTTCTCAATTCCTGTAAATCACCAAACCACTATCTTATTGCCACATATCTCCTGCACTCAGAAAAAATTCTAGGTATGACATCTTATAGCTTGAGAATCTTGAATGCTAGCATAAAATATGATTTAAATTTGTCAGCTGGATCAAAAAAACCTGCATCTTTACCCCTGTTGGTTCAAAACTTCGTATTTTTAGGTAGTCTAAAGCAAGGACTGAAACTTGAGTGATAAGGATTATTCCATTTTATTTCTTCAGGGCATGCATAATTTCTCTTTAGATTAGCTAAGCATGAAAGAATGAGAATGAAAAAAAACTCCATGACACCATGCAACTGCTCTTCCAGTGCAGAGCAGGAGAAAGTTCTGTTTTCACTTTCCCACTTCTGACACGAGTATCAAGATGCCTCCTTCACTTTTCTACTTTCTGGAGAAGAAAGCTAAAAGCTATAAATGTTTCATACAAGAATAAAATGGACAGATATGGGAGGTGGTGATGGTGCTTCGCAGTCAGAAAATATTTAAGCTATTTCAGCATCTTTTGTATGTTGATTTCTTATCTTTGAGCTTCTGAATAATTTAGGATATAAACTTTCCTTAATCTTGTTTGAATGAGTTCTTAATCTGTAAATTTATGTTGTGAAATGGTGCTTGTTTAACTTGCCTTTTCAATCTTGAATTACATTCTGACCTCACTGAAATCATAAGCTAAGTCTCTTGCAACATCTGTGGAGCTTTGATTTTATTCTTCATGTTCAGTTGTTACTGCTAAATTACTAAGTTTCTTTGCATATTAAGCTCCATTAAATCCACTAGGAAACATATGTTTCATTTGTGGGACAATTTCACATCTTCAGCACTAAGACACTGCTCTTATTGTAACTCTCTAGACGCTGCTCTATCGTAACTAAAAAGGTTGGACCAAACAAAGCCAATTGCATGCTTACACTGTACCTGTCTCAGCCTCACAAGACCAGGGCCTTAAATCCTGGGAGTCCCAACTATGAAACATATTACGCTGTCAGAATTTCTTTGTATTATCTAATTTTGACAGATCTTACAAAATAAATCCAAACAAATATTTGGCATGAAGAAGAAGTATGAATATTATTTTTGTAAAAACTCATTAGCAGTATTGGTAGACGATGGAGTTTGACATTAGACTGGCATTTTTTCCAAGCACGGTCTGTTCAAGATGTTTCAATAAATATTGCTTAAAACGAAAATGCATGTATCAATTGATAAATGTTTTTCAATTAATGCCTAGTTATAAATATCTTTATACAGTAGCATGTTTAGCAACTGGATTTATGTTAACATTGTGCAAATAAATACAAAAAGTAATTAACAATAGGTCATTTTGTAGCTTCGTGAGCTTGAGGATTTCTGGAGAGTAGGTGAGGAGAAAAGAGGTTGCATCGTGACTTCATAAGTCATTAGCAGAATACCCACTGACTCCAACACGACCAGAACTTCACCATCGGAATACAAATTTAAATTTGAAGTGAGACGTGCAACAAGGGCATTCAAGTGAGGAGTAAAATCGTAACATTCTTCAGTTTAGACTGTAACTATCTCACTTTAAAAAAAAGACCCAAAACCAGAATATGTAAAGTGATTCACAGTGCTTGATCTTTAGGTAGTTAATTATACTCTGTAGGCATAGGTGAAGAAATGTTCAAGAATTCAATAACCCTACTATGAAGTCTTTATAGAGATTTTTAAACGGAGTGAGTTTTAAGTAAACAGTTGGTTACTACAAAATGCCTTTTTTTTTCCTTGTGAGCATGCGTATGCAAATATCCCTAACACAAGAAAAAACCAGCCCAAATCTAAAACAATCACTACAATTTAAGCAAAAAACTATATTTCATATTAAAAGAAAATGTAGCAATTTCTAATCAAATTATACTGATAAGCTTTTTACATTTCAGAAAATGACAGTCTTCAAGACTGAGTGACAATCTAAAAATGAAACAAGATTGTTTGATCGTTTTCAGATCTCATAAAATCAGTATATGAATGGTATGCTGCAAAAAGCATAAGGAAAAATTACTGTGCACTCTCAAGATCCTGGGAAGTACTAAGGATACAAAAGCCAATCTGCTTTTAAAATAAGATAAATGGGACATATTTAGTCTGGGGCAAGGCACAAAAGAGAAGAAATAAAGGACGGTCTGGTATCGAATGAACATGGGATAGGTGATACGTTCACTTAAAGATGCTGTTAGGCTGTCTTGGAAAATAAAGGACAGCGGAGAAAAGGGTATGAGTTTGTGGGATCTAGGATACCTTTACAACTGCTTTCATTTCATCTCCTATTTAAAATAAACTATTCAATACCTTCTACATTATGACCCTGAGTATTGTTTCTGTCATATGCTTTCTACCATGGCCGAGATATTGATCAAAGAGCAGTCCAGCTTGTCCCTTGGAGTCACTACTGAAAATACAAGGTAAGGAAATAGCATATAAATAGCATATCTAAAGGCAGCTGAATATTAGACAGTGGAGCTCCCACTGCAAATTGAATGATCGTATCAAGATATAATGCAGAGTATAAAAACCTTCTTCTTTTAGAGATGATCCTATTGAAAAAGTAGCTTATATAGTATCTGACTGTCTGTCCCAGTTATGCTGTCTCACTTCCCAAATATATTTGAGGGTCAGCCTAAATGCAAGCTGGGGAATTCTTGTATTTTTTTCCATCAGGATTCTCATACAAAACTAAATTTCTTTAAAACTTAAATCAGTTTATTTTCCAATTCAGGCCACATTATATTTGCTTTTGTCTCAAGTAATTTTTCTAGACATTACAAAATACTATAACTGCTCCAATACTGCCCATTTCCTCTTACACTCTTGAATGATCTTTGATTTATGCTAGACTGCTTGCTAAAATATCCTCAGTTATATCTTCCAAATTTGCATTGTTAGCACTGAAAGAGTTCTGAAGCAGTAACATGAGCCCTTCCCATCATACTGAAGAACTGCAGAATTTCCTCAATGAGCTGAAAGATGCAACGGTTTTGTATCATTTCACCTGAAAACTGCTCTCCTCAGTCTTCTGGGAGAACAATATCAACAGAATCACATGTAATACTTTGTATGACATACACATACAATACCGCAACTATTAAAGTATTTTAGTTCTTTGGATTTTGAACATGTTTTCTGTTATAAATGAGTGACTAGGGAGGAGTTTCTGATAGAGCAATCTCAGTTCTGGCTCAGCAAGTTGTCACGTTTGTCTGCTCCTACTTTCACTCTCTCAGATGCAGTGATTGACACTTTAATGGTTTGTGCAATAGAAGTCCTCTTCAAGCTTACTCTTTAGCAGATGCCAGTACATAAAAACAAATACATTAACTTATGGTAAAAAGTTTAGAAGAGTTATGAACTACCACAATCTTAGCTCAATTCTACCACTTTTATATAAGCAGTAAAGGTAAAAAATGTAATATCCTAGAACACTTATTTCTCATTTTGAAATGGTTCTAGATAAGGAAGAGAGCATTGGTAAAAATTATCTTTGTTTGTTGAGGTGTTTGTTTCTAAATACAAAATACATAAATACATGTACTGCTTTCCATTTTAAGCAGTATGTTATAATACAGGCAGAGAACCTGATAAAAAATGAAACAAAATTCTCAGTGAGGCAAGAAATTAGGTGAAACTATCCAAGTATAACCTCTTCTGTGCCATGCACATGCATATCCATGCTCTGTCAAATTACCTGAGAAGAGACATTATATTAAAAACAAAATCTTTTTCTCACCATTGTGAGATACAAATACAAATATATGAAAACAAATAATTTTTCAGCATATTTAAATATTGGAACTGATAAGGTTAAACCTGTCAGATGACCTAACACGTAAAGCTTTCAAAAATCAGAGCAGGGTTGTTGCCTTTTACAAAACAACAATTAGCCATCAAGCTGCAGAGGGCTGGGGTGCAAGATTCTTAATAACCAATGACATCTTGTGGTTGCAGAATTTTTAAGCTTTTATTTGGCATCCTTGAGAACCAAAAAAGAAAGAGAAAAAAAAAGAAGCCATCACTATAGGATGTTTTTATTCAAAAGGCAGCTCTACTAGTGAAAAAAGTAGCATTTGAACTATAAAGAACCAGGCATTGGCATATGGCTGAAATGCATTTATGAGCACAGCTGTGCTTGCACACCAAAAAACCCTGAAGTTACATGCTATTTTATATGATAGATATGTGTCATGCGAGCCACAGGGAACAGTATGAGAAAGAAGGGCTGGGGACAAGGCTTTGAAGGCTTCTGGGGAGAAATCGGCTCTGTGCAGAGACAGGAGAGGCAGTTCAGAAGCCTGAAAACCAGTAAAGCATTCATCTTGCAACGAACAAACTTGAAAAACATTAATACGAATTACATACTAGGATTTTTAACAGAACCTGTGAGTGCTTGTGTCAAGGAGGCACTAAGGGTGATAAGCAGAAGACAAAAACAGAAGATTACAGAGGGCAGCTGGCAAGGATGCAACTAACAAATTAAGTGTTTTATAACAAATAGTGTTTTAAGTCAGCTCTGCTTTCACATATTTCAACATCTGTATCGGATCAGCAAGGATCAGCTACTCTTCCAATCCCATCTTATTTATTTTTGATGTATTTTCAAAAGAGGATGCTTTTTAAAGCTTTTTATAAGAAGAGCTTAAATTAATACTCTATATAGGAAAGAAGTAAGTAATTACCAATGGGCTTGAGGTATTTTGCGGCAATATGGGGACAGATGCTGGTGAAAGGTATTATCCTGACCAGAGACACCTCTGCTTCACAGAAATTTGATCTCCTAATTAGCACAAACATTAGATCATGTACAAATACTACTGCAGACATAAAAAGGCACTTTTACAGTCACTCTACTGTTTGCTTATTATTTCCTAATAGCTTTGCCTATCCCCAGTTCAGAATCATTTTGCTTACCACCTTTATCCTTCATTTCAAGCTGCTTTCATATACTGGATTTTTAAGCTTTTTAATCTTTTTGAGCTTTTTAAGACTCCGATATCCTAAATACATACCTTTTTATACTGCCTAACCTAAGAACTGGATAAATTTTGCAGCACCTCTGAGGATTTCAGTAGCACAATATGTTGCTGTTACTCATGGCTGGAAAACAGTGTACAAGCATCAAGAAAATGTGAAATTCTTCTGCTTTGCAATTCTGGAAGAGCTCCAACTAAAAGAGTAATACTTATGAGAGAATGAAGAAGAAATTTCATGGTATTTTGACATAGCTCAGTCCTGCCATAAGCATTCACAAAACAAAAACTTAATTAAGCTGAATTACTTTATTTAAAACAAAAGCAGTGGTGGAAGGAATTAATTGATACTTGAGAAAAAAAAGACCAATCCTAATCACCCTCAGCTTTGTACAGGGAGACACAGCTCTTCACACGTTGGTGTCAATGATGACACAAAAATCCAGATGCAGTCTCAAAGCACCTGCATAGTAATTTTTTTATAAATAAAAGTAACAGTTTTCCTATACTATAAATATATATCCAGCAGCGAGTAACAGGCACAGAAATTGTGAGGGTCATTATTTTCTGATTTGAATTCCCAAAGCTAAACCACACTATAAAATTAAATCAAACTGAGCATTAGGCAGAATTGATAACACTCTGTACTTCATGCCCAAGCCTTTGGAAGGCTGGAACAATACTGTTCTGAGACGTGACAATCATCAACACGACCCTCTTCAGACCTTAAGTAACATCTACTTGATTCCAGGTGGTATCCCCAGCCACTAGGCTATTGGTCAAGACTACTGGCAGCACAGTCACGTCTATATTCCCTCTGAGTATGCCACTCAGTCCGCAAGCTGATTCGTGTCCTGTCTCTTGTCTGCAGTCTCAGAGACTGAGGAGGGGTCATTCCATACCTCAGCAATTCTAATTTCCCAAACGTGTTTATTCTATATCTGATCTAGACTAAAAAATATTAAAATAAAAAGGAAGCAGCGGGAGCTCTACTGTCAAGACTAACCAACGATTTTCTGCTCTTATTAACCTTCAGTCAATGGTACAGTTTGCTTCTGGGTCCATTAAAATCAACTGCTCAGCTTTTATTTTTTGCATTGTGCTTAGGAGACATTTTACATGCAATTTTACTGGAAATGCAAGCTTAGAGATCATAAAATCATCAGAAAATTAAGAAAGATGTTTAAGATTTTTGTACTGTATATGTGCTATTTTGTCTTTGTTGAATAAATTATGTTGGTTATTTCATTTCCAGAATTCAGGTAAAGAACATAGTCCAATACAGGAGTAAGTCAGAACGTGAATCATTAAATAATTATATTATAAAAATGTACCAACACATATAATGGTATGTATTTGATGTTTAAATGGTGATTCCCACATCTTAGTAAGATATAGAGGTGTTCCTAAGATTCCGAAATTATGCTTTGGAATCTTAATAGAAGTATGATAATACAGTCTACTGCTTCAGGCTTCAGTTTGCTCACAGAGTACCTTCCTTCCCTTAAGCAATAGTTTACATAAGTTTTATACTCTCTGATGTGTAGAAGAAATGAGACACGGGGAAGAGAAAAAAACGACCCAAATTTATTGACCCATCCTTCAACCTGAATAAGCAAGAAAAATTGAAAGAACATATAGATCCATGAGTGTTTTGCACTGTGTAAGAGCCCACTGGGAACATTCCTGAGTATTCAAAGGGATATTTTGATCTCATACACACACATTGCTAAGCTAACTCTTCATGATGTCCTGTCTAAGGTACTCCTCAAGTGCAGAGGAAAATAATGGGGAGCAAGGTATTCTTAAGAAATCTCTGAAGCTGCTACACACCAGCGGCAAGGAAAACAGTTGTGAACTGTTGTGTCCTCTGATGTTTCTTTCCTAGGACAGTAGATAAAGAAAGTGGAATTTCATTATTCTCAAAAATCCTGCTAAAGGCAGATATTTCTATTTGCTATTTCATTTGGCACTAGTCCTTAACGAAACGTACAATTTCTGTACCTAAGGCTGAGCACTCAGTGCTGTCTCATCCTGATACTCAAAAGATAAAGCTCATAGTTTGAAAACACAGGTGTTCTTCCTTCCAGGAGTAAATATGAAATTCTGCTCACTTTTTTGGATTCAGTTACTTGTAGGAACATCAAAACTAGAGGAAAGTCCTAAAAGCCTTCTCAAAGCTTAGCTCATGTGAGCTAGCACATTTTATTTTCTCATAGCATCAAAACTGAAAGAATAACTGTTTAATAATTAATCTTTTCTTCACAAGACTATCATCATTCTCAGTTTCTCAGCACAGTTCTATATTTTATGTGTTCATTATGAAATAAACAGAGCTTTTCAGACTCAGAGAAGAAATTACTGAACAGATTTTAGTGATTTTAGTATACGAATGTATCTATTACAGGTATGAAAAGAGGATTGCACAGCACTGCTTTGATGCTTAGATATTCCCTTCAGCTGTCAGCTGAAAGGCTTATTGCAGATTCCTACTTAATTTCATTTGAAATGGTCAAAGTAGTGTCAGGAGTTTTCAAAAAATTTTTGTACAACAAAAAAAAGAATTCATTTCAGAAAAGCATGAAATATATAAATGAAAAACTCTGAAATGTTGAAATACAATAAAAAACATGAAAGAATACAGCTGAGTATTAACAGAGGAAATGCAGTAGACATAATGTCTCTGAAACAATTAATGTTTATTTATCCTCAAAGCATTACTGTGTGAAGAATGAAAATGAAATAACATTCAAAAGCAACTTTAAAAACCATATTATTCACATTAGTCAACCATTAAAATAATATTATCTTGATTAGAGATAATTTTTCATTATTATATTCCCCAGTTTACTACACCAGTAACCAGTACCTCATAGCTGCTATCATAATTAAGCTTAATTTCTATCTTGTTTATAGTGGTTAAAAATGGTCTCAAAAAATAAAACTTGTATAGAAATAATAACATAGCTTGAGCAGGTCTATATTTTGCTAGAGAAAACCTAAATTCAGCAGATCTTTCCTTCCCTAGAGCCCCGTGTCACCATAGTTAAGAAATGCTGATCCATAGGCCGATCCAGCGAGGTGTTGATGGAATGAGGGTCTCTTTCTCTGATGCAGAGTGTCCTACTATAGAAAGGACATTTAGTGGCAATGCACTTCCATGCACTTGGTGAGCACGCAGGAATTCTTATGGCTATGACTTGGGTAAGGCAATGCAGTAGAGAAAAACAGGACAGCGGCTGAGAGACGGAGGGCAGACATACCGCCAGTAAGGGTGACAACAGCACATCTGTTTGAAGAGCAGATGTGAACCACAAAGCTGAAATATTATTTTAGAAAAGCATTAGTTCAAAATATACCAAATGAGCACAAATTAAAGAGCAAAGAAAGACATAAACAGATTGGTTTCCTTTTTCTGCAACCAAGCTTGATAAAGAACTTATCCTCTTACATAACAAGATCCGTGGCAGCTGAAATTCAAGTAATATATTGCACAATGGTGGTAAAATATGAATGGGTAATACAATGCAGTCTAATCAGTTCTGGTTTTAGTCAAAAGCAATGCTGTGGCATCACCACAGTAACAAAGTCCTGCTTGTATAAAAGCTGAGTTCAGGGCAGTACTGACTGTTCTGCATACCAGTGCTAAATTGCTATTGTGGAAATACATTACAAGTATCACTTTACAATGGTTGTCTCTTTGCCATAGTTTAAAATGAAACATAATGAAGGCATCCAAACACTGGATATGCACAGAACATATCATATGCCATATGCTCTTTTCTTTGCTACACATGTTCTGGGCTCAAGTAACTGGTTATTTGTAGCTGTATATCCATTATTGCAACATGAATCTGACGCAAACAAATTTTTTATCCTGGTCAAGGGAAAAAAAATCTTCTCCTTAATGCACATTACTGCTTATTAATAACTTTCATCCAAGTTTGAAGCTTGCTTTCTGTCATTATATTAACACCTTCAAATAGAAGCCTGAAATCTGGAAAAATAAGATATATTCAGGTGGTAAAGACCTTTTCTTTGCTTATCGATTTGATGTATTTAGAGGGGGCTTTTTTGTAGCCTGTTGAAATATTAACAGTGCCACAACTGTCATTTATCTCAAGGGACACTACTCTGGAACACAACAGAACTAAACTTCAAAAAGCTTAAACAACTTTTAAGCTATTTCAGACTATTAAGACGAACTTTTCTACAACTCGATGAACATAAAGAGAACATGAAAAAAGTTTATCATTTATTAGATGTGAACAGGTACATGAATGCAGAACTGGTACAACATTCTCATAAATAGAAGTGAGGAAAATGTATGAAAAGCTAAAGATTTGGTGTGTCCAGAAACAATGACCAAGAATATTACATTTAATGGAAAATGTTGAGATTTGAAAAGAATGCTTTGATTTTATATTGCAATTACACCTTGTGTAGAAAAACAACAAAAACAAAACACCGTAACAAACACAGAAAAGAAAATAAAATCAGATAGAGTAGACAAGCCTGGAATATTAACAGCCCAATAACAGGTTATTCAGCTGGTATGTGACAGGTTTGTTCTGAGCTGAACTGGCAAACCAAAATAACAGTTTTCATCACCTTTCCGTTATAGCTCCATTTAAATATACTTTGTTTTTAATATACTGTTCTTGTCTCATGCTTTTGCATATTGAGGACATGTTTAATTATCCTAGTGTTATCTGTCTTGTACCTGTAATGACAAAGAAACAAGACTCTGGGCAGCTCCAGAGTCCTACAGGCCAGTAGGTACTGTGAAGGACACTGGGCGGAGGGTCAGCCATTTGGAGCTGCATCCATTTTCAACACTGACTTCAGAAAACTATTTCTCTTTAAACCTACAACTAACTGCAACAGAAACCAGCAAAATATGAGACATACAGAAAAATATTTGCCAGTAGCCATCTCTGATCCTAATAATGCTTCTCATAATTTTAAATTCACTCAGGAAGAGATGCCAAAATAAAGCTGTACAGAGACAGAGCTAAAGAGACATTTGAAATACACTGCACTCAGCATAAAAAATAAAATGTGATCAATACACTCCTTTAAAGAGAACGCAAAAGGAATGGGAACATAAAGGACTTTATGATTAGTTAAAAGGTGAACAAGTCCAGCATATTTTTGAAGGACTGGGGGAGAGGAGGCTTGTGATGTGTGGGCAGTGTTCTCACATAAATAACATTTCAAAGAATCCAAAGGAATAAGAGAGAAAAGACTCTGGAATCCAATACTGAATTCTGTCCAAAACCGTACAACTGCATACACAGTTGTGGTGACCAACACAGTTTAAAAATGATGCGTATCTCACATGAAAAGATGTAAGAAATGGAAGAAATAATATTGATTTGTGAATTTGCAAGGCAGGGACAAGTCCAAATCTCATCATCTGCCATAATGTTGTCTGTTGCATTAGTGAAGATGAACTGCTATTAGTCTGACAGAAAAAAAAAGTTTTTAATTTTAATTTGGACAAAGATGCATAAGCAAGTCTCTTGTCAGGGCAAACTTACGGATTTTAAGACTCTAAACAGGTGAAACTGTGAGAATATTCTAAAAGTACATTCATGAAAAACAGACTGGAAAAATAAAGTTCATAAAATCACATCAATTGGAAAGTACTTCTAGAGGCCTTCTGGTCCAACTCCTTCCTCAAAGAAAGGTCACCTTTCCTTAGCTTACTTAGGTCCACATTCAGTGAAGTTCTGAATACCTCTAGGAACTGAGATACTGCAAGTCCACAAGTTGGAACCCTGTTCCAGTATTTCACCAGTCTCATGGTAAGAAGACAGATTTATCAAGCATGTCACCTCTGGAAAGTACTTTCATTCTGTCATGAATCTTCTCAATACAGATCTGTCTCTACAGTGTAAGCATTAGTATTTTGCAACATTTGGATTCAGATACAAGGGCACCTAGTTTTCCTTCCTTGTTTTTTCGGTCTCACGATGCCATACTTCGTGCAAGCATTTTTCCCGTAACTTTGAAAGTAATGTATGCTCTTTACCTGGAGAAAACACTAAGTGTTATGAAATTGATCTTGCATTTAAAGAAAGGTTTATGGTTTAGAGATGGACGTGATGTTTTCCAGCCTAGGGAATTCTGTGATTCCGTTATAGGCAATCTAACTTTGTTATTGCAATTTGTGTCCACTAAACGTCCTCTTATTTGGCACCTGAGAAGAGCCTAACTCCATCTTCCCAAAGACTGACAGAAGTTAGGCAGTTGTAGACAGTAATCAGGTCCTGCAAAGCCTTAAATAAGCCTTAAAAAGTGTCTCAACTGCTTCTTTTACCTTTTCTGTCCCAGACCCTCAAGTATCTTGATGGCCATCCTCTGCTCTTTGCTCCAGTATGACATCTGTTTGGTACTGGGGAACCCAAAGTTAGGCCCAGCCCCCTAGAGTTGGTCTCAAAGCTGTCAAACAGAGGAGAAGGATTACTGCTCTCCATCTCCTAACTGTGCCCTTTCCCCTACAGCACCAGATGCTGCTGGCTTTCACTGCTGACAGCCCCAGGGTGGCTCCTGTGCAGCCTGCCCTTGTACCTCACAGCCATTTCCACAGAGCTGCTGCCCAAGCAGGCAGTGCCTAGCGTGGACTTTTCCTAACAACATCTAGATATCATCACATTAACCCGTGTCTTCTAAATGGCAAGATTAAACCGCTGAGGGAGAAGTTTAAGTACATCTTGCAATTCATAAAGACTCTGTCAACACAGGAGCACCATATTTCAAAATTAACAGATTCAGCAGTTGAAAGATTAGAACTGTAACAACATTGGCAATATTAGAGGTGAAACCACAGCTTATAAACAGACCCAACTGAAAAGGAAGGTATTTTTGGAGAGAATTGAAGCAAAGATCAATAAATGTGGAGAGCAAATATTTACTCCTATGAGCCAATGAAGCAAGTTCCAAGAGTAAAACAGAGCAAACACTTGTGCTCAATTAACCCCTTTTACGGGCAACACCCTTCTTGAAGCTATGACTGCCAGCTGAGATCTTCAGCTGTGGGTTGGGAGCAGAACCTGACCAGCAGAATGGCCGAGGGTTTATTGTTTTCAGGTTTGTTTGCTGCAATGAACACATTGAGAGAGTACATTTTTTATTCCTGGCATCCTCTACTTTTACATTTGTAAAACACTTGTGTGTTAACTATTCAAAACGTACCAGCTGTTAGGAGACCCAGCAGGAAAATGACCCTCTGGAGCTTGCTATGTGTCTCCAAGATCATGTTCAGAGGCAAACTGCCAGAGAGGAATGGTTTGCCATACGTTTACAGTGACACCTTGAATTGGACTGGGTACAAAACTATCTTAATTTTAAGTTTAAACTGAAAATAGAAATACACTAGTCTTCACCGTATCTAAAAAAACCCACAGCCACATCCTCCTTTTACTCATACAAAATGTTGAAAATATTTTTTGAGCAAAGGATGGCAAAACTACTTCCAAATATGCCTGAAGCAATGTTTACTTTCTGCATTTATTTTCTCCATGTTAAGGTAGACAGAGCAGAGTGTACTACATCTTAGGTTAAAAGTCTTAAGTATTTCTCTGTCAAGCCTGCGTCTAATATCAACTTTTTGCTAAAAAGAATCAACTGTAAACACCATCTCAAATGTCCTTTAAGTCTAAGCCTGTGGCATCCTTAACATTGCTGAGAAATATATGAGCTCAGTTAGGATCTTCCTCACGCTTGTTATTACTTTAAATAATTTAGCCAAAGCTAAAATAATTTCGATTACATTCTTGTAGTCATTTTGCATTTGAAGGTGTCATTTATTCAACAGATTCACTCCAACAATGATTAAAATTTTTATTCATCTGAGTCTCTTTGCATACACAAAATAAAATAGGAACAAAATCTCTAGCCATGTGATTTGGGAAGGAAGACTTACGTTTTTTTCTTTTTTTTAATTGACTCCTTTTGAGTCTTTCTTTTCTGCTTAAATTTCTGGTAAGAAAAAAGCATGTTTGTGTATACTCTGGGTAACTTTCAGGTTCATAATGACACATTTTACCACGTGTTTCCAAGACTGAAAATCCCCAGGATATCTGCACTAATTATTAGCAATTTAAGCAATTAATATTAATGTGTTTCAAAAATTACCTAGCGATCTTGCTGTGCTGACAGGTTAAAAAAGGTTATGCTCACTTATCAGTAGTCCACAACATTATATTTTATCTCTATAAAATCTAGAGCATCTCCTCAAGCTTCAGATGATGTCATGGTATTAGTCTTCATCTTAAAAAAATATTACCAAACAACCCTCCAAAACTGATTTAATAAGCACAATTTTTTTTTCTTATTTTTTTTCAAGTGTTATCTCAATCTGTCATATGCTACCTCATGTTGAGGTTTTTTTTCACTTTTCACTGAGGGCTATTTCCCACTCAGCCAGCTTTACAGGAATAGTTTTAACAGAAGAATGGCAGTCACACCCAGACAAGCAGCAGTGTGGTCACATTCGCAAGTTTCAAGTTCAGTTTTCATCAGAAGTTTATTTAGTCTTGATGGAGATGTGTATTAATGAGACAGTAAAGCTGGAAAATCTTTGGAGCAGCTGAGCAACTTGCTAAGGAACTGGTGTGTGTGCTGAATCCTTTAAACCCTGCCTCGTACCTGTCCTGCAAAATATGGTCTGCTCAAAATACCACAGGAAAATGCTTTGGTCTAATTATTGAAATACTTGTTACAGCTTCACATTAGAAATAAAACACTTATATGTAGAAAAATATGGGTTTTTTCTGAGGGTATCAAGAATAACATGGCTTCAAATCAATCGGTTTGGGGAAAGTTGACACTGAAACAATTTTAAAAGCAGAAAGAAAGTAGAAGTATTTTCAGTCTTTGAGGAAGGCAAAATGAATGAAGGCATAGAGTTAAGGAGAAAAGCAAGTGTTTTTAAATACTTTGCAATCATACATCAAAATACTAAACTAACACCTGCTAGTTTGTCAGTATGATGAAGTCAAAAAAATTTGACCAGGAAGCCCTTTGGAAATGTCAACCATTTCATGTCAAGGTATTCTTGAATCAAAAATGTTGTAAAGAACTATATTATTGTAGTAAATAAAAAAGAAGAAGAAATGTCACAAGTGTAATATCACAAATTAAACAACTGTACAATGTTCTCCTTTCACTAAGAGGTCTAAGATTAAATTCTGATACGCAGTTGTGTCAAGCTTATTACTTTGTAATGGAACTAAGAAGTATAGGAGTGAAAAAGATGTTCCAGATTCTGTCTTAGTGTAAGAAGACTGACTCAGCTCCCTTGATTTCATTCGATTTCAATTCACTTGTCTCCAAATGAAATAATCCCAATATTCTTAAAAGAAATTACAATGAGATCATTAGTCTTTATCCAGCAGATAATTCAACAGTGACTATTTTTTAGAACATTATGTTTAAGTTTCAGAAGCTCCCTCTTCCCAGGAAGGTTAATTACTCTAATGTGTTTATCTAGTTCCCTAACAGTAATACCCTATGTCACTTTAAAAATAGGGCAGATTAAACAAATCTCTTTACTTGTCCTGTAAAAATATTGGTTGTGGTTTAAAATGCACTTTCGTAAGTGTGCCATTAATGGCTTGTCTTCTAAAACATTAAGGCATATGTAACTATAGTATTATGTTCTTCATAAACCCTGAGGCAATGTTGAAAGAAGATAAACAACGACTTAATTCTAACTGCTATTGCCTAAATCTAAATGTGCTCTGAACAGATAAGATCAAAATTAAGCAATACTCAAGATCTGCTTATGCAAAGCAATATGCACTTGCTAAATTCTACCACTGATTATGTCTGCAGATTTCATGTTTAACATTTTTAAACAGGAAACAAAGTGTACAGGTATGAAAAAGAAAGCTATTTACACATTTTAAACATTTAGCAATGTTGTGCAAAGTGCTGTATGGTCTTATTGTAACAGGGCATAGGTTCTTGCAGGATCAAGCCCAAATCTAACATCTAAATAACCCAATGCTTAACATGCATGCCCAGCTTTTGCTGAATTGAACTAATTCATGTGCATAATTTTAAGCACAGTCCTGGGGTCAGGAGTGGGGTGCCCACCACACCAACACCTTCTTGTGAGAAATGCTCAGTTCTGACAGGGGAGACGGGCCACCACCTCTGCCGGCACTGTGCTTGTCCCCATAAGGAACAGCCCGGAAAGGGGGTAAGAATATTTGCTGATAAAAATTAGTTAGGGCAATAAGGGCAAGGACCTTAGAAGAATGCAAAAAGACATTGAAATGAACTAGATATTAGCAGAATAATTTCTATTTCAGTCTAAAGTGACATACAAGGTTAAAAAACCTCCTTGCTTTTATATTCAAGATGATGAACACTGAGCTACCTACTGCATAGAGGCAAGATCTTGGGTGATGGTAGTCATGGAATCATAAAATCATCAAGGTTGGAAAAGACCTTCAAAGTCATCCAGTCCACTCATCTGCCCAGCACTGCTCCTGTAACCCCTAAACCACTAAACCATATCACCCAGTGCCAGAGCCAGATGCCGCTTTAACGCCTCCAGGGATGGTCACTCCCCCACCTCCCTGGGTTACCTATTCCAATGCCTCACCAGCCAAACGGTGAAAATATTTTTTCTGGGATCTGATCTGAATCTTTCCTGTTTCAGCTTAAGGCCATTTCCTCTTTTCCTCTCTGTGTAGGCACAGTAGAAAAGAACGCCACCCACCTCACTACACCCTCCCTTCAGGCGGTTGTTGAGAGTGATGAAGCCCCCCCCAAGACTCCTCTTCTTGAGACTAAACACTCTCAGCTCCCTCAGCTGTTCCTCATCAGACATGTTTTCTAGGCCCTTCACCAGTTCCACTGCTCTTCTCTGGACACAGTCCATCACATCAAACTCCTTCTGGAAGTCAGGGGCCAGAATTGGACACAGCACTCGAGGTGCCGCCTCACCAGTGTCCAGTACAGGGGGACAATCCCTGCCCTGGCCCTGCTGGCCACACTGTTGCTGATCCAGGCCACGATGCCATTGGCCTTCTTGGCCACCTGGGCACTGCTGGCTCATGTTCAGCTGCTGTCACCAGCACTCCCAAGTCACTTTCTGCCAATGAAAAGAACAGCCTAATGCTCAGCTCTGGTCAAAAAAAGTATATACTGTTTTACTTTATTAAGAAAGAAATAAGAGACCAAACAAAGATTACTGTTCTGTGGTATAACCTGAAGCTTTCTTGCATCTTAGATATTTTTCCCTAAATTGGAGACAGAGCTTTCAGGATGCAAAAAAGAGTTGCTTTCTAATATCCATTGTCCACTATTATACATAATCAGAAGATTTCGACTTGCAAAACAAAATACTGAATTGCTATTAGTAATACAGAAAAAAAAAGTAAAAACGAGAGTCTCAGTGAAAAATTGTTTTGAAAATGAGTATCTTTACCTTAAACACTCAGTGATTATACTAGTCACACTTTTCATTTTATATAGCAACTTTCATTCATTTTCTTTCAGAAATAACTGAATTAAAATAAATGTTCTTATGGAAAGCAGACAGAAGTTACTTGTAGGAAAAAAAAAAGACCAGTAGATGAACAGTACTGATTTTGACAAGAGACAAACAACAAAACCTCAATCATTTTACTATGATAATTATATAGGATGCTGGAAGTTTTCCAGAAGTAAACATCTACATTTCTTCAGAATTTCATTGCATGTGTCCATAAAATTTTGATCTTGTCTTGAGCCTCTAGGCACTAAGACAAATACAAAACAAATAGTAATGACCTTGGAGGTTACAGTGATATCTCAGTGGGTGAGCTATTGGAATGCAGATTTAGTTATTAATAGCAGTTATTAATTCTATTATGATAGTCCCTGCAAAATCTAACTAAACACCAGTACACAACTGTATTTTACAGACAGACAAAGAAAACAGTCCCTGCTCAAGAATTCAAGATCGAAAATTTAGGTAAAGCAGAAAAAATGGTCAATCTAGACTTGTTGAATCAAAAGTGAACCAGAATGATGCCAGCAATAAAACATGAAGTTTAGCAGAGTGTGTGGAGACTCATGTTTCTAACCGCATAAAGAAATTAGAAAGAAGAAAAATTGTTGGGGAACTGGAGCCAAAACTGAATAAAATCTGGGAATTATCCTATTCCTGGAAACCTGTGTGCTCTCCAGTAATGCCAGTAGCCTTTGACACACAGATTGCCTTCATTTTCCCCCAACCGCCTCAAGACATCCTTGCAACAGCCTCCTCAGCACCAGAGCATGTTTTCAGGGTATGATGCTGTGGCAGGAGAAATATGGACTATGATAGAATCCCCCAAATATGCTCTTCACAGGGAAAACGGAGGAGGCATCACCGTAGGGATTTGCAACCAGTTTTTATGTTTTTATTCATGACTTCAAACACTGAAGTGATTCTGAAAAGGTTGGTTAAGTGACTACATTAAAGTGGTATCACAGCGACTAAAAAGACAAGCACGGATGAATGGCTGCAGGAAGAACATTATGACTTTACGCAGGTGAATACTGACAAATAATTTCAGGGAGTATTAACCTTGCTTTTCTGTCAAATCCATTGCACTTCTATTCAGAGTTATCTCTTTGCATTGCAGGAATAATTTGCCAGAACACGGCATTTTAAATTCATACGAGAGAACACTAGAAAACAGAATTTTTATTTATAGCTGGGAGTACTTGTACCAGAAATATGACTGATTTTTTCCTGGCCAGGAAACACAAGAGCACGTGACATATTTATTCAGTAAAAATCAGCTGAAATTTGAAGAGCAGCTTTACTTTCTGTTCCAGCAGATGAATAATTTTTTTCAAAAATAATCCAGCAAACAGTTTCTAGTCAATAAATTTGGGAAAATGCCACATAAATAGTGAACAGGGAAAATCAGTTTTGACTGCTTAATACTAATCTAGAGGAAAAATTGACTGATCTGTGTGTCAGGATCTTTAAGCAAGCAGCCATGCTTACACTGTAACAAGACTGTTCTTCAAATAGCAGCAGGACCCATTTTGTCTAGTTGTGGATCTCACTAACTCCAAATTTGCACTGCAGTGTAACCAAGCCCAGTCAGGCATTAAATAAGGAAACAAGCATTTCTGGAATCATTTATAGATGGGGAAATTAGTATTTCTAGAATAAGCTACATTTAGTTGAGGAAGCAATAGAGAACCTATGAATTATTCCACATGAGGAGAGAGCTTCTAATAAAATGCATCTGAGGTAATAACAGTCTACGCTGTAACAACACCATGGTAGGCATGAAAACTATTGTAGAGTTTTATAGCTTCAGAATCTATGCTGTTGCTACTAAGACAGTGTAAATCCGTAAGTATGGAAGAGGAGTTTTGGCTTGTCTCATATAGAGGAAAGCAGATGGACACCCCACAGGGTTCTCTGTACATCTTGCACAGTTTTCTCCCTTGATATGAACAAGCATATTCCTCATCTTTTTTAATTACAAACTCAGCATTGTTTGGAAAATTACCTATGCCTACTTTCAAAAACATAAAAATGTGTTTCCTTTTTCAGCATAGAACAGTGTACATTTCAGTCATGTATTTGTTGCTCAAGTAGTAAGTGCAAAAGTAAAAAATATTACTGTAAGTTCACACATGATTTGAAATTTTGATTAATAAAAGCATATATAAAAAGTGCATACCTAACAAAAATTGAAAGTGTTATGCAATATTCTACAATTAAATGTATGTATTTATGCATTCTGCATGGAGCCTATACTATTTGAATAGCTACACAAAATAAAAAACAGCTTAATTTTGTAAATTCAAATGTTCCATAGATTAAATATGTGTTAGACAAGCTTATCTAACAAAACTTTTGCCTACAGAGTGAAACCTACGTTTTCCTTTTCCTCTGCCTTCTAAGAAAATCACAGTAGTTCCTGGCTTAAAAATAAGTGAACAGTTGCAGTCATACTCCTTATGTTTCTTTTGCTGCTAGTCAAGAAAAACAGAAGTCTACATTTTTATGACATGATAGTGTCAGAAATATTGGTGGAAAAAAAATAACTCTGACACAGAGTAAATTACTGGTGCTGCTCCTTCAAACACGCTGCCAGAAACTAACCTTGCTTTTCTTATTCCTTATTAAAAATGTGCATACAATTAGTACATAATTTCTCTGTTTCCACTGAGAGGCTGTAAACCTTATCAGTGCCATTCCACTGACTCTACAAGTAGAATTATTAGGAAGCATGTATTTCAGCTGTGGGTACACTGGGATATGTTTTCTATTAATTGTTCTGTACTGCTTTATAATTATGCTTGGTTTACTTAGATTTGCTTGTAATTAGTATTTTTTATTAGGCCAAATAATTCAGTCTAGCTTCTATACAAAAATATAAATAAGTGTATTAGGGAAATACTTAGGGTGTATTGAAGAACCTCTTTAGAGTGAACTGAACAGATGAATAAGGTTACCCTCGATTTGCCTCTCTAGCAGGTAACAACGCTGGGCAGGCTGCTGCTGCACCTGGAACAATGTGACTTCATGTTATCCGATTAGTGAGACATGCCTCCGCAGGAATTAAGGTGCAAAAAAGGCCACATGCCAAAGTCAACAATATGGATTTTATTTAACAAAGATTGCAAGGTAGAGAGAGAGCAAGAAATAGAAAGGAAAGAGAAAGGGAGAGAGAGAGCACTTCAACATCAAATAAAGTAATTTCAGGTAGGACTATAGTGCAATTAATGAATACAGAATTTGATGAAAGATTTCTTAAGAACTTGTCAATGGATTGTGTAAGAAGTGAATATCTTTGTCCTACTTAGTCGAGAAAAGGGCAGAGATTGCATTATCCTCTATAATACAAAAACTGAAGCAAGTCTTTGTTGCCGGCGCTAGCAATTTTAATGTCCTGCTTGTGATATTTGGCTTTTTCTCATCTTGCAGTCTTGTGATACTCTGTTTAAAACTATTAGACTAGAATTCATCATTTGGGTCCTAGATGCTGTTCAACTATTTGAATCAGACAATACTAAACCTAGATTTCATTCTCTCCAATGTCTCTTAATGAGCTAATATAACTTTTTTAGTTACTTCTCTGAAAATACTGATTAGTATGTTCAGTTTATTCATATCCATATTCATATGAAATATGCATTATTTCACTTGCTCCTCCACAAGACTGATTTTACTCAATTTATTGAAAAACTGATGAATGATGACGCTCACAACTCAAGTAACACATGTGACCAAATTTCACCTTGTATTAGGTGTCTAAGAAACTGCTTACTGTGGAGAAATCAGGACAACATACTTTAACCAAAGTTTTCATGTTGCTATCTTCATAAAGAGATTTGCTTACTGTGGTTCAGGAGTAGTTTTGTAGCTTAACAGAGAAGTGAATGGATCTCAATGTTAAATGAAGATTGAACTTAAAAAAAAATTTACAGCCAGTAACTAACTGATCCATTTTACAAAAACTCTTTATAGATGCAGTCAAAAAGGCTTACCCTCTCTCACTGACTCTTAGCAGTTTTAGGCAAAAGATCATACACTTCCACCCACAGCCAAGGAATGAGCTAGCAGTAGCTCCTATCCTCCAGTGCAATGGACATCACAATGAAAGTGAATGAGGCAGTAGAGAGGAGAACAGAAAATAGGAGGAAAAAACCAGCATTGTATAAAACCAGTAAAAGTCTTATTGCTGCTATAATATTGCAACAAAGAAATCTAAACCAATACAAGCATGAAGATTCAAAACCAACCTTGTATTAAAAGCAAAGAAGCAAAGAGAGGCAAAGAGATAAAATGAAAGCTCAGGTTGAGGACACATTTCTCAGTATATCCCTGGAAGAATAGTCTGGAAGTACTCCAAGAGATCAGACTGTCTGAAGGTAGGATTACCTACACCTACAGCATTTACCTGACCTGGATAGGCTCTGGATCTTGTGGAATACCTCTGGTTATTTATGTCTGAAGCACTATTTATTTCCTAAGGCCTTTCTTTTTTCCAGACTGTTTAGTTCCCATACGACCATACTTCACTTACACAATAGTGTGACCTCCAAGCAAAGTGTACTTAAATGCAGTCTAAAGGACAACCTAAAATAACACCTAGATGATGATATCCAGTGTCAAGCAAAACACAGGAAAGTAGAAATCAACTGAATTTAAAGCATGGTGTATTAGTAAATACATCATTGAGTCTTAACTAAATTACTCTATTTAGTTTTTCAACTTTACATCATTTTCAGTGTTACTCACCATCAAGTCAACACTAGAAACAGAGTAGAGAGCATGTTCCAGCATGCTCAAGAAATATCACACAATCCTGTGGTGGCAGGGATATTGTCACTTCAAATGAAATAAAATTCAGTATGGTTATGAAGATCATATAAAGCCTAAACTGCAAGATAAATTTATGAAGGCTAAAGTCCCATTAAAGCTGCTGCCTTTCTCCTTAGGTTCTTTGAAGGTGACAATCAAACATCAAGATATGTAAGGTTTTGTGACAGCCCATACAGTTTTATTCTGACTTTCTACTTGAAACAGTTTTCGTATTTAAACAAAATGCTATCTACTTCTTCTCCTGATTCTCTGAAAACTCCTCTGATAAGTCTTCTCAAAGCAGCCTAATGCAAACCACCAGGAATCAACACCTCACAGATTCAGAATCACAGATCACAGAATACCACAAGTTGGAAACAACCATAATCCCAGCTCCTGGCTCTGCACAGGACAACCCCAAAAATCACCCCATGATTTAAGAAGGGACTATTAGTGGTACTAGCTTTGAAAATAATATCACTAACTTCTATATAATTGTTCATTAAATTGATTTATTTCATGATGACACAGGGGGGGCCCCATTCCAGACTGTCCCACAGGACATATGCCTGAGTCACCATGGTACAGACCATGCTGAATAGCAAAACCCTGCACTACTCTGGCCTCTGTGTTTTATATTGTCTCCTCAACCACATCTGGCTCAAGGCAAATGTATACACTTGGGGGCACAGCATTTAGGATGATTTTGAATCCAGTTTTAAAAAAAAATTCTTGGCACAATTAATGGCATAAGTATTACGTACCACAAGTTTTCCCCAAATATAATTTTCATGGAACTTTTTATGCTTTCCATATTATTAGATTTTTATTCTTGAAAAAGCAGAGAAGGTATGAAGACCTTAAGAAGAGAAAACTATTAAATAATGTAAGCTGTAATTGAAAAGTAAAAGCCAGACAGCATCAAGAGTGTTCCAGGCAGTATAATGGCTTTATCTGTTCCTGAAAATGAGTCATTCTATTTCAGCAAATGCATGGTACATCCTTAGTCTGCACAAAAATCTGTTATGGTTTTATGTAACTTAGTAGTAGATCTGATTAAAAATATATATATATTTCAGATTGGGAAGCACATTTCTTTCAAAATGAAAGAACACCACTTCTTCCAATATGTTCTGGAGGAGGAGCATGGAGGAAGTTAAGGACTCTACAATGTTGAAATATTTCATCTCTCAATTAAAACTAAAATTGTAAAAACTGTATATATAATAATGCAAATAAAAAATAAAGGTGAAATCAAATGTTTTGATTTTGTCAAGCTAAAATAGTCTCTCTTAATGGAAGAATACTCTTTTTGTTTCCTCCTGTTCGTAAACTTGACATTATTGTATTTTGTTCTTTATTGAAGCAAAGAAAGATTTCCAAACCACAAAGTCCTTCACAAAACAGAACTGCTGAACAAGAGATTGTCACACAACCTTAGCTGCTGTCTCTTAGTAACATCCTGAATTGTGTTCCTACATTCACTGAGATGTCTTTGTCATCATCCTCTAAATGATTTTTCAAAAAACCCAAAACCTTCATTCAGAGTGAACTAGAATAATAAATAATCACAAATCTGCATTAAGAAAACAATCAATATAAAATGTCGTTAATAAATTCTTCCTATATTGTCTTTCCTCATGATTAGATTGCACTCTGGATCTAACATGCATATAAGTCTTTTACTTGTGGATACATAAAGATAAATAAATTCCACTAATTTATTTTTCCAAACTAACAAACTTACCTTTGATCTTATAAATGACAAAAATGACCTTGGAGCTAACAAAATAACATTGCCTCCTATAAGGGGTGAGGAGTGAGGGATAATCAAACATTCCATGCAACACATATGAAAAATCATGAGCACTTTACAGAGTTGAACAATAACACAGAGAAACAGAATTATTACAGTGTATTGCCATTGACCATTTTCTCAGCAAAGAGCAGCTGTCAATAATAACTCTTCTATGAGCTGCCAGGACTGACATTTTAAAAGCAATTCTGTCACCAATGGCTATAAACACCTTAGAGTAATGTGACAACTGTCAAAGCTCTGGAAGGCAAATAGAGAAAAGTTAATTTTCAATGGATATGAGATGCAACAAAAAAAATTTTAAAAACTTTAAAAAAAAAGGGCAGAAAAGTTAATAAACATATTAGTTTCAATTTAATACTGAAATTTTGGAAAAATATGCAGACATACCACCTGCCTATTTTTAGGAATGAGCAGGAAAGCTGTCCTAGTCCCAAAAGCCTCTACGGCCTCAAACAAAACACAGACATTTCTACGTGCACTGTTAACAGGTCCAAGACATTTCTGCAATGTAAGGAAAAACAAATACAGAGGCATTTCTCCTGTGGAGTGTCAAGGCCAGACCACTTATCTGAGATAAGAAATAGATGAATTATTTCCTAAGAACAAAATGGAACCACTTCAATAGATCAAAAAGGGAGTATGTAGTCATCTGATAATTGGGACCACTCACTAGGCGGTATAGGAGTGTATCCAGGCAGGGACTTTATCTGATTCTCCTGTGCTCAAGATGAGTTATCTCATTTACTGAACATTATTCTTTTTGGCATCTCTCTCTCTCTCTCTCCCTTCTTCCTCTTGCATCAATGAAAAATATTCAGATCTGAGATTTTTCCACACTAAAGAGCTGTCATTGGTAGCATCGTTCTTTCTTTTTTTTAAAATTATTGTTATTATTTTTGGCAACATGAATTGGCATCTGCTGTGAAAGCTCACAATTTGCAGAAAATGCCAGCTCTAATTATCCTAGAGCCTTAACTTATCACTGCCAAAATGAAGGCAAGATTGGCATGCCACTTGGGTGTGTTACAATGCAAGGTCAGACGTTGCTACTGCTGTTACTGGAATTATCTGTGGTGCATAAAAATAGCAGAACAAGAAAAGAAAATCCCTACTAATGGGTAAGGAATATTTAATCATCTGACAGTGGAATTTTCCCTTCATTGATTACCTCCCTACCACCTTCTCCCAAAGAAAATAAAAGTGTCAACACAATAACATACAAGCCTAAACAAGTTACATACATGGAACTTAAAATTCACAACAGACAAAAAGTATTACTAATTTTAAGTATGTTTTTCCAAGAACTGAAGCTTTGCTGGCCTTACAACTACTCAGCAGAGTTGATATCAGTATTTTTGATATTTTTATATCAAGCACGGAATTGAAAAGAAAAACTCTAATCATGAAGCATCTTCAAGGAAATCCTGGCATTCTGTCACTCCAGTGGCAGGTATTATAGCATACAGACCCTCTGGGAGTTTCCCAGTGTCCCCTCCTTCCCCGTATACTTATTCATGAGATTCCCTCATAATTGTGTCTTGAATAAAAAGAATCAATTAATTTAAGACATTATGAAGGAAAAAAAATAATTGAGACCAATAAAACTTTACTTGTTTCTGAAACTCTGAGAAAGCTCTTTATCAAATAGTAAGTGGCAGGTTACAAGTCACTTCAGAAATACAGATTGTTAAAAGCACTTGAAGCCTGTCTTCTATTTAGAATTTTATATATTCAAATCCAAGCCTTCAAATTATCTTCAAAGTATGCCATGTTTCAGCTTTGAAACCAAAAAGTCTGTAAAATTCTCCAAAATGAAGACTATAGGAAGCAACGATGCACCCCAGCAGAACTGAATGTTTCACAACTCCATTAAAACTTGCATTTCTTTAAGAAGTCTTTAACAAATAATAAGAAACCTCAGCCAAGAATAAGAGAATTCATGTTACATACTACTCTGGAAGAAAAAAAAATAAAATCTAATAAATCAGTTTTAAGGAGCTTGAGAAATAAGACTTATGAAACAATATTAACTCGGCTGGCATTAGACAGTGCTCACAGAAATAGTAATAGAAAGATGATCTGTGAGGCACACAGCAGCCCCTACCAGCTGCAAGCAAAGGCAACAGGGAACAAATCTATTTGCCTAAGAACTACAGCAGTCTCAAAGCTATATAAATGTGGGGTACATTTAACACTAGGCTTGATGTGGGCGCAAGGGAGCAAGACCAGCAGAGCATCAAGAAGGGCTTGTCTCTAACAGCCTATTAAAGTTCTTAAAAACCTGCACCCTGGTAGGAACAGAGGTTGCTGTAACCCCATTGATCTTACAGAAATAAACAGGATAAAAGGATAAAGACATGTGAATACTGATGGATCAAGGATCCGTGATAGCTAATCTGCACTACAAAGAAAAAGAACGTTTTAGTGATCCTCTTTGGAGACTGCTGAGTCTCAAAACCTCTTATCAATGGCACACCTAAAAAGGCATAGAACAAAGTGAATTTGTAACACTTTGTTAAGAATGGTGCTATAGCATCAGGGAAATCACTGACAACAATTAAATGTAAGCACTGGTATATATTTAATATCATTCTGAATTGCTGTCGACTATGTCAAGGTTATTAGCCAATCTGTGTTACCCTGAGAATGCCAAACTCCAACTGGTTCCCAATTTAAAAAGTGCTGACTGCCTAGGAATTAGCTGAGACAGGACAATACAACCTTGGATGTATATAACCTTACAATGCATTTTTATATGCCAAGGACACCATAGTAAACAAGCAAAAGGGGAATCTTCAGCTGTCTACTAATTTTAGGAATCTCGGATTTGGAAGTCCACTTAAGATAATTCATACTTTACTCCTTCAAGGAATGAGGGCAAAATGTGGCAAATCAAGAACTCCGAATAGATGTCATTTTAGGTAAAATAAGTTGTTGATGGTTCATGGAACAGGCAAAAACACCCCATGTCACAGGAGAAGTGCACAATCACAATGCTGGATTTTAAACTGGATTTCAGTTGAAGAAATTGTAAAGTTTGAAAGAAACATTAACTTACAACAGACAGAATAGAAGCCCTTATCAATGCTAGTGCACTTAGCATGACAAAAAGTTAGAGTATCTTTATATGCCAGCAAAGACAGTACTATGAATTACAAAAGTGTTACTCAGGGTAGAAACACATTTTGAAGAATAGTATACAATAAAAGATATATCATGTCAAGCTTTTCTCTGAAGGTATGCAGATTTTTTTACTCTAGCCTTTTTTATGCTATACTCCATTCTCCTGAGCCATTTTGGCTCACTGTTTTTTCTTATACTGATTAGATATAAGGGCAGCAGATCCGTGTCAATGTTAGACCACCTTTTATCATTTTTTCAGCTACCAATAGTTAATCTCATTACACTTTCAATCAGTAAGTAGATTAAGTCACCAAGCTCCTACAGAGACACGCCTCTTTTATGCATTGTAATAAAACTTCACATTGAGCACTTAAGGATAAAAGGCTCATTAAAATGCCCTTTTTCCATTTGAATACTTTTTTTTCTAAACTAGTCATAGTAAGTAGAAGATTGAGAGTTTAGTAATGGGCCAAGTCATCTGATGCTTCTGAAGTACCTCTATCCATTTAAGAGTTACTATAATTAATTTTTAATCTAGTAATTTGATACTTAGATAGTGTTCATCAACACTCTGAGCTGAACACTTTTCACCATCCTCCACAGATCTATGAGAATTCTTTCAGAAAGCATAACACAGAATACATAACTGTTTTTCATGCACAAATACTTGATCTGCCATGAGAAACACTGCGAAGAGTTAAAAGCATTCTTTCCCTGGTACTATAGAAATATTCTGAGAATATCATATAAGGTAACTGAATGGTAGCAGTATCCCTGCAAAGATCTGGCACAATCATGGAACATTAGACATTTAAAGTGAACAGCAGCTTTAAAATAAAAGTTTTAAAAGGTCTGATTTGTTCTTCTGTTTCACATTTAAAAGAGCTTTTCAGCAGACCTATTTATTTTTCCACTTGCTAGTGAATGAAATGGGTCACCAACCCAAGTCCTAAGGAGACTCCAGAGCTTCCACAAGTAAAACAGAAAATTCTCAAATTTTCACTGGTGACACCTCACTGAATTTAACTGAGATAAACTCAGAGACAGAATCACTGAAATCAAAATATTAAAAGGTAAAACTAAAGCAGCTCCAACTTTCTGTTGTCTCCAGGTCATGCACCTTATTTCTCCTGTAGACAAGTAAATCCTCAATGCTATCACTGGCCAGGAGCTTGAGAGTAGCTCTAATAGCCAAGCCTAAAAAAGTCCTGATTTTGAAGTGTTTACTTTCCAGTGATTAAGGGGTGTTTGTCCTCCCTGCCCAATCTTTGGAAAGAGATGGACACTTCAGATGGTGCTGCTAAGAGACATAACAGGGAATGCGTATTTGCTGACAGCTAGTCAATGGGAAATGTCAGGGCTGCCCTTTCTCCATGTCATGGAGCAGTCATTCCACAAAACCCACATACAGTCTTGCTGTCTCTCCATCAGTATGAGTGCTCCCACCTGCTCCATTAGGTGCTCAGTCTGGCACAAGGAGTCAAATCAGGTCAGGTAGGGTAGTGTGCCAGTGCCAATTTCGTCCCATGCCAACCCTTCCTGAAGCCCTTCAGACCAAGGAAGGAAGGGATTATCTTCTTCAAGATATTACTGGATGATACAGTGGACTTCGTTGGCTTTGTTTCCTTTTATAAATTAAAGCTCTGCTACTATAGGGGAAAATTTGTAACAAGGTATAAATTTGATGAATGGAACAATTCCACATTCTGTAGCTTTCATCTTGAATGGCTTGCAAAAATCCTCATTTAACTCAGCAACCACGACAAGTTAGAAAAACAGTTTTCTCTCTTGTTTCCAAGTGTAAGAAAAAAACCTGGAGCATAAGTCTTTTTGGTATGCTTATTTGTACTAGCCTAAGTAAAAAACTGTCACTAAAACCTCTCGTGTTTTGCCTCTTCAGCTAGACTTGAGGGACACAGAGCTACTAATCAAGCAGCAAGCTCTAATGTTCAAGACCCATTGCCTGCAAGCACAGAGCACAGGCTTTGTGTCTTCCCAAGACAACGACATAAAGGAAGAGGTGTGGGACTGAAAAGATATTGTAGGACAAATGTCTGAGGTCATACTTTTCAGCTGGAGGTCACTCAGCACATCTGCAGCTCCATTTAAAAATAAAATACAGTTAGACAAACTTTATCCATGTAAAACACCAGAAATGTGAAAATGCTGAAAAATATTCACCAGATTTATATATCAGCATTCCTAAATCATATTTTCAAGTATAAGCCATTCAGTGAAAAGAAAAATGGCAGGCCCCAAAATTGTATCTCCCTACCCTGCTAACCTACTGAACACGACACATGCAAAATGTTAAATACATGCAAATGGAGAGGGGCAATGGTGCAAACACTGCACTTGCAACACTTCAGTCCCAAGTGTAGTGATCACAACAGCCCACCTCGACTGCTGCCTACTCCTGCCTGATGGGGTCTGTGTGTATCTGATCCTACTGATGTCCTCTAGGTAGTTGGAAACCCGCTTCTATACCTGTCCCAAACTGCCCTAGGGAGTCCAGACAACTACAGACTCACGAACATTCAAGAACTAGAACAAGGCAATTGACCAGGCTTCATAAGCAGCGAGAATATTCATTTGTAACTTACTAATTATTCAATTATTACATTATAATAATACTACCGAAGTCATGACAGAAAATATCACATTGTGATTTTCAGCATAAATTCCTTCAGTGTACTAAACTGCTTAAACTGCTCAGACATAGTAAGATTTCTGTAAAAATATGCCATTGTTTCCATAATAACAAATAGCCAAAAATAGTCAAAAATATTAACACATAAAATTAATAAAGGCACTATTCAACTGACTGAGCAGAAATTATAATGAATATACTTTCTCTCTTACAAATTCAGAGAGATTTTCTTGCAAGGTGCCACCAGTCTTGTTTCTTTTTCACCACACTGATTCTGCTGAGTACTTGCAATGACAAGAACACAGTCAAGAGAGAAACAAATGGAGTCTTCAGCTTCCAGTGACAAAGTGGGTATCAGAGCAGTGGAAGCAATTCAAACAGATCTGTGATACCACCAGCCATATCACTTACATGTTTTCACATAACTTAAAATAAAAGATGAGTCATGGAAGGTATGACACATGAGCTTTTTGATACTGGTTTTCTAGAGAGCAGCAGGTAACAAGAAGGTCTAGAAAGAAAAAGAAAGGTCTAGAAAGAGAACCACATGAGATGGTTTGCCCTCTCTTGCCAGATTTTTCTTTTTTCCCTGTCCTCTCATCTTCCCTAGGTGTAGGATGCATATGGGTTAATACAGTATTAAAATTTTAAAGTATATTTAGCACTGGAGCATAGAGCTAGAAGTGCACTGCTGCTTCAAGAACCTGAGGTCAAAAGATCAAAAAAGATGAAGTAAAGGAAGACTTCTCAAATATGTGTAATAACCCTGCAATTCAAAGTTTAAATATCGCAAGCCATACCTCTGTCATGACTCAGCAAAAAGTTATCATTTTTTTTAATTGGTGGGGAATTATTTTGTACTCTCAGATGAAAATCCACCACTGGGCTAAATTTTCTAATTCTAAGTGAGCTGATAATCACTACTTCTAAAGACCATTATGATATTCATCATATCAGGAAAAAAACAACAACAAAGGAAACAGCAACAAAAAAACCCAAATGTTTAAAGACTGGCTCTGGAAATCCATGATCGTAACTCATGTGGGACTTTTTAAATGAGGAGAGAAACAAAGCTCTGTACTCAAATAATTCACAAAGAGCTAAAAACATTAATTTTACATACTCCCTTTTGCATTTCAGTGCTAAATTCACAAACCAAGTATTGAACTGACCATTTTTCTTTCATTTGTTCAAAAATATCAGAAAGAAACTGATTCACTACACAAGGCTGAAAGTTTAAATAAAAATATTGTGGCTATAATAAATAATGCCCTAATGTACTGACACAACAATTTTAAATTCTTAGCTCTAACTAGGTTAATACCAACAAACGTAGTTTTAAAATTAGAATTTAGCTGTAGACTTCATGTCTTCATGTCTTCAGATGTTTTTCAGAACCATGTTCACTTTATATAAGTGTAAAAGTATCTATAGACACCTTCCATAGGAGTAACAATGGTAAAGTAAAAAGAAAAGAAAGAAAGCATGAGAAGTTCTACTAGAATACGTTTTGAAAATTATTTTTAAAATAAGATATCTCTTCATGGATTTACTTCACTGAAAAAGGTTAGTGTTGATATTACTTTTAGTCATACAAACCTTTGACACCCTCATTTCTTGTGCCTTGCAGTTACTACGCCTATTAAGAATGCCCCAAAATAGACTGATTTTTTTTCAAACTACCTTTAAAAGATCAAGAAATATACATATTTGTGATATGCAAGCGTTCTCAGAAATATAAATAGGTATCCAAAGTGGGCTAATCTGTGTATTAAGTTACCAAAATTGACACATAGGAAACAGGAAAAAGAGAAAAACACGTTTATGGTAAAGGCTGGTTTTGCCCTGGGCAAAATGAGTAAGTGATAGCAAAAAGACTGCCCATATGGCTGATGCTGGAAGAAAAACAGTGTTTTGCTTAACTCATCTGAAAGTCCTTGCAAGAAAAATGCAAGTTACTTGTTTGGGTTCAGTATTTAAAACTTCTTGGTAATTAAAGCAAGGCAGAGTTCTAGAAGTCACCTCTTGCCTGCTGAAATTACATTTCAGATGCATTTGTTTTTCCAGTTCTTTGTTAAAACATATCTGTCATTATATGTCTCCAGCTGGGAAACAATTCTCATGTGGGATGCCAAGCTATTTTTGAGACAGATGAAGACATAATTCATGCCTTCGGTTAAGGGAAAAATCAATCATTCCGATGAGAACTACTATACAGTTTTCAATAACGTGCTTTGGAAATCCCACAGGAAGGTGGTCTTGAAAAGAGATTAATTTTAAATTATGCACAGCAATATTCGCTCTCCAGGTTCAAGTTTTGGCCATAATTTTGTATGCCACTATCTTTAGAGTATGAACAGAAGTATCAACTCAAGAGTGAAACTTACAGTTTTTAGCTGAGATAAAGGACTGCCTGTTTGTCATGAATCTTTGAATACTGGCAGTCGCTTAAGGTAAACTGAGTACATAATGCATGGAGAATTAATCTGGAGAGATAAAAATTGTACGTAGTTTCATTTTCTTTTCAGAGGTACAGAGTGATGTGTTTCTATTGAAAGGTGCCGTGAAGGTTAGGAACCTTCACTCTTGGAGACATATTCACAGAAATATGTACATGCACATTTGTCTGAACTATCACTGTTCTCTCATGTTTTGGATTTGTGTTGTTTCTTGGGGTTTTTTCTATTTTGTTTTTGTTTGTTTGTGTGTGGGGTTTGGTTGGTTTTTGTTTGGTTGGGTTTTTTTTGGGGGGGCCTTGATAGTCACATCTTTCCTCTGTTCTACAGGCAGTTCAAACGAACAAGGCCCACGGTTCTGGCAGAGATTACAGCAGTTATATCATAAGTAGCCTTCAGGCACTTTGATTTTTCTAGAGATGGTTTCTCTTATATACAGGGCTCTATTCCCACAGCTCCTCACCTGGGATGATACACTTGGATTCAAAGCAGGATCTCAGGTATTGCATACCATTTGGTCACACAAACCCAAGACTGAAATGACACCAAATACATGACAGCAGCAGTTTCTGCCAGGGCATTAACAAGTTGGAACATTTACTGCAAAGAAAGGAAGTGCAACTACAAGATACCATACTAAGTTAAGCAGATGTACAGCTAAACTCATTGGTTCCGAAAGAAGACAGTATGGGGAAAAAAAAGAGGTATTTTTAGGAGATGAAAAACAACAAAGAAAATGCTATGAGCTTAAATACATGGAAAAACCACAACAAAGCACTTGCCTGGGTTAAGAAAGGTGAAAATGGTGAGAAATAGAGCATGTTCCCAGTGCAGTGGAGAGGAGAGATAACGGTTCAACCACAGTCATCATTTCTGCTTGATCTCTGAATTAGTTGTTTTTTCCAGGTCACAACTACATTTCAATTATACATTACATACGTGGGATAATACCCATTATTTGGAATAAACTCCATGAGATTCAAGTTAGATAACTCATTTAATATAATCTGCGAATGGTAGAGCCTTTTCTATACTTCCATCTCAGTTCCTCAACCCTCTCTAAATAGGTTTATACAGTTGCATCTTACTCCCTAAATGGTTAATCCAGGCCATTTTGCCCTTATAAAACAGACTCTTTTTCCTAATTAACTGTTGAAATACATTCCATAGTCCTCAATGAGAGCCGTAACAACAGAAACCTACTTAAACTAGTAGTGTCACAGGTATTTTACTGTGTTAGAAGGTTTTCAAATTTGATCAAAATCACAACATGATCCTCGACCTATTAACATGCAGTGAATTCTGTATCATTTCAGTCCTGATTTATTCAATAGAATGCTCAGATGAGTTCAGGGACATGACATACTGGGAGAATAAATAAATAAAAGCAACAGTGTATGGATGGTCTAACCAGCACAGCCCAGCACAAGTTCTCCAGATATCTCTATTTCTATCTCTTTTCTACCTCTCAGATCTTTCTGAGATAACCAAAGCTCTCCTACAAAATCCCACAAAATTTCACCTGCACAATGTTCTGCACAAAAGACAATCAAGAGAACACCATGGTAGGCTTCGGGCTTTTTTTCAAAAAAGCTGTTCAGTTCAACTGACAATTTTCTTCTCAAAGTAGAAAATAGAATTATATTAAATTCAAATCTAATGAATTGTCTTTTCACCCTTTAATAAATGATTACTTAATTTAAAAATTAAACTGCCCCTTTGTACGCAAATGTTAGGAAAATGTTAAAATTTCTCATATCCACTTTCTATGCATACACTTTTTAAATTAATTTTTACTGTATCATTTATTCTGAAGCTTTCAAATAGTAATGATGCACTGTATGGACATCTTGTTGCTTTCCTTAATAGACATACCAATATATACTGTATTAAGAATTATTACAGTGGATTATATGTCTCCCATTTCAACTGATTTACTGGCATATTTAGTAGACTAGCAACCCAGCTTCAAATTTGTGTTTTAAAAATTTATTTTAAAAGTAAGTATTTTTAAGAAAGCATAAAATGACCATAAAATATCCCTAACTATTTTTTCCCTAGCAGCTGCAGAAAAAGAATGACTGACTTCCTTACTCACAAAGATCCATAGGTATTATAAAAAAAACAAAGAAGGAAAAGATTCTACAAGGCATTAGTGACAAGGTGAGAACATCTTTTAGTTCAATTACTGTTGCTGAGTAATTTAAGTTAAACAGTCATTCTGTACTGGTCACTATTAAAGCAAATTGAAAATGCAGAGATACCTGAATGAATTGTGTTTAGCCTGCAAGGAACAAAACTACAATTGTCATTTTTGTAAAATCTGTACAATTTTTAATTTTTTAAAAAATACATTGGAAAAGAGCTGAAAAATCTCATTCATATGGTCTCTTTCTGTCTCATCACTGCAGGAATCAAAGGGAGCTTGTAATCCATGCAGTCGCTGTGGGAAGCACTCTGCAGAGTCACAGTGTCCGAATGATAAACCATGATCCAGACTGTGGGCTGCCCAAAAAGCTCTTTGGCCGTCATCGCCTTCTCTGACGGCTCTGCAGCTCCAGGGAGGGAGCAGGAAGACGTGGTGAGCAGCCAGCATGCCTGACCTCACCCTTGCCTGACACGGGGTGTATCCAGCAGGCCATTACCCTGTAAAGCCAAGGGAGGTTTCTGCTTCTGCTAAAAGCTTAAGATGGAAGAACAAGGCTTTTTTTTTAAAAAATCTGCAGCCATGAGTAGTGTGTGCAAGCTCAAGCAAGTGCAAAAAAAAGGAGTTACTGCCAGAATGGCTTAAAAATAGTGAACAATGAATTAAACTTTTAAAAAAATCTGCTAAAAACTTGTGTTACGCTTATGCGTCAAAGACATGCTGACACTGTTCTGATAATTTTCTGAAAACTGATTGACTGGCATTATCTATAAATGTTACTGCAAGGGTGAAACCATCTTCTTGGGTCTACAGCCAAGTCCCCCAGGAACATTACCATAGAAGCCAGGCAAACACTTACATAAAGAAGAAAACATTATCATCCAGCTTGTGAGTTCAGGGAAATTTATCTCAGGCTGTGTTCCACATTTCCCTGGTTTATCTCCCACCCAGGGAAAGCATCACCACCACACAATTACTCTCCTGGCGTAGGCACAGAAGAACGGCAGCTCAGTTTGCACAGTCTTAAAAAGGGGGTAGAACGATGAAGCAAGAAACTTTACACTCATTAAACTTCCTATTTACTCTCTAGGGGAATGGATTATTCTTTCTATGAAAGTGATTATGCCTAGACCATAAAGTAGGGAATTAAAAACCAGAATACTCAGTGTCTTGCTTGCATTTCAGTAACTGCCTTCTCTACAAATGTGCTGTTCTTTTTCAACCGTTAGTATTCTATTATTAGGACACCATGGATAATAATGCCTTTAAATTGTCTTTATCCATTATTTGTCTTTCCCTACAGTTGCACGGAATTTAAAAGAGTGAAAAATAAAAACTTGGGTTTTTGTCAGTGATGCTTATGGATATATGCTTTATCTGCAATGATATATACATTTTTCAAACAAATAATTTTCCTCGAAATTTTTCCTTAAAAATTATTGCACAACTGAACACGATTTATCCACCTAATGTTAAAATAGGCATAATTTCAAGTAAACAAAAAGGTTTATATGAAATTAGTTCCATCAAAATTTCCCATTTGGAGCACTACCACTTTTGTAAAGACTGTATTAGGTGCTCTGTTTAGCAAAACACAGGCAACAGCCTTTTAGGTTACATGTCAGAGAAGAAAAAATTACAGCACTGTGGCTTACATATCTGTATGAGACCGATGAAAAATTTTTTGATTCGCGTATTTGTTTACATTGTATAACACTTTATGTTACAATTCGGGTATCTTACCTTCTTATTTATGTAACTTACCTTCAGTTCTACCCACATACGCAAATTCTATTTAGAAAACCAGAACTACATTATCAAGACATCAGCCTCAATGGTCTCAAAGAAACTGCCTTTGCACACTCTAAATTTAAGTGTAGAAAAAAGGGCTAGAAGTCCAGGTTCTGGCTCAGTGCAGATAAAACACCTCTCTGTCATAGAGACAGACTATCCATTAGCCAACATGCCAATCAAATTAGGGAGGAATACCAGCACTGCAAGTCTCACCCAGGAATGAACTGACAGCTAGCACAACACATTCCCTCTCTGGAACTGAGGGCTGAGCAGCCCTCTGCTCGGATAAAGCTGGAGAGCTCATCTGCTACAGCAATGCTGAGCAAGGAGCACTCAGAGATTTTTCAACTCAAACTGCAAGCAAACAGCGTGTTTGGGGTTTTTTTTCCCTGTAGATTACACAAGAAATAGTGCTGGTCGGCACATGCCAACACTCATGACCACATCTGCTCATTGTGATCTGGTAGGAAAGACTGCAGAACAAAGAGGAACCCTCAAGCAAACCTTGATGTGACCGCAGCCATGGGCTTCATGTGGGAGGACATAAATTCACTAATTGATACATGAGGCATTTTCCAAGCATAACATTCCAAAAAAGGTTAAAAAAAAAAAGAAAAAAACCGCAATGCTTGTGTTTCTGTTTCCTTCCTCTAGAACTTAGGGATGTTCTCCTACCTCCTACTTCCATCTTCTTAAGGTTAGGAAGCCAGAAGACATCAATACACAGGCTTTGTTGCAGAATTCAGACTTTGTGACAGTAAAAGAAGGTGGACTTTCCTATGTCTTCTTTCCCCTTGAGTTACTTAACATATATCTTCCCCTCACTCCTTGAGAGACAGACAATTCATATTTGATTCCTGTATCTCTAAAAGGCAATAAAAAAATGTCCTACTTTAAGCTAATTTGCTTCAAAATTGCCACTCAACCTGTACCGGTGTGCTTATTTGCAGTACTTGACTAATTGACACAACTATGTAGGGCCTAGAAAATATATTTTAAAATATCTTCTTGGATGATAGGAATTAAAATCGATTAAAAAGAAAGCAAAAATATGTCACTTCCCATTTCCACAAGGCTATTAATTAAAAAAGTTAAACTGTAAAACACCATCATCGACAGGAAAACCCCATGTCTTGTAGACAGGGTCCTGTTAAAATAAAATAAAATTAATAATCCACTCAGTAAAGGTAAGTGTTTTCATCCAACACTACCAAGTACCCACCTAACTCACCATCTCTCTCTTCCCACACAATTCCCCACTCAGTGTTCAAGGGGAGAGATAAAAACCTTGAATTTTCACCTGGCTTTAGGGGAAAGAAGAAGTTACTCGGTTTTCTTGTAGCAGATGAGTCATCTGTGTACCTACCACAGAAACAGCAGGCTACTGAAGTAGTTTTCTTCTGTTGTCTGGATAACATAAGTGTTCTTTCACAATAATTTTATTTAGGAAATAACAATGATTCAAAATCATATAGACACATAATGTGTGTTTTTGTACCGCTGGCAACAAACAGAACAACAAGGAGAGGACACCTAGTAGTGGTCTGTGATACTCAAGATTGTGACCATGGGAGCAACAGATGAAAATTTTAATGCAGGCCCCGATTTGGCAAAGCTCTCACACCCTTAATTTTTAATCACTTTCGTAAGACTTAGGATTTCAGCAAGCTCGTATTTATGAGCTTTTCTGAACCTGCATTACTGTGATTATCAGAAATAACCCAGCAAAACTGGAATATGATATGTTGGTGTGATAAGCTCAGAAGTGTGTTTCGTTAAACACCAGATCTTTATCAACAACTAGAGTGGATATTGACACTTACGTAGGTTCATGAAACTCAAAAAGGTTTGGCAAATTGAAAAACAGATTTCAGAACAAGTTAAACAAAATAAGACATGGCTGCAATTTACAATTTTTGCACATTTTGCTATATGACTTTTTGCAGAATGTAACCTTCATTACATAACTTGCAAGAAGCATTGATTCTCTTTAAAAATGGTTCTAGTTCTACATAATCAGACATCTCAGAATAAAAAAGACTTAGGGCATATTTTTGGAAGAACCACTTTATTTACTCAAAGATTTACTAGGTCTTGTCCTATGTTTAGAATAGCTGTAAGCAAAGCTATTGAAGTCTGGGTTTCATGCAGCTTTTGGAAAATATTGTTATTTTAAAGAATCAGTAAGCTAGTATCATAGGCAAATGTAAAGCAAAGTGGCATATCATTTGGCATGGAACAATGTATTTATTTTAATTGTTTGTTGTCAGAGACCGAAAATAGTTTATGCTTCAAACATTGATACAAAGTTTTAAAGAAGCTACAACCACAGAAACCTCTTTGAAGAACTTTGGACTGTAAATCGAACTGCTGATCAGATTAAAGGAAACCCATTGTTCAGTCACCTCAGGCTGAGGGAAAGGTATGCATCCACAATAGGCCAAAGCCTCCAGCTGCCATCCCAGCTGAGTTTGGAGTAGAGGGGAGAGCACAGCTCACAGGAGCCAGGTTTACACAGACTCCCCCCAAACGAGGGGGGAGGAGGAGGTTTTTGGGTGCATGGCGTAACCTCTGATGAGAGGCAATAAACACCCATCTTCCGATTACACAAACCAGCCCAGCTGTGGAACCCNGGAGTGGTGATATTTTCCTTATTCTGTCCCTGTCACTCTCTTTCTGTCCCCCCCACCTATATTCTACTTCTTTCTTTCTCTCTCTCTCTCTCTCATATTTACTATACAATAAAATCCATATTATTGTCACTGGCATATGGTCTCATTTGCACCTTAAGTCAGGCACAGGAATTTCCAAAAAACCCTGATAATAATAATTGGATCTTAACATTTGTCTCTTTTATTTTTAATTGTTCACTGATCTATGAGCATATTTAACTAAGAATAACTTACTAGTTGTAAAAAAACATTCAAGGGTCAGGAGTTTAGGAAGTCTCATAAAACTTAAAGTAAATAAGAATTAGGTCCAGTATCTCCTGCTCAGGTTTTTTGAGGAACCTAAATTTAAAAAAAAATCCAAAACAAGCCCCCTGTCAGAAATTACTTCTTAAGTATAACTTATGTAATCACCAATATAAATATCAATTTTTTCTTTGCATATAATTTAGTTTAAGTAAATACACGATGTATTGTCAATATCTGAGTTTAAAGGACTGGAATATTAGAATTTGTAGCTAAAAAGAAGTTTCAGGGAAGTGTGAATTTGCAAATTTAGTAAATTATTTCCTGCCCACACATCTCCTGTCCCTTTCTTGAAGTGTTTCTTCCCATTTCCACTGAGCCATTCATTTGGATAAGTAATTAACATCAGACTGATATGAATATCTCAATCAGTTTTCATATATATCCCACCACAGGCTATAGCTGTTCCATAATACTTAATGAGGAGAAAGCTCCTGCAATGCATACATTATTTACCTCAATATTACTTTAGCTGGCTGTTGGCAGCTTGATCCTAATTTAATTGACTTAAATGGTGTGGAAATAAATAAAGAAAAGGAACCATGTTTCACCAGTGTCATAAAGGAATCTTTTAAATTTTTGCCTACTCATCTTAAAGTTCAGGATATCAACCACCTGAATTCCAGAATTCCAGCCTGCCTTTTTCCTTTGAGAATGTAGAAATACAGGGATAACTGCCTTATCATTCAATTTGGTTTGTTCATGCATCAGTTATCCATGAAGTACTCTCTTGGCACATTATGAAAAATGAGTTTGCTGGCTGTCCTCTCGATATTTTTGACATAATGCTCATTATTCTGGATTCAAATACATACATTTTAGATTTATCTGCACCACATTTGAAACCAACATGTCATCTCATACACAAAAACTATTAAATCCTTTTAACCACACACAGACTCCAGTTCTGTGCCATAAAAAATTAGTTAACAGTTGCTCCTTGCTGTCCATGTGGAAACACACACAGACAGAGAACATTAATACCAGCAGCAGTCTCACTGACTACCCCTATGGGATCATCCAGTTATTGTTTCCCAATAATTCAGCAAATGTCATCCCTAACCAGTTTTTTTGTCTGTTTGTTTTAAAACATTTTCCACAAAGCCATATATGAAAATCCATGACCTTCTTCATTTTTGATCTCTGTAAAACACTAAATAAAAATAAAGACAAACAAAAAACCTACCATTTTTGTCTTTCACACATTTCATTTTGGGATTTATCAGAGCCTGATTCGGACTATGTATTTCTCTCTGCTCTTGCACGTGAGAATTTTTTTCAAAAATCAGCCAACGAACTTTTTGCTCCTTTATTACAGGCTCAAAATAACCCAAACAGAGAAAAAAAAGAAACCCTACCTTTAGATCCTCTTTTACCTTGCTGAGAACATATTTCACAGATTTTACTAGTGGAATTAAAGGTGAAGTTGCAGTCAAGCAGCCATTAGCTAAAGATAAACAGACCAAACAACAATTTGCTGATTTGGATCACATGCTCTGGTCACTTTTAGTCCCACTTAGTGGCCAGTTCAACTATTTTTTTAGGATACCTGATTTCTGATTGACAACAGACGGAAGAGGGAAAAAAAAAGGAGTTAATTTCTCTACCTGGTAGGCCTTTACAGTGGTAAGCGAATAACTCAAGCTGCCAGAAAATAATGTCATTGAATGCATTTCAGAAGATTGTCTCTCTGTGAAGCACAGAGGAGACAAAAGCACAGCTTTATGGTAGAATTGCAAAATATGCCTAATCACTTGCCTTAGTTAAATTGAGTACAAAACTACAGTGCTCTATTTCTGTGCAAAAACGTCTTTGCAGTGCTTTACAGAGAGGCAAAAAGAAGTAGATTTACCAAATAGAGTAATAAAAAATAATTATCTATTTCAGGGGCTTTTTGAGAAACTACTATACATTTTTTAGACTTTTGATACTTAGCATCATCCAGCATCATGCCATTTAAAATTATAATCTAATTTTATTTGTGAGATGGCTCTGCTTTTAGGTTTCTCTTAAACCAGAAAGTGTATATCATACTGGAGATAACCAGCAGAAAAAGTACCAAAAATGGTACCAAATCGTCCTTCAGTATTCATTTAATTAAATAAATCTTTATCAAATAGGTAAATAAATTTATGCAAATCAATTTTAATACTGCTTCCAAGATAATGCTCTACAAAAGAATTCTCTTTATGCTTACTGCAAGAAAGGTTTAGAAAACAGCAGTTATTTTTCCTATAGTTTTAGCACTTCTGTTTAAAACACATGATGATATTTAGAACTACAGAAATGAGGACAGGCAAGAAACAAAATGCCTGAATCATAGTGGTATATGCTAATGCATTGAACATTTCATAGCCAAGAATATGCCAAATTGGAGAATGCCGTAATTTCCTGGAAAGGTGACTATGCCAAATTGACAGGCAGCATAACTTCATGTCTGGAAACAGTGGAGTTGACAGTTTAGAAGGCAATGACTCAAAATTTGAACTGCCCATTTTTCATAAAGAAGGGCAGTATTTATTATATTCAGCCTACATACAGCCTTCAAACAATGAGCATTCCAGGAAATCTACTCAACAGTAAATGGTTTCAATTTCTCCTAAAATAGAAAAATATGAACAAGTTTTTTTTTTAAGTTCTCTGTGACTACAAGAGTATTAATAAATTTAAGTGCTAGTCATCAAACTTCAATTCAGGTTTAGGTGGTTGTTAAAATTTCTAGTATTCCTTTCTAGAGCCTTCTTCTGATATTTTGGGCATTTGGTAACATCACTAGGAGTCCATTCATGCAAATTGTATTGATGGTGCCAAACATTATTTTGGTCTCTGTCATGAGCAGAGAGAAGATGGTTACCCTATGCTGCTTTTTTCCATAAAGGCCTTGCCACTAGCACGTGTTTGTAATTACACCAGCTAGCGAGTAAAAGCTGTATTACTTTCTTGTTCTTGTGCAGCTCTTCACAGAGATTGACTAGTGTTGTGTAGGAATAAGATCTTAATGAATGATGTTATAACCATATAAATCTTACCTCTTCCCACTGGTGTATGTATCTAATCAGTCTTGAAAGGCGCAATAAACGTAACAGGCTGAGGATTTTTGTAAATCTCACAATACGAAGCGCTCTTGCTGTCTTGTAAACCTCTGAATCCATTCCTTTTTCTACAATGAGAAAGATATAATCCACTGGTATTGATGAGATGAAGTCAACCACAAACCAGCTTTTTAAGTAATTCATCTTAATGATTTTAGGGTCCAGTATTATTTCAGAGCTGTCTTCATTTACAGTCCCAGTCCTAAAATTCATGATCAAGTCCAATAGAAAAACAGTGTCTGATGCCACATTGAAAATAATCCATGGTGTTGTTGTTTGTTCTGTGAAGAATGTGATTCCGACTGGTATAATGACAAGGTTTCCAACCATCATTATGAGCATGATTAAGTCCCAGTAAAACCTACGAAAAAAGGAAGAAACAGAATGGTTGATGTAATGTGGTAAAACATTACAAAATGGTCTTTATCATGCTACCAACTTCACCACCAGATTTTGTTATTACTAAGAAAATTCTCATTGTTTTAACTCACTCAGCATATTCGTGGTCATTAAAGACAAAGTAATTAACACACTTCATTATGTGCCTTCCTTCTCAAAAATACGCATCTAGAATAAAGGCAGTACTATGGCTTATCACTCCTTGGTATATCACACACTGAAAGGTGTGCACGTGTGGCCCTAAGCAGGCTTATCCAGACTCCCGTCAAAACCTCTTTGTGGTTTCATATAGATAAACCAATGTCTTGTGCCAATCAGAAGTGCTTTAGCAATGCAGCAGTTTTCCTGAGATTTCTGTCCAAGTGGAAAGCCAAATATCTGATAGATAATGTATTAAATGTCAGTATCTCTTTGCAAATGTACTGATAACATTACGGTGCTGAATAAAATTACAGGAAGAGGAAAAAAGCACTGAAGCAAAAAATAGAAACAATAATTAGATAACATAAAAACCTTCATCCACTTTTACAACCTTAATTGAACTTTCATGCATTTTTACAACCTCATAGTCTATCTTCTTGCAGAACTAGCCAAGAATAGCTGCAATTTGCATAGTAATAGAAAGGGGTACTGCATTTCACCATTTTACTCTGGAAGGATCCCCTCTAACACTGTTAGAATGCTAACCATGCTTAATACAATATGGTAGAGAGTCAGACTCCTACCTTTAGTATCTGTGATGCAAATGCTGACTAAATGCGCCCCTTACACAGACTATCTATCCTGATGGAAGATTTTCAGGGGACAGTAGTATATAACAGATTTTAAGCAAATTATGATAAATCTTAAATGTTAAATAGTCAAAGAAAGCTATTCTTATGCAGTAAAAGAACTGAAACGGAACTCAAAAAAGCCTGAACCCAATGCATAATCTCTTACTCTGTTCAAGAACATGATCTGGTCAACAAAAACTGATTTGGAGAGGTACAGAAACCAATCAACAACAGTTGCCCATGGACTCACTAGACTTTCTAGAAGACTAGAGGCAGCAATGGCTCCACAACTATCTCTCTGCCTCTGTCACAATGGAGCCTGGTGCAAGGGACATGTCATGGACACACCATCAGCACATCACTTCAATGCTGACTTCCAGGCCACTTCCATCATACTAACACCAGCCTCCTGACATGCAACAAACACCCTCCACTTGGTAAAGGTTCGTGGCAACCAGAAAAAATAATACTTTAACTGACCACCAGACATTTCAGAACCATAAGCCTACCTTGTGCTAAACTTGCACAGAGAATATGGATTATATTAGATTTCAGATAGTGCTTCTTGTATTACCAAATGATCATAAAATCATAGAATGGTTTGGGCTAAAAGAAACATTAAAAATCATCCACTTCCAACCCCTGTGCCACAGGCAGAGACATCTGCCACTAGATCGGGCTGCTCAGAGCTCCATCCAGCCCGGCCCTTAACACTTACAGGGATGAGGCATCCACAACTTCTCTGGGCAAACAGTGTAAGTGCCTCACCACTTTCACAATAAAAATATTTTTGCAATATCTAATCTAAACCTCTTTCAGTTTGAAGCCATTCCACCTTGTCCTGTCACTACATGCCCTTGAAAATAGTGTCTATCCATCTTTCTTATAAGCTCCCTTCAGGTACTAAAAGGACACAGTTAGGTCACACCGAAGCTTTTCCTTCTCCAGGCTGAACAATCCCAAAAATCTAGCTTCATAAATTCCCTTTTTTCATGTTTACCTTGGAAGCAAATACTTCTACATTTACAGAGTGCTGATTGTAGAATAGCAATTATTATCTGTAACTGCAAAACACACTGAAGGAAAAGTAGCATAGGATTGAGAATGGCATGAGAATTCCCAGTTTTAAAATCATTTATTCCAAGAGAAACCTGGAGAGATTAGATTTAATTATCATTTGAGACAAGAGAGTAGTCGGCAATGTACCTCTAACTGGTACTCAGAAACTGCATGAAATAGACTTTAAAAATAATTCTCTGTGTACCACAATGTGATTTGTGTCTTACACATTTTCAGTCTTGTAATAAATGTGAACACTAACTGCTAAAAGTGTTCAGTTTTATTCAGGCTGTATGTATTTTTGTTCAGCATGTGATAGTATTCACCATATCTGGCAAAAATTTCCCCATTTCTCATCTTTTTTAATTCATGTAATACTTCTCACTGTGCTAGATTCCTTTTCAGTAATCTAGAATTACCATACACAAGGAACCATTAAATTCATGCATCACTGCCACTGTGATCTACAAGTAAAATTACCACAAACACTTTTAAAATGCTATCAACCAAAGTACTTCACAAAAGTGCAACATCTTCAAAGAATCCTGAAAACTAGTGGAAAAAAATCAGAAATAGTTACGAGAGGTGACCTTGTCTCTGTGTCTCACTCCTAAGCAAAGCATTGCTAATTTCAGATTGACCTTTACATTTCTCTAGCACAGGGAGCAGTTATGCAACGAAGGCTAACCAAAGCCACACAACAACCAGCCACCCAGCCAACATCAGATAATACAGAACCAGGTGTTTTTAACCAACGGTAATCCGTGGTTTAAAGCATCATCACTCACTGTGATTATGCAAAACACACTGGTGTTCCTGATGCTGAATGCCGGCGAAAGTGGCAGCATCAGGGCTAAAATAATATTGAATGCTAAGGACTTTTGTATTTTGATTTTAGCCCACAATATAGTATAAGCTGATTAGTTAGTAAGAAAAACCCTTACTATTTTTCATTTAGAAATGACTCGGACATTTTCTTTTAGGAAAATGTTTCCAAATGCCATTCTGTTAGCCATGTTACATTTTATTTCAGGTGAGAAAAACTAGATGCAACTCCCTGTATTGCCCTTCTTTGACCTGTACAGAGAAAGTAATACAATGCGTTCCTTGCCTACAGTTCAGAACATCCTACTATTCACATAACAAAAAGGAAGCTGTAAAGCCTCGCAAGACAGTTCAAGGAGCTGCCGCTGACACACTGAGATATTCATTTGTTTCAAACTACTTTTAGCATCATTTATTTATTTTTGCTACTTCCCCTACCCCAGTGAGGATGGTTATGAATCTACAATTTACAATCTCAAGAGTTCCACATGTATCATAAAATGCAATATCAAAAAAAAAGGTATCATAAAATGTTGATGAAGGGCAAGGTAGGCTTATGACACAAAATTTTCAAGAATGAGGAAGAAAAGCAGGAGTCTTAGGGTAATGAGATCTTCCAAAGCTCAAAATGAGAAGCAAGAACTGACCTTAGCCCCACAGCAAACAGCTATATAGAGCTTATTGCTCAGCTGAAGCTAACTCAGTGAAGCTACTACTAGATGCCATTAACAGAGGGTGCAGAGGTCATCACTGCACTGCACTGAGCTACTCCTGAAGCTTTTTAAGTGCTTCTAAATGGCTCAGAGGTATATTACCTCTAGGCAAAAAAAAAAAAGTCTTCAAGTATTAAAGTGTAACTCCCATATTAAGGCACAATTTTTCAAAGTTTTAAAAAAATTATTTTATACAGAAATATTAAAAAAAATACCAATTAGTAGTTTGGAATCGTCAAAACTAGATGGATTCATAGGCCTCTTTCAGTGATCTTTTCACTTACAGTTTATGTACTATATTTTCAAAACTTACAGTAGTAACAGTGTTTTTTCAGCTCTGGAATATGGTGCTGAAGCATTGGTGTTTCATGCACTGCCACACGTGGTCCTGGATAGGATGAACAGCCTGTTCAAAATGAGTGCCTACTCAAGCGGCGATAAAAAAATTACTTAGTATCAATTAATCACTGTTTGTATTAAACTTAATAATGTAAGATGCTATGAATTCTAACAGGCATTTTATTTTCCACCTTATACCCCCAACCTAGAGAAAAATGAGTCTTAAGGAAAGAAATTTCATCTCTGAGTTAATTCACTGCATAATTTGCTGTACATACAAATTCAGATTTGCTTGCTTTATTATTTCCTTTTTCTGCCCATCAGCAGCAGAATCTCAATTTCCTTGAATCAGCATAGTTTGAGATATGATTATCCTTATGGTGCACCCAAACTGAACCAGTAGAAGTTGTCAGTGGTCTCACAAACTGCACAGCAGAGCGAGCGGCATCTCTGAGGCACTGAGTGCTGTGACTGGAGGCTGCAGAGTAGTCAGGGCTTTGCTTAAGTTTGCTTTAAGTTTCTGATCTCAGATACATCATGATTTCACTCTACACATTCAAAGAAATCAAGAACTGGAAAAAAATTTCGCAAGCTTTCCTAGAAAACTTGCTTCTTCTTCAGCTAAATACTGTGATTGACTAGTAGATGCTCAGTGAAATGAACACTGACTTTCCTTTTCACTTTTTTTTTTTGTCTCACCTTCAAACACAGCTTTATTTCCTTCGCTTTCGTGGATGACTGGTTCACCTAACAGAGAAATCAATGTCTTATATAAAAAAAAAAAATCTTGGTAGAAATAACAGTAATTTTGAATTTTATTGTACTGTAGGGTAACAAACACTAAAGTTGGTATTATCCATCAGAATTTGATTCTCATAGGACATGCTATCTTTCACTGGTTGTGCAACTCTATTATTCTTCTAGTAAGAGGGAACAAAGCAAGACATGCCTGAAAACATCTGCAAAACACAGATAATTACTGGGATGTGTTGAAAAGGGCAGGAGAACGAAGAAGGCAGTGTTTTCTTCTGAGGACCCAATTCTTTTAATGATTGCACAGGTGTCTGTGCCTGAAAACTTCCTGAAAAATCATCGCTATTTTTTTTACAGCCTTAAAATGAGGATATCCCCTTCTGCCCAGCTATCCATTTTCATTCTGCCCATCTGTTTCTCTCTTACAAATACACACACCTAGAGGAAAACAAGCTACTTCTGGGAAAAAGGCATACAAATTAAATACTAAATTAATTTTATTTTAGCAAGAAATACTGCATTCAACATCCTTCATAGAGCAAACTCTGTTTAAATGTTGCAAATCCACAGTGGATTGCTTCGGTGATTTTGACTCAACGTCTTTTTTTTTTTTATTTTAAAATTTCCAAACTTAGAATTTACTGTAATCTGTCTCTGTGACCATATTAATAAAAAGGCATTCAAATTAATAGTGGAGTGCCACTATTTTATGTTGGCCTGTTTTGCATGAGCAAACAGGTCACTTCTACAGTTGTGTTATCCTTCTGTATGGATAAAACTTTCCTCATCTGAATGTACCTCATGTTGCAAAGTTTTAGGAAGACAAAACTTTGGGGCTGGTATTTTGTTTTGCTTTTAGAGGATAAACTATTCTACCGAAATTGTCAGATTTAGGTTTTCTATGCTACTCCATTTCCACCCTGACAGCTTTAAGCTTATATTAAGTAAACACAACCAAGGAAACATTGCAAGGCTGAAATAGAGTCTCTTTCATGGCTCACCTCTTTTGATTGCAAAGCGCACACTACACTAGAAATATAACAGTGTATCCTACATACCAAGGGGTGATGCTGAAGGGCAGAAATAAGATGAAGTGACACTCAGGTGAAAATTTCATCAACATTTGCTATTCTTTTTTAGTTAAAAGCATATCAAGCTTAATGAATATTCATTGACTTAGCAAGGTAACCTGCTGGAGCAGCAGAAAGGCCTTCTCTACCTGTCTGACACTGGTCAGTCTGGGACGAGGCAGAGCCTGATGTTCTGAAAACTGTGTTTCCCTGATTGAAATAAGAGCCATGCTGGACTTGGGAATCTTCCAGCTTAATGGTTTCATTCTGATGGAGACTAAAAGCGTTTACAAAAATAACCTAATAATGAAGTTTTCAGACCACCAGAAATCTTAATTTGATTTCAGAATAATACTGGAGTCCATTACTTCAAGGTTAGCCATATATACTTAAGGGATCCGATGTATGTCCCTTGCTAGGTTTTTTTTTTTAATATTGATACAATTTCCTACCGCAAAAAGATATTAATAAAATTCAGCAATACTGAAACTTCTTTTTTATATAACCATAGAATGTATCTAAAATTACAAACTTTCACAATTTCAAAAGATTTCATAATTTTTATGTGTTTAAACCCACTTAGCAGTGGTAATTTGTAATTTGTTGCTCAGTTGTGATTCTATGCACAAGGCAGATGATTAGATAAATGCATCTCTCGGGGGACCTGATCAGAGCCCAGTGAAGCCAATGAACAGCAATTTACTACTTTCAAAAGTCCTTGGTTACATAGTTTGGTTAGGTTTAAAGCTCGAGTGCTTCAAAACGCTAGAAAAGAAAATCACAGTACTGATCATGGAAGAGACTACAAAACTAATTAACTTACACAAATACATATATATATTTATATATATGTATGTATGTATGTATGCATGTATGTAGTATTTTACATGCATTAACAAATTCAGTCTCAGATTTCTGAGAAATGAAGGTACAGTAAGGAGAAGCAAGCTTGCACTTACTGCATACAGAAGAGCAGGAAGGAGAGGACAAAGACAAATTTATACAATATGGCAATATTATTAAAAAATTAGACTCTTAGTTTTTAGCCAATAATCCCCTAACACAACTGCTTGAATACCACTGATATTTGCAGTTGCTTTTTCTCCACAGAAACTTATTAAACTACAGTAGAAAAAATTAAAGCCTGACTTCCACTTAACCTTGGGCAAGAACAGTGCACCAGTGTCAGTGGAGCCCTGATAACACTTTTGCTCTCCCTCATCTTTACATAACTCCTCCTTTCTGAGCAACTTGATCTAGTGGGTTGCATCCCCAGCCGAGGTAGGGGAGATGGAACTTTGTGAGCTTCAAGGTCCCTTCCAACCCAGGCCATTCCGTGATTCTGATTCTTCAGCCCCCACTCCTCATTAAAATATCTGGGCAGTGCCCCTGTCCAGATAGCTACCAGATGGAAAAAAGGTTCTGATGAAGAGTCAGGGCTCAAATATATTTCTCATGGCAAGTGTTGATTCTGTCTTTGTTTACCTGATCAAATGGATATATTTCAGGTCATCAAGATTGTTTCCGCATCAACACATGTCATAGCACAAGCAGTACAGTTTCCTCCAATTCACCCCCTTGTTCAAGCTATTAGACCACTGCTCTTAGAATCAGGCAACATTTTGTGTAGAGGCTGTAACTGATTTGTTTCAGTGTGATATTATCAGCCCTTAAAACAACTGAAAAGCGCCACATATTGGTTATCTAAGTGTCAGCAAATTTCTGTAGTGGATCACTGTAAAATACGCATTCACATTCTGAAATTAGAAATGACCAGTTTAAAGGCATGAAAAAAAGTTTGAAAGAGAGATCTAAAAATATTTCAGCTGCAAAATAATCTTGTATCTTATGTTGGAACACTTGGATTAATTAAGAATTTTGTAGTGACAGTAAATTTAAGAGTGCCATTTAGAAACATGACATTTAGGATGCCTCCATACTAAAAATTCAGAGGCTTAATTTGGAAGAAGCCTTCTGTAATTCTTCTCAACAAAGAATCAAGTGAAAAGGAAGGTAGCTTCCTAATGCCCTTCCAAAAATTAGAAACCTAGTCAGTAGCACCTAATATTTTCCTTAAACAGATTTTTTTAACCAATTCAATTTCTCCATTACCAGTATAATCTTTAAGTTTCTGCTGATAGGGAAAATTCTATTTTCTCTACTTATCTTCAGAGAAAGAGATGATGGGGAAGACATCATTCAGTAGCTATTGATAGATCTGAGGCATGGGGTTTGGTGAGGAGACTGGCCATGACCATCAGATGAGGTGGAACAATTAGGTTTTTTGAGATTAATACCTCTGACAAAAAAACTCAAAACCAAGGCTAGGACTATTAACTTGGATTTGACATATATACTACTACTAACAATTTTATTCTGAAAATCGGAGGTTTTGTGTGTAGCTGTAAAATGACACAGTACGTTTGGACTTGGTGTACCATTTCTTGACAAAATGCACTGAAGGCAAGAAGGGGCTCTATTTTCAAACCAAAGCAAAAAAAGAGCCAGTCTTCAAATTTCATGAAGGGAAAAATTAGAGATGTGAAAAAGTGTGAAAGAACCATAGATAGATATGAAACAAGCTGATGTACTCCCACATCATAAATGAAAACAAATATACATGACTGAATATTTACAGTCATCCTATGTATCGACACAGATGTGCAAGATTCTAATGCAAGACTGGGTAATCAAGATTGCATATACATATATATATATATATATGTATCAAGTTCAATTATTATTCCCTTTTACAACTATTTATAGCTGACTTTTGGCTACAAAGCCTGTGTTTCCCTGAATATAAAAATAAGTACTGATATTTCAACCCTTTAAAATCAATGAAAGTACACTTAAGAATCAGCAAGTTCTTTTATTATAATCCATGAATATCACACCACAGTAAATAATTTGCTTCAAATAGTAATAAATCTAACTTATATTTTAAAAAATATATTAATAACATGTTTGTTCTGAAAATAACATCAGAAATTGATGAATCAGTGTTCAAATCAAATTAAAATGATAATTTTATTAATTTTTACTTATACTTTGATGAAAAAGATTCAAATATATTACAGACAATTTTTAGAACAGCAAAGGAAAGAGAAAGATCAAGTTCATGGCAGAGCAACATGGTAAGTAATTAGGGTCATGTCACATACATCCTCCTTTCAAGAAACGACTGAATACCTCAAGCTTTCATCAACACCTATGAACGTCCATTGGACTTTCCTCATCTATCTGTAGGCAGCTGAGCCCAGGATCTCCCACACCTCAGGGAATTCACTTTCCCCAAGCCATACGGTGCCTCCTGAAGTAAGGTATGCTGCTGACATGTTCTCTTTCCCTAAACAAATATAAACTAGAGCAGGAACAAAACCTTATTCCTAAGAAAGGCAACCACAAGACAGGAGAGGCGTTCTCAGTTCTTTGCTCCGCCAAAGCAGAACAACTCCGGGAGGTGATACTGTTGGAAGTGTCCATACCAGCAGTGCTACGCAAAGTAAATCTACAGGTTCAAATTCTCTCCAGCAGAGGAAGAAAATTATTCTGCAGTTTCAACATCCATGCTGAAAAATTTTAATCCCTAAGCAGATAAAGGAGACATTTAGGAACGCACTCAAATACACTGAAAATTGTACGATCATGGAATTGTTATTTTAGTAATTTTATTAACTGAACTAATCATATCAATTTATCTAAAACATCAACTAATTGAAAATACAGTGCGCACAACACGTAAGAAATGAAAGGAGGAATCTTTCACAAGCTTGATTATACCTTTCCCCATGTATATTTATTATGAACATCTTTTTACAGGGGGATGCCCCCCACTTTTCTAATTACTCAGCTTGTATTCATATCTCTCTGCTAGCCATTTGCCTTCCACAGTATTTAAAGAGATGCAATGTTAATTTTAACATTTCTTTGTAACTTCCCAATTTGCATACTGCACATCCCAGTGTTACCATCCTTTTGACGGAATAGCGCTCTGCCTGCATTGCCAAAACAAATCAGCGCATCATGCAGCTAGACAGAGCAGCGATCAGATAGACCTGATATTCATTTGTTTAAAACAAAAAAGGGAAACCCAGAAGAGGAAACAAAGGAAACAAGAAAGAGCATACATTATGCTCAGAGATGCTCTGGTTACTGGCCTAAGTAACCGAGCCTGTGTCAGCTCTGCCTCTGCTCCTCTCCTGTCTTTTCATGCTGTTTACCCTCTAATGCTCCAGCAAGCTCCACACAAGCTGGGCTGAGCAAAGCCTCATGTGCAGCTCAGCCAAGGGTGGAGGTTTGGAATACAGACCAAGTTTCCGGGGATGTAAAATCCATCGCTGACATTTATGAACATTGGTCAGTGTAATGGAATGCAATTGCTGAATGGCCCTTCTGCAATTTAATTCAATATAAGGAAACAGAGGGGTTTTTTTCAATGGCATTACTTCAGTTATTCCTGAAAAAAGGAAACAACAAATTCCTTCAAAAAAATCCAAACCAGCATATGTGAACTCAATATTTAAATGGTTTTGTGATCTGTAAAACAGGATATAGCCCACAATATGAAGCATTCCAGGGGATGCCTTTACAGGCATGGATGCTTTTTCTCCTTCCCACACACCTTCGCCAGCAGTGCAGCAGGTCATTTCCACTGCTTGGTTGCAATTAAACATGAGGGTTTATTACATTTTATCACAGGTTATGCAATAATGACATAGATGGTCAAGATCCTAAAAACAGTATGTATTAAATTTACAAACTATATGTAGAAAGTACTTACTGAATTACAGAAGATTATTTGCTTGAAATACATTTGTTAAGTATTTTGTTTTAATTTAGTCATATGAAATGGTTATTGAGCCACTGGAAGATACATTTTGCCAAGACTTAGATTAATTTAAAATTCTGTTCTATCTTCATTAAGACAGAATCATCCAAAGTGAAGTTGTTATACAAAATACATACACTAGATAAAAGTTTTTTCCTCCACACTGCCTTTATTCATTTTTGTAAGAGAGCAAGTCACTTCAGACATCAGAATAACATGTCAGCTTTTAGAATGAAAAATGAAAAATTGCTAAAGATATTAAGATTTGAAAATTTATTCAAACTTAACTACCAGCTTTGCTATATGCCTCACCTATAAATATTTATCAGAAAAAATATAAAAGGGAATTATTTAATAATCTGCTTCTCCACTTTATATTTTGGTAGAGTGATTTTGGCAGATGACTTTGAAGTCTCTTCACACAAAAATTCTTCCTCCAGTCTTCGGGTCTTCAAACAAAAACAGTCTGTATTCCTTAACAATGGGCTGGTCTTGACATCAGACACCCACTGAAGGTTAGGGGTTGCAGAGGGAAGTGTTTGCGTGCAAGTAAAGTTGCCTGTAATTGTAGGCACTGATAAGCAGCTCTAAAATAAGCTCTCAAAGAAACTTTGGTCAGGGACCCATGACCTGAACTATAAACAACTGCAAAAATACCAAGGAAGCTCTTTACTTCCATACTGATAGATGACTCCTGTTTTGACACAGCAAAACAAAATGAGCTGTCCTTTCCATAGTGAATAAAACACCAGATGTCCATCTTTATCTTCCATCCATATTCACTCAAAATGCAGTTGTCTAAATATAATAAATAGGTTTCTGGCTTTCAGCAAATGAAAACATTTTACTTTGACAATCTCATAAGAGGTTTTAGCCACAAGCCAATAGTCTTCAGAAAGACAAAATCTAATTTAGCCAAATATTTATGTTTCATTTTTTGGAGGACAGTGAGTTATGAACTAATCAAATGTGTTTAAACTAAAGATGTGTAATAATTAGAACTGCCAAATAGATATTAATAATTTATTGGTGGAGAACAGCAAGAAATTAAAAGTGCAAAATTATTAACAGAGCTTTTCCTCATAATCTTAGAATATCCATTGATCTGTAAATTGCAAATCAAAGTATATAATACAACAAAAATGGAGGCTGAAACATATTCACATTATTCTGACACACTAGTTCTGCAAAATGCACAGAACCCATGGGCGACGTTTTTTAAAAATCAGGTTTACAATTTTGGGCTCCTTATGACCGGAATTCTGAAAGATGTTCAGGCATGGAGTCCAGATGCTTACAAGTATCTAGGTCCTGAAATCCAAAGATAGATGGGCTCCTGACTTCCATCTCAGATCTTCATCTAACATCCTATAGATTTGCACACTGTGCGGAGCACCGGGTAAAACTGACATTTTCAAAGCCGTTCCAGAAATGGAAAAATTTGCACTGGAAACATGAAACCAAGTTAAATATCATATTCCATTTGCTCATTTTGCCAGTGGCACAAAATCTGCGTGCACATTCAACGCAGACAAACTGCTATTCAGTGACACTTCACGGAATCACGAGTCAGTAGCCCCAGCAGGAACATCTGCCACCATTTTAGGCAGACTCATGGTACCTGCATTCCCAGGCTACAAAGCTAGCTCTCCTTCCCTGAAGCAAGACTGAACTCTGTCGTGCTATGAGGAACAAGTGTGGGAGTGGAAGTTCATTGCAGCTCTCCCATCCCTTCCACAGGAAGATAAATTTGGTCTAGCCTGTGTGGAATGTAAAAGTTGGCTGCAGCTTAGAAATTACAGAAACAACCACAGTCACATTGAGCAGTCCTCGCTCATACAGTCCTGGGGAAGGAGGGAGATGGGGGTGGAAATTGCTGAATAACACGGACTGATTGTATAATACTGACAGGGAATTCCTCAGACCTATCTTAATGAGAATCATCTCTTGACAAAAGAAAATTAGTATGCACGTGAACGACAGAGCACAACATACAGGCAGACTACAGAAAAATCTTACTTCAGGAAACAAGAATAGGGAACAGTTTAAAATGAAGCAAGAAATTTTACACTCATAGTTAGTGCCTTTAAATAGCAATGTAAAACCAGAGACATTTAATTGGATTCAGTCACAATTTATGTTGTACTTAGTTCGCATCTAGCTAATTAATATGTATATGAAATAATAAAATTATTACATACTGGATTTAATTATTTTCAACACAAAAACCTTGAAATTGTTTTTGGACTTCTTTTTCCCTTACAGAGAGATGAACCATCATAATAAATTCACTACTTCAATAAATAAACAGTAACAACATGTGCAAATCCTGCTGAACTTTTCAACACCCAGCAGTATATCACTGGATTTAATATTCTGTTCCAAATTTCAAAACCACATTTAATTTAGCAAAAACAAGTATTTCATATAATACTGACAGAATGTATGCAATTAAAAGTCTGTTTGGTCATGTGGGCACCTCATGGTTAGGTTACTCATCTCTCACTTTTCCCACACATTCAATGTCTACTGCTTAATAAGCCATCAGATTTCAGACATTTTCAATTCTGACCCTTTTTAACCACGCTGATAGATTGCCTACCATCTGGCAGTCCTTACTCTTGGTACCACACTCCCTTTGCATTACAAAACTGTGCTTCTGATAATTATATCTTTAATGTGATAGATGTATGCAACACTTGAATTCCCATGCTGGCAATATACAAGCTGAAGGGACAATTTTGGTGAAGTGTCTGTTTAACAGTGTATGGTAACAGTATGTTCAACTGCATCACACTGCAATTCTCAACAGAAACCTGTTAACCTGTCCAAGTCAAGCGAAATGGAAAATATACACACAATTTTTTTTTTTTTTAATTACTACAAGGCATTTTGCAAACTGCAAGAGACTATGAAGAATACCTAAACTAACTTGTCCCTGCTAGTTTAAACAAACAGCTCAGTATCTTCTAGCTTACAGACTGAGTAAGAATGGAAAACTACACAGCAGAACAAACAAATTTTAAAAAAAAATGCATCTTTTCCATTTACTTAAAGGAATGCATTATATCTTTAGAAAGAGATGTCGGAGGAAGAAGAAAAGACAGAATGAGGAGAAAAAGAAAGTTGCTTCCAAATAAACACTCTTCAGGGACTACATCCCTGTGCTCCCACAAACTTTTGAATGCAAGTTGCCTATAGCATGATTTCACTACCTGAAAATTAGACCATAAGAGATGTTACAAATAAAAGAAAAAACAAGATTCAGTACTAGGCAGTCACCTAGATAACAGTTTCCATGAACACTGGGCACACAGCTCTGAAAAACAGCTCTTAGGAACACTTGCTTAGGTAGGTATATGAAAAAGTACCCAATTAACAACTGAAGTTTGATGTATATACTTGATATATTTTGCTACTTTCGTTCTGTTTCCAAGTTTCAATCTACCAGACTAATCCCGAGCTGGAAAAGCAATTCTTTGTGTTACTACTGGGCTTGTCTGGCACTAAAGACAAGGTGAACCAGAGTGACAGACAAGCTTGGCTGTTACCTTCACTGAAAAATCAAGTGCAAACAAGCCCATATGCAGCTGTCCCAAGGATCCTGCAGCCCAGGAGGTGTTTGGGGAACCCAGATGCTTGCAAGTGTCTATTGCCAGGCACTAATAAGATGTTTAGGGGGGTAGTAGTACCTGCTACTGGTTTCACAGCAATTTCTCCGCCAGACAGAAATAATAAGTCCTCCTGGAATGAACAACTAGACAGAAATCATTCAAGAGCCTGATGGAAAACCACTCACTAGCCATGTAAAAGCTTGATTGCATCTCTATGGTTTTGTGGCCATGCTTTTATTTCATCTCCTGGGTAGAGCTGGATAGATTTTATTCTATGTATCTTACAAAAATTCTGTGTATTTTCCACAGCTTTTCCCCAGAAAAAGACAGAACAATCATTTATTATGGAGGTCTCATGGCATATTACTCTAAATTTACTGCAATCCACATATTTGCGTTAAGGTCAGATCGTATCAGCACCACACTGTCTATTGCTGCAGTCATTCCATGAAGAGAGGTGCTTCTTGGAGGATCTGATAAATCACTGTAAGAGACAACAGAATCAGCTAAGGAAGCATCAATATTTCCACACCTTAGTCTCCTGATATAAGAGGAAAAAAAACTGGAGACAACCAGTGTACAACATGTATAGAATTGGAAGATTTGGTATTGTGAGGGCACAATTTATTTCTGTTGGGTTCTTTATATACTGGAGCTTTAGTGCAAATGTAAGATTCAGTGATTTTCAGACTGAGAATTGGATGAAAAAGAGTAATATCACTTAAGCCCCCCCCCAGCAATAAAATCAATTTTTATGTATATTGGCCATTTTAAAGTCATTTTAAAGAAACAAACTCACTCAAAAAAAAATCCCCTCCAAAAAAACCAACATAGCTTTGACTGTGAACGTAAAGCAAACCATGCTTTTTCAGTTGAAAACAAAATATCTTAATAAGATTTTTAATAAATATGACATTTTAGAAATAGAAACTTAATAGCAGTAGCACACTAAATTCCAATAGTGTATCAAGTTATTTATTAAGTGACATGCTTAATTAGATAATATATACATGTAAACAACATAGGAGATAATCAAATAAAAACAAAATCCTATTCTTTGCTATGTAATGTAACTTCAGTTTTGGGAACTTCATTGAAAAAAATGAAAATGGCTTTGGGGTTAGTTTTGGGTTTTTTCAAATATGTAATGGAAACAGTATGCAGCTCTTTTGTAATTAAATGAACGTTTTCTGAATGTAAGTTTATTCCAGACTTATTCCAGTTGCATCACACTACAAGGCAATAAGATTATTGAAAAATACCATGCAGCTTGCCTGAATCTGACTATCATCAGATTAAAAGATATTAGCAGTGGTTTTATAGAAGCTAAATGGCAGTGTCCTTGAGGTAGTACTGACATTGACTCCAGCTGATACAGTTTTTGGTCATTAACATACCTTACTATGTGTCTAGAACAAGCTCTCCAATAATTAGAGCTGAATACACTATGATTTTTAAAATTAAATCATGCCTCTGGGAAAGAATCAGGAAATAGACAGCTAAAGGACTTTCAAGCAATTAACAAGAACTGTACTGTCAGGTTAAAAATTAAACGTTGCAAAGTAGGCTAAAAGTTTCCTCTCTCAAAAAAAAATGTATATTGACATAGAAAACAGTTCTCAGGCAGGCTGTTGAGTGAAAGCAAAGGTGAGAATGGATACCTCTTATTTATGATCAAATTAAGTACATTTCTTTTCAATTTTTCATATTTTACACTCATCCCTAAAAATAGACTTTTGCCTTCTTATACCTTCAGATTGAACTTCTCAAAAAAGCTGACAGTGTTTAATTAAATATTAGAGTGCCACTGACCTTAGATAGGTAGGCAGAAATGCAGCACTAAGGACTCATGCTTTTTAGGTGACCTCTGAATTCATACATTTCTATTTCTGCTACTCCAGGCTGAACGATCAGAAACTGAGCCACTCAAATTTTAGCTTCATTATATAAACCACACATAGACACACAAGAAAGCCTAAGCAACTTATCAAATCCTGTGCATCTTTCATTTAGCTGTTGTAGTCACCAAACCCCCAACCAAATCATAAATCTAGACCTTTACGTATCAGTTGATGCTTTTACACAGTATTCCAATTCACAGTTCCCTTCATGTACCCAAGTCTGAGAAACCAAAGTGAAGAAAAAGCTTTTACTGACTCAATTATAAGCATCGCTAATTTTGATGAGCAAACAAATAAAGTCCCAGAACACATTTTGCAATGTGTAGTCATGCTAAAACAATCAATTGGAATACCAGAATCAGTACCTTTTCCCAACAGGCCCAAGCATGATGATCATCTTATGAGATCTAATTTTTGATAAGTGTATATATGACCTATGGATATAGATCATATTTATCAAGCACTTTTTTCTCATTGCAGTCAAAACAAAAAAATCAGAAAATTGAAGAGGAAGTCTCATGATATTGACTGTTCCAAGTCAAATTTTAAAGATTCACATATAACGTCCCCAAAATATCATCTTTGATTTACATGTTATAGAATTACTCACAGGAATTCTGTAACATTTGGAGTTTATTTTATTTTGTTGTGATTTCTTTTTAAACATTTCTCAAAATCATGATGAACATATTTGCCTTTATTTAGATTGTGTAGAAGGTGAACATGGTAAAATTAAACATCTTGCAGGAAAAAAAGGACTTTTGTGCTTATTCATAGTTGCTGCCAGCGATCTTTGAAATGTCCTGAGTTAAATTAAAAGTAACTCAGAGAACTGAGGAATTATTTGAATTACACTTGTTCAGCTCTTTCTCTCCTCTAAACTTCATTCAATGTTCAAGTAACATGACAAAAGTGTGAAGGAAAATGCAGTGAATAGACTGTTATTCCAGAACTAGAATGAAAACTGGCAAATCTTCAACATATAAGCGAGCTCAAACTATGTGTTAGTATTCTACATACCTAGAGACAGAAGGATGTCTTATTAATAAAATGAATCACTTTGCTTGAACAAACAAGGGCATATGGCTTCCCACATGCCCTAGAGGTCTGGAAGGCGAGTGGCTGCTGCACCAGCCTTAGGTGGACTCCACCGCCTTGCCTTAGCAGCTCTTGAAGAAAATCTCAGAGCAGACAAGAGTACATGGCCCTCATGAGTCCGAAAGCACGAAATGCACTTCTCTATCCCCATTTTCTCTCACACATCCCTGCTTACAAGTGGTGCAAAAAAGAAATGTCAGTAGCTAGCTTTAGTCAACTAGATTTTGTAACAAATGAATTTGTGATAACCAATAATGAGACATTATTCAGTATGAAAAATAATAGGAACTGGAGATGAAAAACAACCTAATGCATTTCTGGCCTATATTTCACATCAGAACATTTCCAATAGAATATTTCGTTGTTGCTTATTTTTGGTCCTGCCTCCTAAACGTCTAGTTTAGATACTTGTTGCTGCAACAAATATCCACTCCATTACTTCTAGGTAATTTCCTTCCACTTAGTAATATCCATTTATGCATTTGAGGACCATTACTGTATTTCTCTTCAGCCTGCCTTAATGAGACTTGCATTTTACCTGGGGAACTATTATGAAGCTTAATATATAACTTGATGTCAGAGAGAACTTTCAAACATTATAAATGCATTATTTAGATTAATGCTACAATTCTGTCATTTCATTTTTTAGGGCATCTACTGAAGTAAAGGGCAAAAATTGTTGGAATGCAGCAAATAAAAAACCAAGCACTATTAATAATCTTTTTAATAATAAATTGTTCTCCATGTTTAGCCCCACGCAAGGACTGAACATCTAGTAATAGGAATAGTTTATCTGCACAAAGTTTTTCCTTAGTAGAACTAAAAATTATAGTCACCACAGCAGTATTTGAAAATGATACATGAAAGATAGCCCCTGCTGAATCTGTGCTTTATTCACAAAAACATAAATAATTCTTTAAAAATTGTTTTCACAAGGAATATACAGTATACACTACAATTATAAATCCGTGATTATCAGTTTATTAGTGAATTCAGAAGTGTCAATTCTGCAATAGAATCTCATGACAAATCCCAAACAACAAGAAATTACTACCTTGAGAATACAAAACTACGGCCATTTCATATTCCTACACTACCAGTGACGTAATGTATCCATTAAAACCCACACTAATTTGTATCTCAACTATTTAATACAGACCAACATGATTTATGTCTTTCATTTTGAATACATATACCTCTATCAATTACATTTAAGTCTGATACAATATATTTTGTCTTCATTGCATGTAACATTACCTTCCAACTCTACTGCTCTATATAAACCTAAGTATGTAACAGCTTACAAAAACGTAAATCTCATTAGCTTCAAGAGAGACATTAAAAACGTGACAAAAGAGAAGGACAAAGTGCTTACCCTAAGCTTCTTAAGATACAGCTTAAGATCGGTATGACACGTAGACTGAAGACTGGTCCCAAAGAACAGGTTTTAAACCAATGCATGTATGAAGTTTAGAAACATGATTGTGAGCTGCACATACAACATGCCTATCATGTTAGGGTGACTGCTGATGGTCAAAGACAGGTCCAAAAGATAGGTGAAAATTAAAAAGAAAATTGATTCATAATGCAAATATTAGTTCAAATGTTTAAAAAAAAGTATAATTAAAAAAAACCATGAGGCACACTACACCATGGCAATTGCGACCTACAGTTTGGCACACACTTACTTGAAAATTGAAGCCGTACGTGTGTATGACAACATGGATGGGCTGCATAAAACTGTACAATATAATAGAACAGTTTGTAATAGCGACAGATGCAAATTTTTCTGTAACTACCCAGACATACACATGTAAATATTATTGTGTCTCTCACCCTGATTAAAACCCTTTGAAACCTGGCATTAAATTACTTACAAGGTATTACCAATACGGCCTTCAATGATTTATAAAAATTTATATGATAAACCTCAAACATTCACATGATGCCTTAAACATATAAACAAAAAGGTTTTGAAACTGGAACAGCACACAAGCTAAAAAAAATCTGGCAAATCTTTACTGTTCACTATGCTCCTAAATTTTCTGTTCAAGTTTTAGAAATAATTCTGCTTTTACTTTACTCTTAGCATTAAAATAAGGCCTTGAGTTTCTTGGATAAATGAGAACTTACCCAGAGAGATAAAATGTCAACAGTTTTTTTTCCTATTGTTGCAAATTTGTTTATACTTTGTATTCATCTACACAAGGGAAAAAGACCCTCAGCACTGCCTGCACTGCACCTCTTCACCCGCTACTCTGACAGACAACACCACATTACAGTCTTACTTCACTTCATCTTGAAGCCAGTTAAAATTTTTGTCCCCACTTCCAGACAAAGGCTGTTCCCAAACATCAAGCGGACTGTAACCATCAGAGTGTGAAGGCTACATTTACGCACACACACATTATTTCCACTCAGTCTGTCTCACGCATTGCTATTTCTGGTCAAAAGATGCCACTCTGGTAGTAACTCTGTTTTCTTTATAGATTGCTGACTACATGCCCCAGAAAATGTGGTAATAAACCCAAGATTTCCTTGACAGCATGGGTTTCTCTGTGGGGCCATAGACAGGGAGGGAGGGAGGGAGGGAGATGCTACAGGGCTGGATGAGCAGCCCAAGCATGCGCAAGCAAGCCCTCTGAACATTAAAGAAACTCCTGACATGCCAAAGGACACAGAGTAATTAATCATCTAAAAATCAGTCTTGTACATTTGCATTAATACCAGAAGGCCATGACATAAAGAAGTCACCCAAAGCCCATGTCCACCACAAATCTGCTATGAAATCAATGAAATGTGTGTGGCAGCAGCAGAACCAGGTGCAGTTGCTCCCATCTCCTGTCAGCTTTGTCCTGCTCTCATCCCGTGGCTGCAAGGCCACGGGGATGGACCAGTGATGCTCTCCTGCAGGCTCATTTTTCCACATACGAGAATGGACAGCCAAAGGCACTTAGTATCTCACAGAATGCACACAGGACTTCAGTAAACTCTGACTGATCAATTCACTTTAGTGACTCATGCAGTTACACAGAATTGTTGTCCAACTTTAGAGATACAGTAATCACAGCTGCAAAGAGATAAACAGAGGCCTTGTGCTGGGTTTGATGTGCATTAGGTGCTTCGTTTATGTAACAGCTTCCAAACTGCACATTAACCTCAGAAGACTGGGAAAAGACAACCAGGATCAAAATGGTCCCCTTGTGGAAAAATTATGTAATACTTCTTGAATTTAATCCTCCAAGGGTGTATCTGCCCGATGAAGAGACAATTCTTCCCTGAAACACATGCAGAATGGAGAGCCATAAAACTAAAGACCAAGCCCCACAAGGCTGCAAGTAACCAATTAATTCACAGAGCACCACGTTTAGAGAGACAGCTTCCACACTCTTTCAAACCAAAACAAGGGGCAGGAGGGCACCGGGATGCTGCCCGCTCCTCCAAACATCACAACAAAATACCGCTTGGTGTAGATAAATATACTGGTTTACAAATAAACATGAAAATGAGATCAAGAAATATAACCAATACAACAAACTATTCCAGGAAATGCATACAAGCATGCAGAACTAGGAAAAAAAAAAGAGTCCGCAGGAGCTTACACCAGAATTTTCCCACATTTTACATTGTTAACCCAGTATTTTCTTAAGTCGGTTTATATTTAAAGTTTACTAGGAATTCTATTTTCATACATGCCACAAATACCCTAATGAGAGCTGCATTTATAAATGCCCTATACGTCTTCTCATCTGGATACCATAAAATACTCAGCTTTCTACTTTTTTCTTGTTATTTCAGTAGAAAATTTAATTCTTTCCCCTGATGGTATCAACATCAACATAGTGGCTCCGGAATACTTGTGTCTCTTTGGATGTTTTCAGGCTTGCCTACACACAAGCATTACATTGTTACAAATAACGTGCAAAAATAAATCAAGGCAACTCCATCCTTACATATGCATTTATTCTGGTACATGGACACTGTTAGATGGGGCTTAAACGTGCTGTCATAATTCCCAAATATGAAGGTGAATATACTGTATAGTACAACTTCTTCACACATTTTGCACTGCCACCCAAAAAGAGTTGTACCACTATACAGCTGCAATTATTTTGGGAGAAACAACACGCACATCATGTATTTCTCACTGAAACAGTCCTACTGGCTAAAAAACTGGATCTGGAGCAGGCCACACCATCCCAATACTCATGAAAGACTACGAACTTTATTTAAAAACCAAACACTTACTCTAATAAAATAAAAACTTCTTAAAAACACCAGAAAGTACCAATTAATTTAAGAATATGCAGACAACAGGCCTGAAAAGGATGCAGTGTCATTTACTCCTACTGAAAAAATTAAGGAAACATATGCTACGATCTCGAAACCTTCCCACTTGAAGAATTAGGACAGAATTAGAAGATATTTCTGTAATGAAACAGAATGAACATGCTTATCACCTATTTCACAGATCAGCTTAAAAAGTTACATGCTGAAAAATATGACAAATAAGCTCCTATTGCCCAAAACACTGTTTGGGTGTGCACCTCACTCAGATACCAAGCTTACAACAGAACAAGGAAAATTATTCACAAGAATAACCTCATTCATTTCAATAGAATCCTCAAGTGAATAAAGTTCATACACACACGCGCACATACACGGGTAAGGAAGAGGCTATCAGACCCTCCTAATCTCCTATGCATGGTACCACAGCACCAGATGTGACCTGCTGCATCCCTCTCTAGCTGGTAGAAAGGGAGTGGGTGCTTGGCTCTCTCCTCCCTTAATGCACCTGCTAATGCAGCTGTGCTGACGTGCAAGGGGGAAAAAGGTACTCCAGGAAAAGAATGAGTGCAGTTTATTGCCTTCAGGGAACCAGGAAAACAAGCAGGGATTTGAAGAATGATTTCAAGTCATAACTGAGTGCTGCCATGCTCCTCCACTTCTGTAGCTGTATTGCTCTCAGGCTTAATTGCAAGGTGCTAGCACAGTTCATTGTGAAACACCTCACTCCAAACAGTCCCGCAGAAACTTGGACTTCGAAAGTATTTCCTCCTGTTCCCACTGAAAGAATGTTCTGTTTAACCCAGTTTTTTCTTAGAAGATCCGTGTAACTATTGAACATTCTGGATTTTCTTTTTTTAAACACAGTCTCCAGTGCAATTCACTTATCGTATAGATGCAGGTTGTTAATTCAAGCTGTTGATTAAATACGCTTAATGACATTGAGAGTTCCTCAGAAAATATCATAGAGAGTATTACATTTATAAAGGCATACAGCCATCTGGCATAGAGAATGGAGTGAAATAATCTTACACTTTAAATGTAATTTTAAAGGGAAATATAACTTCCTGGGCATTTATTTGCACTGCTTGCTGTATGAATATACCAATCCTGCATCCATGCAGCTTACTGTGAAAGCAATGCTAAATTGCCATCCCATTTACCTGTCTCCCTATGAAAACATAGTTTTCAACACATCACCTGGATAAACTTATTTTACTGTAACTCTGACAGGCACGCGCTTCCTTCTCGCAACCCCTGGAACAAGTGTTTACACAGGGTGCTCAGGGAAGGGCAGGAGTGTGCGGACACCGGGATTCTACCGATGCTGAGGCAGCTGTGTAACCCCGCGGGCGAGCTCTCATCCCCCCAGGGCAGAGTCGTGCCCGACGGCCCGCGGCCCCGCGGCGCAGACAGACTGGGACGGCGGGATGGAGAGCCATAAGCTCAGCATCCTGCCTCGGGGGCTGCGGGCGGCGCCCCGACCGGCGCGGGGCCTGCGGGGCCGTCCCGGGTGCAGCACGCTGGAGAG